>OY293416.1:40791506-41391506 GCA_958502065.1 Chrysolina americana
TTGTCCAGCTCTTGTGGTCTATTCTGGTTGTCGGTAAGCTGAATTGATCTGTACATCAGGGAGTTCAATACGGAGTTTGTTTGTGCTGAATGGTGATGAGAGTTTGCGTGTAGGTATCGGTTGGTGTGGGTCTGTTTCCTGTGTACTGTGTGGGTGAATGAGTTATTGGATTTCGTGATGAGAACGTCCAGGAAAGCTAGGGAGTTGTTCATTTCGGTCTCCTTTGTAAATTTCATGTTGGGATGGATATCGTTCAGGTGATCTAAGAATGTGTTTAAGATTTCGTAACCATGAGGCCATATGACGAAAATGTCGTCAACGTATCTGAACCAGCAAGTAGGCTTGTGGTCAAATGCTTCTACAGCCCTGGTTTCGAAGTCTTCCATGAAAAGGTTTGCAAGGACTGGAGAAAGGGGGGAACCCATGGGAGCACCTTTAACTTGTTTGTAGTAAGTTCCTTGGAAGAGGAAGTACGTGTTGTTCATACAGTGACTGATGAGGCCCAGGGTGTCTTTTGGAATTCTGTGTTTAGTTTTAAGGATTTCTAGCGTGTCCGTTAGGGGAATGTTTGTGAAGAGGGAGACAACATCGAAGCTTACTAGGATATCGGTGTTCTGGATTCTATAGGATTTGAGAAGGTCTAAGAAGTGGAATGAATTTTTCACGTAGGATGAAGCTTCTTCTGCTCGTGGCTGAAGAGTACTCGCTAGATACTTGGCGAGGTTCTGGGTTGGTGATCCAAAGGCACTGACGATAGGTCGAAGTGGGATATCAGGCTTGTGTATTTTTGGTAGACCGTAGATACGAGGGGTGCGTGATGACTTCTCTCTAGGGATAGTGGCTTTCTTGGTTTCGGATGGTAGTTTAGAATTATTGATCAGATTTTTGGTCTTCTTTTCGAGGTAGGTTGTCGGGTCTCGTTGGGTGATCTGATACTCGGATGAGTTCAATAGTGTACTCATTTTGTCTACATAATCTGAGGTCTTCAGAACTACCGTGGCGTTGCCTTTGTCTGCTGGGAAAATGATTATGTCAGGGTTGTTGTGGAGGTTTCTGAGGCAATGTTTTTCGGCAGGTGTTATGTTGGATGGAGGGAGTTTTGCTCTCCTAAGTGTGGTGGCAATATCTTGTCTAGTTTCTTCAGCTGTGTTTTCTGGTAGATGAGTTATAGCGCTTTCTATTTGTGTGATGATGGTTTCTATTGGGATTCTGTTTGGTGTGATGGAATAATTGAATCCTCTTGATAGTTAGTGCAAGGCTAGTTTGATCTAGTGGTGTGTCGGAGAAGTTGTGTACTAATACAGGTGATGCAGATGGGACCAAGGGTGTGATGGAATTCGTAAGCAATGCACAAAGTTTGTTTTTCTGTGTTTCTGTTTTCTTATTGCTGATGTGATCTGCTTTGTCTTGTTTATAAACATCGAGAAGACACAGGTCACAAAATAGACTTCAAAAACACAAAAACAATTTCCACCGAGAAAATTCTGCAAACCAGGATCATCCGAGAAGCCCTTGAGATAGAGAAGCGCCCCAATTGCCTCAACACTCGCGACGACGGACGTAGACTTCCCAATACCTGGAAGCCTCTCATTGCACGCATCAACTCATTTCCCACCAACCCAGTTCCCGCACTCAGCTCACTTAGCGCCAACCAAGTTCCCGCACACAGCTCATGTAGCGCCAACTCAGTTCCCGCCCATAGTTCACCTCGCGCCAATACATTGCACACGGCCATTACAGCCACGTCCACTCTAAATACAGTTCCTCAACCCACAATTCCTCAGTTCTCTCGAAGGAGTAGGCAGATTGAGACCTTAGAGAGAACCAGTGACGAGACATGGGGAGTAGGCAGATTGAGACCCCGACGTCAAGTCACAAAAACCTAACGTAATTATACCTGAGGAGTAGGCAGATTGAGACCTCAGCGTAGAATTACGTTTCAACCTTTCATAAATTTTCTTTCTTTTTCAGTTCTTGAAAATGGCTCCAAAATCGGAGCCGAAACGTCGAATTTCAACAAATTCTAGACGCGGTTCAACCCGAACTTTTAGTTTTCAAATATCTGGGGTTAGTAGGGATGTATTCTTGACCGAACTTTACAAAATCAGCTGGGGACTTCTCGGGTTTGCGGTCTGTTTACCAATAAAACTCATTCGTTCTATATCTCAATATTTCGCTAATCTTTATTAGCTTCTTCAGGAGAGAAAAGCTACAAAAACATGTTAGGAATTTTGAAAAATCAAACCAAAAATTATACAACTGTTCCACTTACAATCATAGAGTCGGTAATCCTATTGTGTTCATTAGTGTTCTGGGGAGCTGCGAAACATTCATTAACACCAACTAGGGGCACCGGCTTATATATCCCGCTGGTAACCAAAAATCTAATGAGTAGGTAACAATATATATTTTTTTTTTTCATTGTCATTTCATTTGTCAAAAGCGTTAGTGATAGGTGGAATGTAATTTTTCGAATTTCAGTTAAGTACAAACCAACAAAATATCAAAATATTTTATTGAGGTTAGATTTTCTCGAAATATATTATGTTGTTACAATACCTGTCTTGCATTGCATAAATGTAAAGCCGCTCTTACATTTATGCAATTATTGTTGTGTTGCCAGCAGTTTATACCAACATAATATATTTCGAGAAAATCTAACCTCAATAAAATATTTTGATATTTTGTTTGTACTTAACTGAAATTCGAAAAATTACATTCCACCTATAGGCCAAGCAATAGAGCCACAAATGATTGGTTTTTGGACAAAATTACTACCTGGAAGCCACCTATGCCATCCCGTGCAGGACAGTCCGTAGTTTATTCCCACCATGTCCTCAACTTGAAAATGCCATTTTTAATTTATTATAAACAATAAACAACAAAAAATCGCGTTTTTTTTTTAGTTTTTTTATTGTAAAATGGAAACTATTGAAGCAGTGTTAACGGTGCAAAAAGGTGAAGTGTAGAGAATTGAATTCCGAAGAGAACGACGTTTAAAACGATCCGATCAGATAATTAGAACCGGAGAAAAGCGGGAAAAACCGGAAAATATTGTTTTTTTTTCTTTAATTCATAACTCTGCCATTTTTCAATATTAAGAGCTGAAACTTTGCACGTTAGTAGCTATTGACGTGCACTTTATGTGTGCAAAACCTGGATCCAGTCGAAAAAATAGTTTTTGCACAATCCTCATTTGATTTTTTTTTGGAAATATTTTCGCAGAGAGCTGGATGCGTGTGAGGTCGTCCGATTGAAATTTAAAAAATATATTTGGAAAGTAGACGTGAGCAGTAACAAAATGTCTATTCTGATTTTTCGATAAAACGCGTTTAAGTGTGTTAAAAACTAGTGAGAACATGAGGGAAAACGGCCGGCGGCGCGTTAGCGATCTTGTGGTGGGGGACTGTGCGAATCGAGGAGAAACGTATATAATATTAATAGGCGCCCGCTGCGCGCAAATTAATTCTTTGCATTTGTTTATCTCGGCATGTACTGCAGCTATTTGATTGGTCTTTTTCTTGATTTTGGGGTATCTGAACCTGAGGAATTCGATTCATGACTCAGATTTCATGAGTGATGAAAGAATAAGCAGGTATGCTATGTTTTTTGCTACATATCTTTATTTATAGACAATATATGAATAGATCGCAGCTTTTTTATTACAAAAATGAAAACAAAATCCTGCTGAAGTTCAAATTCATAGGACTTATAGGAAATCATTTTGCAGTAGTATAAATATTACAGGGGCAACCAATAAACTTGCAAATTCTGCTGAGTGTCTGATTTGTGGTAAATGTTTGTGGTAAATATGTGGCACCCACAAGAAAAATTTTCTAATTCAGGCTCGCAATGGAACTGAATTTGGGTAAAAAACAGAACAACAATTTTTAAGGCAACTTTTGGACGTGGTGATCCGGCAATGATGGAAAAATTGGAATTGTACCCAAATTAATTTGTTTCCAAAGCTATGTATCATCGTTCCTCATACTCTGAATAAACAAAAGACTTCAAAAGCAGTACAAATAAAAATCTGATTCAAATGGAAACTATGCCCCAAAAACAATGGAAGAATCATTAACTATTTACACAGTATGTATCATCGTAGGTAGAAAAATGAAAACCATTGCCTCTCTTGGTTCAGTTATTAAAAATCATCAAAAAAAGAAACTTATTGTTGATCCAACTCCAAATCCAAACTTTCTGCGGAAGTCTAAAGAAAACCACTTCGGAGAAAGATTAGCATTTTCTTGTAAAAAAATATAAAAAAATCTGTAGTTCCCAATGAGCTTATAATATGAGACACAAGATGTCTGTAGGACTTCTTATTGCTAATATCCTATAAAATAGCAGTATTTGGGTAAAAAATCTATTAGAAAATAATTACTTCCTGGCTAATGCCAATACAAACATTGAATTACTTGTGATAAAAGTGGCGCTCTCAGTTTGGATTTATCTACGGTGCGGACGCGTTCGCGGCTTTTGCCCTGAAATGGGATTTACATCGAACCATTTGTTGCAGTCATTAGTTATTGACTACTAGACCTACCCTATACTGATGAGGGGTGACACCCCGAAATCGGTCTATAGGTGTTCCGAAAATTTCGATAAACATTCCCATGCAACAAGCAATAGAGATTTCTAATGGCTTTGGATACCCTAATAAAAAGAGACGAAATTTCTTAATTTTTCCGTCCTTGTTGCCAGGGAATGTACTCTGTGATTGGTTACTATAAGGTCAGGGAGTATAAATGTAATTTTCAACTGAAGCTGTCATGTCATTCAAACTCCCCGCCATTATATATGGTAACCAATCACAGAGCGCGCCCCTGGCAACAAGGGTGGAAAAATTAAGAACTTTCGTCTCTTTTTATTTGGGTGTCCAAAGCCATTAGAAATCTCTATTGGAGAGGAACTCTGCAAGGAAATTTAATCACATGTAATTCGATGTTGGTCGCGGTATTAGCCAGGAAAGTAGTTGTTTTTTGATACATTTTTGATCCAAATACTCCTATTGTATAGGATATTAGTAATGAGCAGTTCTACGAACATCTCGTGTCTCACATGTAAATTTGGAAAACCTACAAATCCTACATTCGTACATTCTCCAGATATCGTTTATGATCTTCCCAATTGCCAATTCCATATTGGATATTCTTATGATATCATCTATGAATATTTTTATCAAGCAGTCTATATATAAGTAATCTGTTTCGAATAAAATTAAAATTAATTGCACATTTCTTGTGAATACTTTCTGTAACACCGTGTAAATATATAATAAATTGTGTACAAATATGTTTCAGAAGAATTAGGAACTTCAATTCAATGAACTTTATTCTATTTTCAAACCTTACCATAGGGTCCCAGGCGACAGTGTTTTACGAATACTGCTTCGCCGATTATATGTTTCGTCGTCGTCAAATGGCTGCAGTCAATTTATTGTCAAGAAAATATGTATTGTAACGATTTCGAGACCAGCCCCGAGACCGGCCCTGATCTTATTAATTATGCACCCTCGTTCAACTACAACTGCATATCTGCTGGCGTACGCATCGCCGAGAACAAGCTGGAATAATCGATTGTTCGATACTATTCGAAGAGCCATCTAGATGAAATGTTCTATACTCCTGAATATTCGAGAGCCGTGAATGGAAACTGCTTGGGAGTATATAAGCGGGACAGGCAGAATGGAGAGTGAGTTACAGTTCCAGAGTTCGCTGATAGATAGCCACAGTAGAAATAAATTGAAATAGTAAATGTTTTAGTGAATAATTGTTGTAAAGTGTTTTAAATAAATTAGGAAAATTAGTTAGTGCAGTTTTACTACATTTGTTGTCAGAAGTCGGATGTTTAAAATAAATAAGTGTTAAAGTGTTCGTCGCGTTGAAAAACTGATTTATCGCGCCTAACAGTTAGTGACCCGTTGAACATTTGAGTGCAAAGTGGAGAGTTTTGCGCGTCGCGGGACAATAAACTGAAAACTGTGTGTGAAATAAATAATAGACTTATATCTCGGTAAAGACAATAAGAGACAAAATGTTTCCCAGGAGAGTTCACCTAGTTGACCTTAAAGTTAGCGAATTAAAGCAAGAGTTAGAGGAGCGTGAGTTAGAAACAACTGGAAAGAAGGCCGTACTCCAGAAAAGACTTGCAGATGGACTGATTGAAGAAGGAGAAGACCCCGAAACGTTCTTATTCGAAGTTTCTGGAATTGATTTGAGTTCCATAATGAATAAACTCGAAGAAACTACTAAGTCTCTGAAAGACGAACTCCAACAAACTTCGATAAACTTGGAAGATAAATTTCTGGAAAATTCGAATAGTTTGAAGGAGGAACTTCAACAAAATTCTGTGAGTTTGAAGGAGGAACTTCAACAAAATTCTGTGAGTTTGAAGGAGGAACTTCAACAAAATTCGGTGAGTCTTGAAGATAAATTTCAACAAAATTCAAAGAGTCTGGAGGAAAAGCTTCTAGAAAACTCGGTCAGCCTGAAAGAAGAACTTCTAGAAAATTCGAATTGTCTAAAAGAGGAACTTCAAGAAAATGTGAAGAGCCTGGAAGAAAAGCTTCACGAAAATTCGAAAAATTTAGAAGTGAAGCTTCTAGAAAGCTCGGAGATTTTGAGAGAAGAGCTTCTAGAAAATTCGAGAAGCTTGAAAGAAGAAGTTTGCAGTGTGGCGAATCGGTTGGAAGAAAGAATGGGAACTGTTGAAACAGAGATGGAGAAAATCAAAGATGAAATGGAAGAAGAAATTAAAAAAATTAAGGAAACGCTCCACGATGAGATAAAGGAAAAATTTAGTGAGCTAGAAAAGCGAATGGATTCTGTGCACATTCCAGAAATTTCCAACAGAAATTCAATGCCGGATCTGAGTACTAACTTGGAGGAAGTTCAAAAAGACATCAAAGATTTCAAGGTCAGTTCGGAACCAGGAAAGCTCTCATTGAAACCGCCTCAGTTCGACGGAAATACTCCATGGTCAAACTACCACCGACAATTCGAAGCTGCTGCCAAAGCAAATGGATGGAATGCTGGGGAAAAAGCTTTAGCATTGACACTGGCATTGCGTGGCGAAGCAACAAATATTTTACAAACGCTCACCACCCAACAACAGGAAGACTATGAACAGCTGGTAAAACACTTGGAACTTCGCTATGGCCAAGCCCACCTTGAACACGTATATCACTCACAGCTGAAGAACCGATGCCAGAAATCAGGCGAATCGTTGCAAGAATTTGAAGCAGATATTGCACGCTTGGTTCGTCTTGCGTACCCAGCTATACCGGAAAATGTAATGGAGCGACTAGCGGTCCAGGCATTTTTGGATGGACTTCGTGACCAGGAAACCCAGCAAGCCCTAACACTAGCTCACCCCGCACATCTTGTGGATGCATTGGCACGCGCTCTGGAATTCGAAGCAGCAAAACAATCCTGCAAAAGCCAGAGTAGAGTACGGATGATTGAGGAAGATCCACAGCCACAGGAGCCCGCTAATATCGAAGCTGTGATGCAAAAATTGCTGAAGGAAGTTGTGCCTGAGAGAAGACTGATACGATGCCGAAATTGTAGAGAACTTGGGCACGTGCGTAGCAAATGTCCAACATTGAAAAAATCGACATCAACGATGAAGGTCAAGAAGGAGCAACCGTCAGCCCGTATCCAACAAGCTCTAGTTAACAATGCATATGTCGCTGTACTTCAAAGACAAGACAAAGGTGTCTTTGTAGACGGTCTCATTAACAACGAGCCTCGCACCATACTGCTTGATACAGGTGCGACTAGGACAATCCTTGGACCTACATTTGCCAAAACACCGGCAAGAATTGAATCGTCGAATTGGAAGCTACGCACAGCAACAGGAGAGCCGGCAACTGTGTATGGTGAACTTCCAATTGAACTGACTTTGAGCAGCACTACAGTGAAACACCGGGCTCTAGTAGCGGATATCGAGGACGAGGTAATAATCGGAATGGACATCATGAATTCCAGAGGATTCGAGCTGAATTTTAAAGACGACGTCCTTCGTGTGAACGGAGAAGAGCTGGTACTTCATGGGAGAAATGAAGAAATGGTTCGAGTTCTGCTGGCTGAAGACGTAAGCGTACCGGAGAGGGCTGATACCATTTTGGAGGCTCGCCTGGATGGAGGTGCGAGCAGTGGAAATGTGGTGATGTTCGAGCCCAAGCTCCATTATGAGAAAATTGGACGAGGAATCGCACTAGGGAAGACCTTATTGCGAGTTGATACATTTGTGCCGGTAAGGGTAATGAATGTCAATTATTACCCTGTGACTTTGAAGAAAGGAACAATTCTGGGGCACTGCTCGTCAATTTCCTCTGTGATAAGGAGTGTACGCGGCACTGTTAGTCAAGCCAGTAACATGCCAGCAGAATTGGAGAAGTTGGTTGCTATCTCGTCCAAGGACATGGGGCCAGCACAGAAGCCTAAACTGAGAGAACTAGTCAGGAAGTATCAGGACATCTTCGATACTGGAGTAAGCAGAGGCGGTAGAAAAAAGGTGGTTCAGCAAAGATAGATACTGGAAATGCCCGACCAATCAGGCAATCAGCCAGAAGACTTCCTCTCGCCAAAAAGGAGGAGGCTGACAAAATAGTCTGCGACATCGAGAAAGACGGAGTCATCGAGCCATCCGACAGTCCTTGGTCCTCTCCAGTCGTGTTGGTGAAGAAGAAAGATGGATCAACACGGTTTTGCGTAGACTACCGTCAACTAAACAACGTGACGAAAAAGGACAGCTACCCTCTCCCAAGGATAGACGACACGCTAGACACGCCGGCTGGATCTACGATTTTCTCGACCTTAGATTTGAAGAGCGGATACTGGCAGGTAGAACTGGCCCAGGAAGATCGAGAAAAGACAGCTTTTACAATCGGCTCCGGATTATGGCAGTTTACAGTTATGCCATTCGGCCTCTACAATGCTCCAGCCACGTTCGAAAGATTGATAGAGACGGTTTTGAAAGGACTATCATGGAAGACGTGTCTGGTGTATCTCGACGACATTATTGTGGTTGGCAGATCATTCGAGGACCATGTAAAAAACTTGGAAGAGGTATTTCAGCGACTGAGAAGCTCCGGACTGAAACTGAGCCCCAAGAAATGTCATCTGTTTCAAAAAGAAGTACGTTATCTCGGCCACGTTGTCTCTGGGAAAGGAGTGGCAGTAGATGATCAGAAGATCAAAGCTGTTAAGGAATGGCCCGTTCCGGAAGACATTCACCAGCTTCGAAGTTTTCTTGGCTTGTGCACTTACTATCGCCGATACGTGCTGGGATTTGCTAACATCGCAAAACCACTGACCAGGCTCACGGAAGGACAAACAAAGTTCCAGTGGTCGGATGAATGCCAAGATTCATTCAGGAAGTTGAAAGGAGCTTTGATCAACGCACCAATCCTGAGCTACCCCCTTCCAGACGGGAAATTCATTTTGGACACGGACGCCAGTAACGTGGGACTTGGAGCTGTCCTGTCTCAGATCCAAGAAGGACAAGAGAAGGTCATCGGTTACTTCAGCAAGACCCTCAGTAAACCGGAGCGGAATTACTGTGTCACCAGGCGGGAACTGTTGGCTGTTGTCAAGGGAGTTGAGCACTTCTACAAGTACGTGTATGGACGAAGATTCCTACTGAGAACTGACCATGCAGCTCTCAAATGGCTCCTACAGTTTAAGAATCCCGAGGGTCAAGTGGCACGCTGGATTGAGAGGCTCCAGGAATTCGACTTTGAGACCGAACATCGGGCGGGGACCAGCCATAAGAACGCGGATGCCCTATCGCGAAGACCATGTCCAGACGACTGTTCGCACTGCCGACGAACAGAGGAAAAGGAGTCGACACTCTGCAGAACCACGGCGGTCGATGATAACTGGAATGACCACAAGATCCAGAAAGACCAAGAGAAAGATCCAGATCTTGGTTTAGTCATCGGCTGGAAGAAGAGTGATCGAAGACCGTCGTGGCAGGAAATAGCCAGTTGTTCTCCAGTCGTTAAAACTTACTGGGCTCAATGGAACTCTTTCACCTTAGACAATGGAGTCTTGAAGCGTGTGTTTGGAGTCGGAGGATGGCGGGGAAGAAAGACGTCAGGTAGTAGTTCCCAGGAGCAGAAGACAGGAAGTGCTCCGAGAAATCCATGATGGGGTCACCGGAGGACATCTGGGAGTGACGAAGACCCTCCAGAAAGTTAGGCAATGGTTCTACTGGGCCAATTGTCAAGCTGACGTCAAGGACTGGTGCAGAAAATGTGCTGTATGCGCTGCCAGTAATGGGCCTCGAACAAGACCTAAGGCCCCGATGCGCCAGTACAATGTGGGCAGCCCATTCGAAAGGATCGCCATTGACATCGCTGGCCCGTTCCCACAATCTGAACACGGGAACAAGTACATCCTTGTGGCGATGGATTACTTCAGCAAGTGGGCCGAAGCCTATGCCCTGCCCAACCAAGAAGCCATCACCGTTGCCGACGTCTTGGTGAAGGAGTGGATTTGTCGATTCGGTGTCCCGTTAGAGCTGCATTCGGATCAAGGCAGGAATTTCGAGTCAAACCTGTTCCAGGAGATGTGTCAGATGCTGAACATCCGGAAAACGAGGACCACAACTCTACATCCGCAGTCCGATGGAATGGTGGAGCGGATGAATAAGACGATAAACTGCCACCTGTCCAAGGTAGTCTCTGACCACCAGAAGGATTGGGACCAGTACCTCCATCTGTTCCTGATGGCGTATCGTTCCGCAGTTCATGAGTCAACCGGCCAAACCCCTGCTAGTGTTATAATGGGCCGAGAGCTGCGACTTCCATGTGACTTGAAGTTTGGGACGCCACCAGGACAAGACACTGCGGGAGATGACTACGTCAGCAAACTGCGACAGAGAATGGACGACATCCATGAAGTTTGAACATCCAGAGTGCCAGCGACAGAATGAAGGAGACCTACGACATCAAGGCGGATGCTGGTGGATATCAGACAGGTGACCTTGTCTGGCTATACAACCATAAACGTCGCCGTGGACTATCACCGAAACTTCGGAACTCGTGGGAAGGTCCATATAAGATCATGAAAAGGATAAACGACCTCGTCTACCGCATAAATAAGCCACCACGAGGAAAACCTAGGGTAGTCCACTTCAATAGGTTGTCCCCTTACGCCGGAAACCACGATCAAGTCCGCACCGTCAGATCACCGGAGGACGAAATGTCGTTTCAGAGGTTCATGTCCCTGTACTCGAACGGACAGAAAGTTCAATATGGGGTAACCCGAGAGGAGTCACGAGATCTTTTCAAGGTGCCTGCCAATTACGCGTTAGCTCACTGTGTGGCAGAAGATCTCCAAATGTCCAGAGGCATTGCAGTAGTTTTCTCCAAGAAGTTCGGTCGAATCGAGGAACTGAGAGAACAGAACCCGGAAGTTGGAGGGGTGTTACAGCTGAGGAAAGGCCAGAGAAACATCTACTATCTGGATACCAAGAAGCGTTCTCGAGATAAGCCGTCTTATGAAGATGTTTGGAAGAGCCTTACGAGATTGAGAGACACGATGCTGGACCAGAATATTGTAGACCTGGCAATCCCAAAATTGGCCTGTGGGCTTGATGGGCTGGACTGGAGAGTTATAAGAAGCATGTTGGAGACAATATTCAGATCCAGCGGCATCAAAATTCTGGTGTGCTGCAACCATCCTCCTCGACCCAACTTGAAGACTGTGGAGTGCTACTTCCATCGAACGTCCAGGTGCAGATATGGAGAATCTTGCAGATATCTTCACACTCCAAGAATGACGTTTCGGGGCGAAACGTCTTTAAGAAGGGGGCAATGTAACGATTTCGAGACCAGCCCCGAGACCGGCCCTGATCTTATTAATTATGCACCCTCGTTCAACTACAACTGCATATCTGCTGGCGTACGCATCGCCGAGAACAAGCTGGAATAATCGATTGTTCGATACTATTCGAAGAGCCATCTAGATGAAATGTTCTATACTCCTGAATATTCGAGAGCCGTGAATGGAAACTGCTTGGGAGTATATAAGCGGGACAGGCAGAATGGAGAGTGAGTTACAGTTCCAGAGTTCGCTGATAGATAGCCACAGTAGAAATAAATTGAAATAGTAAATGTTTTAGTGAATAATTGTTGTAAAGTGTTTTGAATAAATTAGGAAAATTAGTTAGTGCAGTTTTACTACAGTATATATAATATACATGTAATGGACTTGGAAAATTGCGCAGTTTTTAGTGAAAAGAGAATTTTAGTTGGGTGAATCATGAGTGACTTTCAGCGTGTTGAAACATTAACATTTTATTAAAAATTTTATCTTAGCACAAAATAAAGCACATTTTCGGAAAATGCTTTTTTTCTTTGGAAATTTTTAGAGACCCATTCCAAAGTACGTGAATAGGCATTTCTAATAGTGAACGAATTTTTCAAATAACTCTATTATACCAGAAGTTATAGCGCCTTCTTTTTAATTTTTGGAATATCCCAATTTTTTTCGTTTTTTCCATGTAATTTTTGTAACGACCAAACTGGCGTGTTGTAGATTTCCATTTCATATGTGGAAAGACATAAGGAATCGACCTGCATAGGTCCCATTTTGATATACCGCAAAAATGGGTCAGACTTTAAAACAGGCGATTTCGGTGTTGTTAACACCGGACTATAAACGTTTCTCCTCGATTCGCACAGTCCCCACCACTCGATGACTCACGCGCGGTCGGCCGTTTTCCTTCATGTTCTCACTAGTTTTTAACACACTTAAACGCGTTTAATCAAAAAATCAGAATAGACGTTTTGTTACTGCTCACGTCTACTTTCCAAATCTATTTTTTAAATTTCAATCGGACGACCTCAAACGCATCCAGCTCTCCGCGAAAATATTTCCAAAAAAAATTCAGATGAGGATTGTGCGAAATCTATTATTCCGACTGAATCCATATTCTGCACACATAAAGTGCACGTCAATAGCTACTATCGTGCAAAGTTTCAGCTCTTAATATTAAGAAATGGCAGTTATGAATTTAACAAAAAAAAACACAATTTTCCGGTTTTTCCCGCTTTTCTCCGGTTCTAATTATCTGATCGGATCGTTTCATCCGTCATTCTCTTCGGAATTCAATTCTCGACAGTTCGCCCTATTGCACCGTTAACACTGCTTCAATAGTTTCCATTTTACAATAAAAAAACTAAAAAAAACGCGATTTTTTGTTGTTTATTGTTTATAACAAATAAAAAAATGACATTTTCGAGTTGAGGACACAGTGGGAATAAACTACGGACTGTCCTACACGGGATGGCACAGGCGGCGTCCAGGTAGTATTTTTGTCAAGGACAATATCTCTATTGCTTGGCCTACTATCACTAACGCTTTTGACAAATTTTCTATTTCTTTTTTAAGTTGGAGTTAAAGGTTAGGAGACATTCGAAAAACAATATCTACAGGTACTTTGTTGTGCTATTGGCATTGAATTTCTCACCAGAAAACTCACTAGAATTGCTCACGAATTGCGTGAAAATTTCAACCAGTCAAAATTTTTTGGGCTTGCACGAAACTTGCATGGACGCAATGTAAAATTTAGTCTTGCATTGCACAAAAATTGCATGAAAATTGCATAATGTAAAGCCGCTCTTTTTAGAGAGTGTAGTCACTGGAGAGGTTGTTCATTGACCTTTGCAATCACTATGGGTAGATAAAGCTCATTTTTTACAACACCCTCATACTCAACATGAACTTTGCATGAAAGTAGAAAAGCACTGAAGGGACATATGGACTTAAAATAATTTTACTTGAAAACAACGTTTTTATTGTGAGGATGGGTGATTTAGGTATGTTTCAATAAAAATTGTATTATGGATTGCCAGATGCGAGTGAAGAAATATTCCATAATCTGAACTATCTCCCCTTTACTAATTCCCCAGCACTCTTGAGAATTTTGAAGGGTAATGTCACAGATTTAGACAGTTTATCACAAAAATAAACAAATAATTTGTTATCAACGTAAAAAATCTGAAAAATGTTCAGTCTTTTGGAATATATCTTATCCTATGCTTTAAGGATAAATGAACAGGGATCTATCAAAGGGGTTACTGACAGGAAAGTGATACATGGTCTGAAACATGAACTAATTTTATTTTTATGTTGTAATACATTGAGACCTTTTTCATTAAATTTTCGAAATGAACTAACCAACCACAACAAAAATATGCAAATTAATTCAATCAATAATCAACCACTAATTATTGGAGTGCAATAATTCAGAATGTTTATTTGCCACACCAGAATATTCATTAATTGTTACACCAGTTTGATTCAGAATGAACTAACTCTTGAGTAACCATGTTTATACTTATGGATGAATGACAAAATTGATGAAATAGTGACAAGAATACATTAGACGTAATTCAACTTGCAGTTGAGCTAGAAAGTTGAAATTTGGTAAGCAGTGATATCTGATTATGCCTGTTCAAAGGAAAAAATAGCGTATTTGAAATAACAGAGTTGATATGGACTTTAGAGACATCCTATATATAAAAGTGGGACCAAAACTAATTGAGCTTGAACAGTCATCAATTTCAACTGTACCAAACCTCAACTTTCTAAACAAAAAAATCCCTTATTAAATTTAATTCATTCAATTTTTATTTATTTCTGGATTGCAACACATTTCAAATCTAAGAAACAACTTTCATCCATTTTCATTTTCATCCAGAAACAAGTATTACGTATTTATTTTGTAAACGTAAGTTTTATGCATGTAAGCAAAATGTAAGAAGATGAGACTCAAAATATTAAGAATCGAGATACTTGAACAAATAAGTAATCTTGCTGCAGGCACAGATACAGTTTTTAAGAAAACTAAAATCAGCCTTATAGTACTGAGGCCTCCAAAAAATATTAAACATATAAAATAGAAAATATTGCTGTCTTCCTGAAAGCAAATGAAAGATGTCAATAATGTAAAAAGGTGACCATAGTAAGCATAACCAATTAAGGAAATAGTTTCATAAAGTGTAATAGAAGATCGGCCCAATTTACTAATCAGATAGGAAAACAATGGCATTATGATGGAATATAAACTTAAAAATTGTAGGGGGGGCACCTGTGATTGAACTAGTTTGAAGGTATTTCCATATGTTACAAAACTTGTTAATAATAAAAAACCTATAAGAGGGCCCAGCAAGTCAACATAAACTATTCTATATTTATTTACAGGCAGTACAAAGGATTCAAATATCCTAACCAGAATATCATAAGGAGAAACAACAAATAAATCTAAAAAATTATATATATCATTACATCGTCTGTGTGAGCCTATAAAAAAAACTGAAGATTTCATATTGTACATTTTTTATTACTTTGACTCAATTATTTCATTTTTCTTCTAATATTTTCCTGTGCTTGCTTCAACTGGTTTTGAAAGTTGGCTGCTACTTCACTCATCAGAGCTCTGAACTGTTCTGGTGATAATTTCTGATGCAACTTACGTTCTTCTATGAAATTTTTACTGGAAAACATTACTCGCACCACTAATTGTGCAGCTCTACGCATTGGATATGATTCACTAAGTTTCTGAACTAGCTGTTCATTATTAGCCAATATTCGAATCAAGAAACGCAACACCATACTTTTTCAAGATTTCTGAATATCAAATGGGTACATACAGTGATATTTTTGTAGAAGTTCCTGTTTCAATCGTAACTGGGTTTTTAAGGCATCCAAGTGATTCAGCTGCTGCTCTTTACTATATTCAATACCTGGGAGCATACGTATCTAGAAATAGTTTATATTTAGATATCATAAAAAAAATTAAATGTTTATATATTTTCACCTCTGCTCTGGCTTTATCTAACCTTTTTTGTAATTCTAAAACTTTCTGAGAACAATCTTGAGAGTCTCTCGTTTTTGTAGTGTTATCGTGATGATTATCCTTCTCGATACTAAAATTTTTATATAATAAGCAATAAGCATTCAAATCATTGTCAACGTCAAATTGATTCGATTCAACCTAACCTCACCTTCTAATTATTTCGTAGATTATCGGCACAATGTCGATGTTTAGGTCCTCCACATTTAATACCTTTTTAATGACTTCGGGATTATGTTCTTCTGAATCCATAATACATTTATAAATCGTTATATTCGTAGTTTAAATAACTTTACTTAACTATTGAAACTTTATTTACGCTACGATACAATCATTACATACTTCCAGTGTGCGAGATTGGGTACGTTCAGCCATGCTCAACAGTTGAGTGATGAGTGAACTTGTTCGGCTGAACGGACCGCTGCACCAGTGATCACTCTCAACCGTTGAACAGCATTTGCAGCAGAAATAAACTATGCTGACTTGCCCAGCGCCTTATGAACAGTCGAAATATTAAGCATATTAGGTTATAAAATACTTGTGTTTTATTTGAATATGATGGAATTTAATAAACAAAATTATTATTTGGTGGTGGGAGAGAAAGGCGAACACCTGTTGTTCAAAATGAGTAACTGCCGAAACTGGTGCTACAGAATGTAAGTGGTAATTTGTTTGCATGTCATAGTATTTATATAAATTTTTTTTTAGATCATAACATATACTATGTTGACATTACCGCAAAATTACTAGCAGAATTTGGAATTGTCTTTTAACAGTTCCTCAATTAGGTACTGGTATATTAGCTCTAGCCATGTTAATCCAAATATAATAATATAATATAATAATATAATATAATAAAAAAACTGGTTTTTACGATTTCAATACAGTTCGAACACTGATTAGGGATTATGTTTATCTTTTGGGAAATGGGTACACTCAGTGCTGTTAGCTATCGGAACGTTCAGCCGACCAAGATCGTTGAAGAGCAGCGGACTCAACACGTTTGGTGATTATTCCCAACGGTTGCGCACCGCTGAACGATCCCATCGTGATTGAATGAGCGAGATTTGGTATGTTCGGGTTTTGTGAGAAATATTGGTTTAAGTATTTCAGGATCATGCGCAGTTGATATGAAGTATACCCTTCACCTTAAATTTCGTGCACCTTTTTTCAACTGCGCATGCTCCTGACGTTCCAGAATTTGTGGTTGGTTCAATGTACTCGAAAATGGTTTGACCTTTCGCCACCGTATCGCTGGCATCTAATATTTTCAATTCCCAATAAATCTACCGTACCAGTGCTGGGACTCCGATGATTAGAAATGTTTCATAGCATCGAAATGTGTCGAGAATCTGACGTTATATTTGAACGTTAGAAATGGGAAGCATTGTACCGATATTTCGAATATGACGTCACATTTCGATTTTATAAAATATTTCTAATCATCGGAGGCCAGCCCCCAGACTCCGATGATAAGAAATGTTTTATAGAATCGAAATGTGACGTCATATTCGAAATATCGGTACTATGCTTCCCATTTCTAACGTTCGAATATGACGTCACATTCTCGACACATTTCGATGCTATGAAACATTTCTAATAATCGGAGTGCTGTTTTCGCATATTTCTTCTTCTTTTACGTGGGAACTCAGCAGAATATTTCTTCTTTTTTACTTGGGACCTCAGTCTCTAAGGCTAACCAGTCATAACGTGCGAGATTTGACAAAGGGGAGCGAGAGAGCGAACCAGAGGCAAAACGTGCGAGATCTCGCTCGATCGTGTGAGCTGTGGCAACACTGCGTACTTCCTACCAGTGCTGCCGCTCTGAATTTTTGCTCCGTACTAAAATTTTCGACGAAAAGGTACCGAAACGTACTGAAAGTTGGCAAAAGAGGATGTTGTTCAGAATAAGCTAATTTGAAAGTGCAGGAACGCAAACGTCTTATATCGCGACAGAAAATGGAAATGACCTCTCCCTTGTTGCCGCATTTTCAAACTCTTCAATGATTTTATTGTCTTTTACCGCTGTCATCTGTCATTAATGGCAGGCATGGACGATATGGCTCCCGCCAGAGAGCGCTAGTGTGAGTGGAGGTCATGAGTGACAGTAATAACAAGTAATAATATACAATAACACTTTAATTAGTTGCTGTTATGGAGAAATTCGGCCCTATAAGTGTAAAAAGCCTCATTTATGAATTGAAAAAAGGAAAAGCAAAAACTTCCAGCCGTAAAGAACAGTTGATACGAAAATGAGTGGATGGAATCGGTGCATAAACGTCAGTTTGTAGGTTAACTTGTCTATATTTGGTGAAATTTATTTACTGGCTATAAATCTTATTCTTTCAGATTACTCGATTATGATAGGAATAAACTTTTCATGTCTGTTATATGCACTTATCAACTACTCCAATATGACCTCCACTAACAATTGCGCCATCTACGTTAAGCTTGCCAGAATACATGCCATTGACAGCAGATCGGTACTAAAGAAGAAGAATTGCTCTGTGTCCCCACTCCCAAAAAGGGCCAATTAGCCAAAAGGCAGAGAAATAAGAAGTAGGATACAACTGCTGGATGCAGAATAATGCCAAAGAGAACCTCTACTCTCTGATAATGCCGACATTGAAATATTGTCACTTGTCACTTGCAATTATTGATAATAATTATGGGTATTATGTTATAAAATAGAGCCATAGATTAAATTTCGAAAACGTACTGAATAACATCGGTTTTAAAAATAGTCGTACTGACGTATCGAAAGCACTCAAAAGGTACTGAATTCAGTACAAAAGTATCGAAACGGCAGCACTGCTTCCTACCACAGATTACAGAAACTTCCTACTGTGTTCGTACTAATCCTACAGAAACGTTACAGGTTACAGGTCCTCTAGTTCCTAGTGTTCCTACACTACACGGCATCACGGCAAGATAGCAAGAACTCCTATCCACAACACTTCCCAATAGGCAATCCGCCTGCGTGGTGTGCAATGTTATTTTCAGACAGCACAGAGACGTCCTAAAGATATCTTTAGCTTTGTTCTGGTTCTGAAAATTATTAGTCCTGGGACGTCAGGATTATGCGCAGTTGAGAAAAAGTGAGCGACTATGAACCTTAAGAGCACACTTCTCGTCAACTGCGCATGATCCTGACGTCCCAGGACTGATAATTTTCAGAACCAAAACAAACCTAATAAGACATCTACAAAAAACATTCGGGACATCTCAAAGACGTTCAGTAACTTTGTTATTGCTTCTTCAAGACGTCTTTGAGACGTCCGTTGTTACAAATCAGGACATCTTTAAGACATCCGTTTCATGTCCAATTCAAGTCCACAATGGACCAAAATCGAACCAATTCTGGACATCTTAAAGACGACTTTCTCATGTCCATTATTATAGTTGTTTAATGAACCAGTAAATTAATTTACGATGCAAAATTACTCAGTCATCTCCACAATTTAATATAACAATCCAATAATGTTATGTAATGGTAGAACGATCAAAAACTATCGATCAATTAAGCAGTATCATAGTAGTAACTACATGTTTCGAACCTGTATAGGTTCATCTTCAGCTGAGTTTAAATTATGGAGATGGGTCACCACATGTTCAAAATAAATTTGAATTCATTTTGATGAAAACACATGTTTTTGTGCCCGCAAAACCCCTAGTGGTGACACAATTATATTTATAATAAATTTTCTATACAAAAAAAATTTTCTTTTCATAATTTAAACTTAGCTGATGATGAATAACCTATATAGGTTCGAAACATCTACTACTATGATACTGCTTAACTGATCGATAGTTTTTGACCGTTCTACCATTATATAACATTGGATTGTTATATTAAATTGGTAAGATGACTTCCTGCATTGTTAATCTATACCACTCCAATTCAAGACACAATGGACTTCTACCACAGGTTAGTATATTAATAAAGGTCATTAGCTACTATTAAACTGTTTGCTGGGTTTGTAAGAAACCCAAGAAAAACAACTCTATGTTTTTATTAACTATTATAACATATAGTTTCTTTATATTTTGCGCACAACATGCGGTCGCCTGCCCTCCGCAGCCAAAGTTGAATCGACCCCTCTGCCTCCTTTTTGTTTTTTGATATTTGGCTTTTATCGGCAGCACCTAGAACAATTATACAATTTTCATAGTTAGGAACAACAAATGAAAATAAAGGATTGGGTTTCAAAGAATTTGTGATATAATTGTGATGAAGTACATTGTCCTCAAAATATTTTCTAGGCAGATTGAAAGATCACGTGCATTTTTTTTGTATATAATGAAGCAAAAGGTCATGATTTTTTATAAACATGTTTTTGATGGGCAAAATGAAGAGCTGCGCCTGGCCAAGTTAGTAAGCTCAGTTTTTTCAACCTTCAATGTCTTTGCATCAGTATCAGTAGAACATTCGCCATCAACTTCGTATGGTTTTTGTCTCTTGGTCCGCATATAATATTTTTGTAGACTAGCCATAGTTATTTAGTAATATATAGTTGACTTACCTTTGATATATTTTGTATTTCTTGAACGTCCGTATAATTCAAACACGGCCCACAACAACAAAACTATTAGAAATAACACCACGACGAAACAAGAACACAAAATGGCGGTTGGCAATGGAAAGGACAATTCATTTTCGAAATCGATCGTTCTTCGGAGCGTACACGTTCGCGAACGAAAAGTGAGGAAAAATTACATTATTCACATGTCACCAAAAGAAATAGATGTTCGCGAAAATGTACGATTCGAGACCGATTGATCCCGAGAATTCCCACTTGTTCGATTCACACGCTTTCGATTAGTTTAGTACTTTCTCGTTCATTAATCGTTGAGAAGAGTACTGAAGCAATCGATCCCAGCATAATGATTGGCTGGAAAGTGACATTTGTGGAATTCCACCAATAGCAATACCGGAAAGTTAGCCCTGACGATATTTATTTTAAACAGTTAGTGATAAAGTAATAGACAAAGATTAAGATGAAAAAACTTGAAAAGTCATCTCGAATATATTTTAATCATAGATCTTTGAAAGATTGTTATAATAGCAAAAATATACAAAGTTCAATGTTTGAGTCGATTTAATACATAAAAATAATGTGCTCACAATTTTATATTATTTCGCAAAATGAGAATGTAAACAATTTTTTGTACCTAGATATAACAATCAACATAAGTAATTTTCATTAATCAATGACACTCGTTTCTGAAAAAAATTCAGTATGATGTACTTGTATAAGACGACTCAGAGACGTTCATTACAGGATGTCTCTGAAATGTACGTAAACAGATGTCTCTAAGATGTCCATTTTATGCCTCTGGACGTTCAGGCATATAATGGACCTAAAATGGACGACTTTAAGACGTCGAGTGCTGTGTGGGAAGTAGAGGAAGGAAAAATTGCTACATTTTTATACATTCAGTGTGAAGTTTATATCTTAAATCACTGAATATAGCTCTCAAGTACAGGCCCTGGGGTGCTATTTTCAAATCGTTCAGTTTTAGTTCGCATGCGAATAAAGACAGACAGACATACATATTTCGTGTGTGTTGGTATGAAACGAATATTCCAATTCGCATACGAAACGGTTTGAAAATTGCACCCCTGGACTCCGATGAATAGAAATGCTTCCCATTTCTAACGTTCGAATATGACGTCACCTTCTCGACACATTTCGATGCTATGAAACATTTCTAATCATCGGAGTCCCAGTGCTGGTTACTAAGTGCAAATATGCAGTCAATAGTAGATAAGTTGAAATATTGGAAATTATTTTGGAAAATGTAGCAATCTTTCCTTCAACTTAATTTAAATTTACATTGCACACCACGCAGGCGCCAACGATTATAGACTATTATAAGGATGGCCCAATTTGTTGATTTTATCTGCCTTCCCCCCTGCTCGCCGCCAGCTATGAGTGACGTCACCTGGCCTGCACTGATGTCGGTTTGCCATAAGAGCCCATGCATTATTCTCGGTTTTCAAAACCTTTTATCTCAATATTTATAAGGCAAACCTGTAAATTTTTTAGGCGTTTCTGGTTGGTGTGTTAATTTTCTTTAACTGCATCGTTCTTTTAGAACTCTGGATGCCCTAGTTTGCTGTAGATAACACATAAATTGAATCGATACCAAGCGCGTTTTGAACGTCATTTCGTGATAAGGCACTTCGATTTACTGACAATATTTTGTGGAAAATGGTTGTAATGGATGGGTCTATTTCAATAAAAAGGAATTAAAGAGTTTTACTGATATTTTTATGAATACAAATTGGGGTGACATTCGATAATATACCTATGAGGAAGTGATTCTTGAAGACATGTTATGAATTTACTTTGGAAGTGGAAAATTTCAAATTTAAGCAAAAAACTTGAAGAGTCATATGATAATTAAATGAGTGTTGATTATTCATTTAAGTGCAGTTAATATGAATGAATAATATGAAGCTACAGCACATACTTTTCCAGGCATGATCTGAAGTGAAATAATATGAATTAACACAATTGTAACACTGCCCAAGGAAACTATGTCAACCCTTGAGATTTTTTGAGAGCTATATTCACCTCAAATATTTTTAATAAATCGAATAATAGTCAAATAAATAAGTGTCCCATCACGAAGTTGGAATCAACAGGCACTTCAACAGCCGATTCAATTTTCACTTATTCACGACAAACTAAGATGTTTACGGCACTGGGAAACCATTGACCAAAAAGTCAAATCAGTCACCAAAAACAAACACTAAAAAATACAACGGAAAAATTTTTACGAACAGGAAGAAAAACCGCTCTCAAAAAGTATAAAAATACACGGTCTCTTATGGCACACGAATACTTCTGCAGGCCAGGTGACGTCACTAACGTCAAACGCGCTGAAATTTGTACAGTGTACGGTGATAGGAAGTGGGCCATCCTTTGTGGTTTATAATCGTTGCGCAGGCGCAACTGAAATAGAGTTTTGATTGGTCCATTCGGATTGCCTATCGGGAAGTGTTGTGGATAGGAATTCTTGCATTTGTTGACAAAATGACAAATGACAAGTGATAATTTTGGACAGAAGTCAAGAGGTAAATAAAATATTAAATATTTTGTTATTTATAATTCGAAAAGATGAGAGAAGAGAAATCAGTGTGTGTATCGAAAAGATTACAAATATTTACATTTCAAGTACATTCAGCATATAGTTACATTACTTATTGTCTTCTAGATTTATTTACCAATTCGTGCCATATGTGTTGATATTAAAATAAAAATTTTGAATTAAACTAGAATAACAACCTACTATTTGAAATTTCTGCAATGATAAGTCAACAGGAGATTTCATTAGTTGGATTATTATAATTTTCCTTGATAGAAGAAAAATCGGGTACTTTCTTGTATATACCCGCCGTCGGGGAAATCCTATGAATAATGTAACATTTTAGTTAAAATTGTTTCAGAATTTTTTTTGTTTCATATCTGATCTGACTCAAGAACAATACTTGATAATAATAGATATTTGGAATCATGTAATTTGATAAGTAGGTGATGTAAAATGATAAAATATGATATTTCAATTTGTATAAACTTAAACACTTTTTGAAACAAATACCTACACTGTCAACTTCTGTAACCTACTAAATATAATGTTTTATTTCAGACCAACAACTCAGGTGCCAAATTTCTTCCCAAATACTATGGTAATGCTATTTCAAAATAGTTTGCCAAAATTTGAATTTGAAGTATTTGGATACAACTTGTGAGTCAGTTATACTTTTGAAATGTGTGAAGCAAGAGAGTCGCTGAGTTCATTTGTTGACAAAGTTGACAAAGAATCTGAGTATGATAAAATACTTGGGAGAAACGTTTTAGTAGCGCCTTCTGAAGAACAATACGATTTGCTGTTGAAAAGACTAAAACAGCAGTTAGGAGAAGGAAGAGGAGAAGTAATTTTGGAGGTAAAAATTTGCAATAGTTTTATATTTTTCGAAAAATTGAATGAATTATATGAAGGAAGTACTCAATAAGATATAACATTAAAATGGTCAGAAAATTGTTTTGACGCTTCTTTGAGAAATGGTTATACAATGTGTTGGGGGTATGAATGCTGGAATTCCAATTGATGACTATTGAACTCATACAAAAAAATTATCTAGAAACCCTGTTAGAATAAAAGTGATCCTGAGCTATTTGAAAATCATGGACCTCTTATGCCTATGTAAACGTAAGGTAAGGTAACACAGTAGCGCAAGAAAGTTAAGCTATTGGAATGGAATTAAAGATCTATGAAACACTTCATTTAGAACTCACCATTTCAACATTTTTCTTTTAAAAAACTATTCAAGTACTTGAAAATTAAAAATAAAATTGGACATTTAAAATTTAAAGGGATTTGTTTCTATTTCACCATCTGGCACAGATAAGAAAGGACAACAAATCTGTTACGTTAATAATTTAAACAGAGATTCCGAGCACAGACCTATAATAAAATATAGGTTGGTGGTTCCGAGTCTTCTGTGACATTTTGCGTTCTGTGTTCTTAACCCCTCAAGGTACTTTTTCTTCTAGCATACTACCATCCCCTACTTTTTGTAGGCGCTGTTGCCAACATGTTAATTAGAAACAAAACCCTTCAAAATTTAAAACCCAAAATTTGAAAAATTGATTTGAATACTTTTCGCATTGAAATTAAAAAACTTATGAGTGAAACTCAACTTTTTTTTGTTCAAACTTGCATTTGCTCCAATAACCCAAATTGAGGAGAATTCCCCATTGTTTAGACACGTTAATGATAAAACGCAAGGTGAGGTATGAATATAACGTAAATGTTGTCCAACTTTCAATTTTCTGCAGTGGTTACCTTACATTTCATACCTCACCTTGCGTTTTATCATGAACCTGTCTACACGATTCCAATAGTTTGAATTTTCCGTTCTTGCGTTACCTTTCCTTATGTTCACATAAACTAGGTCTTAGTCTACTCATTTATTTTAAAGAAATTATTGAGTTTATTGTACCTACATAAAAAGTTATGATTTTCAGTTGCAAAAACCTTTAGTAAACAATTTGTAGATTTCTTATTGTTACTTATGAGTCAGTCCTATAAAATTTGATTTTTGTGCTTCAAGATTGCTTTTTCTTAGAAATGAACTCATCGCTTCTTAGTTGTAGCTCATGAATCCCAACATTCAAACAAACAATGATATCTTACATAGGGTGCTGCATTACAGCATGGCAAGACAATGTTCATAGAAATATAATAATAATAATAATCTTCATTTGAATTAATCCAAATGTACATTTGCTGTAGGTTTTCCGAGTTTTCCTACAGCTGAAAAGTGAATACGCCATCAAAAAAATCTTGGAGCGCCACGGCAAATGATAATAATAATAGCCGTCTTCTACCCGCACAGGCTGTGACCCCTATTATCAAAACCACCATTTCAACAGAATGGTTTGGGTGAAGTATGCGGAGCTCAAAGAGTAGATCTCGATATTTGGTATTATTATTATTATTTTTTTCCATACAGGAATTTACCCCAGTAATCACTCCACACGTCCGTGGGGTAAGTGATTGCTAGGCCCGAGAATCATGTGCCCTGAGTAGGCGTTCAGAGTCATTTTAATTTTGAACTGTTGAACCCTTTATATCATTTGGCATATTGTTGTAAGCAATTGATCCCATGAACATTAAAGTTTTGGTGTTGTAAGCTTTGATTTGCTAAGTGGTGGATTTCATTGTTGAAAGATAAAAAATTACGAAAATATGATGGGAGAAGATTATGTAGCGTTTCATAAATGTAACTCATAGTCATTGTAATGTTTTCCACATTAATGAATAATGGATATTGGTATTGTTGTATGCCTGCTACATTTCAAGCTAATTCTCATCGCATGATTTTGGAGGTTTTGTAGTGATTAACATTTATTAAAAATTGGGTTTATTAATAGTGTTATATGAGGTAATCCTTGGATTCGTACTTTAAAGCTGAGATACCCTTGAAAAAAAGTATAATTTTGTATTATTTTTTTCTGTATATAATTGAAATGACTATTCAACATTAATTAAGAGCATTTAAAATCCAGTTTTGAAGCTAATCCGTTGAGTAATAGGGTCTTTTCACAATATCTGTCAGATGTAGTTCAGCGTGGCTTTAGTAGTTGTTTTCTGTTGAATATTACAGAAAATCTTCATTTTCATCATATAGTCTTCATTAAAAAAAAGCAAAGCATAATTTTGTTGTTTTCATAGATTGGTGGCTCTGAAGATGGTAGTGAAAATGGTCTTCTTGATGATGAATTGGAAGCAGCAGTAGCAACATTGCAGTCTCTGGCAAACACCCTTGAGTGTAGTTGTGTGAAATTAAGAGAACGGAAAGAAATGCGGGGTGTTGTTGTCCAATATTTGATTCGTAGAGTGCTGGATCAGTCAGGTAATTATTCACATCATGTTTAGTAATGAGCAAAAGTCTTGAAAACCTTTTGAAAAAAGTAACAAGGTGTCAAATGAAATGTTAACTTGGTGTAACAATAATAACCAATGCTTGAAAAAAAAAGTAATCATTGTAATTTAGTAACCGTTTGGATTCAAACTGAATTCCTAAGTGTTAAAATTGATAGTTATTAATCCTTTGGAAAACATATCTCCCTATTTCCATTCCTTGGTTCTTGCTTCTCATTGGTGCATTCGACCAGCTCGATTTGAGTGGTACAGGGGCTATAATCTCGTCTGATCATTATATAGTGGCATAGCTTAATTCATTACAAGAAATGTCGTTTGTTATAGCAGGGGAATATTGTGATATGCGAGAAGAGAAATAATTTGAAGTATCTTTAATACTATTGAAAAAACTAAACGTGGTAATTGCTTGTATTTACAGATCACCAGCGTCAGATGTCCATATTTCTGGATAAATTAGAACATCTTTCAAAATTTCAATTGAACAATAGAATTATTCTTAGTGGGATTTTAATATCGACTATGAAGATGAACCCACGATCTCGACTCAGAGACTAAAAAATATCTCTGATTCTTTTGGCCTATTCAATCATGTACAATCACCAACTCATATATCTCGATACTCAGCAACGATGATCGACTACTTCTGCACAAATCATGAACATTCCTGATGTCTTTTGTTCAATGATCCCCTCCAATTCATGTGACCATGTATATGAGACAAGTAGTTGTTTTCTGACAGATGTTTGCCTTTGGAAACGCTAGGAGAGAAGGGTACTCCGTATTCATTTTCTGCACGAAATTTTGAACTTGTTCAAAATAATACAGTTTACTCTTCCTGGAGTCTTTGCTGTCTAGGAGTGCTTTGTTCTTGATTTTCCATGCGGATGGCGCTGCGATCAACTTGTGGGTCGTAGTTTCATCTGTGGATAAATATTTGTTAAACGGTTGATTATTTTTCATTTGGCAGGGACAGGACAATTATAATGTTGTCCGATCTACCCTGTCACTGATGAGAGGCAAAACCTCGAAACATGCATATCTGCAGGTGGTCATTTCCAGCCAAATGAAGGATAATCTTCTGTTTAATTACAAGACAAGCACTCATAATTGGGTCTTCTTGGAAAAATGATGCACAAATATCTGTCAGATGTAGTTCAATGTCCATCGTCCAAGGAAGTAGTTGTTTTCTGACTTATGTTTGCCTTTATTTTTCCACTTGGTGGAAACGCTTGGTACTCCGGAAGGGTACTCCATACTCATTTCACTTTGTTGATACCTCTCTGGCACAAAATTATATTTCAATAATACAAACAAAATAAATGTATTAGCATTCAAATGTCATATACCCGATATCCTCTTAGATGACAACATAACAGATAGTAGATCGCTTTTGAAATTTTTAGGAGTATTTATAGAAAAAAATTTAAATTTTGATCAACACATCACACATCAACACCAAATTTGCATCAGGATGTTTCGCTCTGAGAAACATCGCAAAGGAACTCGGGTTTGCCGTAGCGAAAGTGGTATACTAATGCCCTAATAGACTCTCATCTTAGTCATGGTATCCCCGTTTGGGGTGTGTGTAGTAATGGTAATGGTAAAAATGGATGGTGACTGATGCGCTGCGACCTAATAAGATCTATTGTGCCCCATCTTCTTCTGCTATTTCAAGGTGTTCTCGTTCACAGCAGCCCCTCAAGTCCCAATTCCTTGAGGAATTTAAGGATTTTGAGGGGGTCTATTCGTGGTATTTCTTCCACAGTCAGCTGGTGTGATCCCAGTATATTCAATCTTTTGTGATGTACAGCATAACACTCCATCAATATAAGGTGTGGTGTTTCTGGATGTTCCCACAGAATCTGCAGGTGCTGTCCTCCTCTAAGCCTAGCTTCCTTAGGTGTTCTTTGAGTCTGCAGTGCCCCGTAAGAGATCCCCTGATTGTCTTTAGACTAGTTTTGCTGAGGTTAATCAGTGTCTTCGATCTTGCTCGGCCTGCCTTAGCCCTGGAAGTCTTTGCCAGTAAGTTGCTCTCATTGCTTCTTCAGTTTTATTGAGTTCGTCTTGGAAGTAAGATTTTCCAAATCTGCGAAATGGTTCTGGCCCGATCAGTGGCGTTGATGCCCCTTTTCGTGCCAGGGTATCTGCTTGTTCATGCCCTCCACTCCGACGTGCCCCGGCACCCAGAGGAGGATCACCTTGTTGTTCCTGCCTAGATCATTAAGTTTGTCTAGGCATTCCCAAACCATCTTTGAGTTGATGTTATATAAGCTCAATGCTTTGATGGCTGCTTGACTATACGAGAGTATTGCGATTTCCTTGTTCCGGTATTTCCTGTCGAGGTTGAATTGAATGCACCTTTCTATTGCTTGAATTTCCGCTTGAAAAATACTGGAGAACTGGCCCATGGGTTCGGAGTATTTGGTGCGAGGTCCAAAGACTCCTGCTCCAGTTCCGTCGGGAGTCTTGGACCCGTCCGTGTACCATGTTATGATATTCTTTCCCAGTGCTCGAATGGATTCTATGCTCCATCCACTCTTGGTTTTTAATTTCGCCAGTTGGGAGATCGGCAAGGTGTGCACTTTTGGTGGGGGTTGAGCCCCTAACGATATGTGCTGTCCCTTTTAGTCCGACTTTGGCCAACCTGGGGTTTGCTCCCCAAGCAGTTCTCACCATGATATGGAGAGGAGTGAGGTCCAGAATTACCTCTATTGCTGCTCTTGGAGACCTCATTGCTCCTGTTATACAAAGACATGTTAGTCTTTGCACTTTCTCCAGGCTTTTCTTTGTTATGGCGAGTTCGGTTCTGCCGTGCCACACTACTGCTCCGTAGGTGATCATAGGCCTCACTATCATGGTGTACATCCATCGCAGTATTGCTGGGTTACAGCCCCACGTTTTTCCTGCATAGTTCCTGCACACCATCAGTGATGATTTTGCCTTATTAACGTTCTTTTCTACGTCTCTGTTCCAGAGTAGTTTTGAGTCTAGGGTAAGCCCTAGATACTTCACCTCTTGCTTCCATTCCATGTGTGTAGTAAACAACGTATGCATTATTGAAAAACCCACGATCATCAAGATGATATCTACAAAAACGGATATTTTCTGGAAAGTAAATGTTCGGATTTATGAAAACGTTGAGTCTGCATTCTATCGTGAGTTTTTGCAGATCCACTTCACTATTGCAAATGGGATACGTGTGTCTCTAGCGTTAACATATTTGATTTCAAGCAACCTGGATCTTGAAGGTGATGAATCTCTTAAATAACTGATTGGTTGCATCTCAAACAAATTCTTATTCGATCAATGGGGAATGCCACGTTTGATAAAAGTTTTTTGGAAATTGAATAAATTGGAAGAAGACAATAAAATAATGACACCACTGAATTATTTTCTTCAGGCGATGCTTCATTATATACAATAAACTATTTTTACTAAATGTGACGTCATTTGATCACAAAGTCAATATGGCAACGGTGCCTACTGAATTTGCTGTTCGGGTTCGTTCGCACACGCGCCTAACATAATTAATCTTTTGACTTGGACAGCTGTCAGAGTGAAGTAACACAGACACGTGTCACTCGTCAGCGACC
The DNA here is from genome assembly GCA_958502065.1 of Chrysolina americana. Lineage (NCBI taxonomy): Eukaryota > Metazoa > Arthropoda > Insecta > Coleoptera > Chrysomelidae > Chrysolina > Chrysolina americana. The sequence continues at coordinate 40,821,434 of OY293416.1, forward strand.
ACGGAGCAAGAATTATGGTGTCAAAACTGATGGAATACATCTTTTCGGCATGTGACGTTGCCAAATGTGGTTTTACTACATATGACGTCACAATTTGATTTTTCGCTTTTTTCAAGAAAGATCATGAAAAAAATGATAAAATACAAAATACGTATCCCTTATTTTTGGAAAAGCTATACATTCATGACGAAATTGAAATATAGTGGCATTGCCCTTTCCTTCACTATGTCAACAAGTCCTCTTTGGTCGCGTCTTGTAGTGGCATTTCTCGTTCTACTTCATTTGATTCTACATCAAGTCGCACCCATATTTTGGGAATTGAATAGCAAATCACACGTAAAACAATTCAATCGGCGTCGACGAGCAGCTGTAATAATTGCAATATGACAGAACAGTAGTATTTGTTAAACAAATGAATATCGTAGTTATATGTCACACAATTATTATTCAAACCAGAGCCATCCTGATTATAACCAAAGTAGCAGTTAGTTGATTTTCTCGCCGTGTCTGGGATCGGAAGGGTAGAGCATACTTGATACGAGTTGAAGTAAAAGCACTCAAACCGGAATATTCTAACAATTACCCCTAGGCTAATGACAAAAAATCGTGAATTTAATTGTAGAGAATTGAATTTTCTTTGTATTTTTTTTTTTATTGGAAGTCCAGAATAACCTTACTCATGCCTCTCATAATCTACAACAATCCAGCGGTGGATATAGTATTTGTTTACACGTCTTTTGGTTTCATATTATATGGAAATGTGGAATTATTGGGTGTGTATACAAATTCAGAGACGTAGAAAAGTACCCAAACACCAAAACTATGAGCGTCGAGTGGAATTGCCGTAGTTTTGGTATTTGGGTAGTTTTATACATCTTTGGACATTATAGTAAACATTTTTAAACTTTCGATATGCTTTTTTATCAGCTTCGGATGATTTTAAATTCTGAAGCACTTGAAAAGATTTTTTCAGATTTCTTGGAAATTCGTGTAGCTGTTGTGGGTAATGTAGATGCTGGGAAATCCACTTTATTAGGAGTTTTGACACATGGTGAAATGGATAATGGTAGAGGTCATGCAAGACAAAGACTTTTCAGACATAAACATGAAATGGAATCTGGGAGGACTAGTTCTGTGGGAAATGACATCCTGGGTTTCGATGAAGAAGGTAAAGTATATCATTCATACATATATTAAGTATTAAAAAGTATTTTTTCTCCTGTGCGCTTATGGGTATGTTTTTCTTGCTACAATTATAATATTACAACTAGGAATATTAATTTGCTAATTTGAGGTAAGTGTACCAAGAATTTTTTTTTATTTAAACATGCCAACTACACTTTTCAATTAATGGAGAGGAATAGTATCCAAAAACCAAAAAATAAAGATCGGGTCACTGAATAAATAGTTATGGCAATTTTCATTAACTTACACAGTTAAAAGTCACGTTAATGTGTTTTTTTATTTATTTATTGAGTGAATACTTTCCAGTCAGAAGAAGTTTTGATATGAAGAACTTGTACATATAATAATTGATAATTGCAATTGAAACAAATACAGGGTATTTCATAATTGAATGCTGATCATATAGGCAATAATCCTTGGGTGATTCTAAGACATTTTTTTATGTGAACATAGGTCTGTAACTGCTTTATTTCTGAGATACAGGATGTCAAAATAATGATATGCCGCTGTTCTCATTTTTTTCAAATAAATATAATTATTATAATTGTCCTCTATCTTCCCATAAAAATGGTCTCCTGGGCTTTTTTTGGTCCGGCGGATGATTTTAGAATTGAAAAATAAAATGCATTGATTTTCACTAGGAGAATAAATAGCATAAGGAAGCAAATCATTCTATTCTATTTTTTAAATCGTTAACCGTTCGCCGTACAAAAAAAGTCCATGGACCATTTCCAAGAGAATAAACATTTTAATCATTTGAAACAAACCGGTAGCCTATAATTTCTTTATTCAAAAGATTAACAGGGACGCCACTGATCAAAATAAAAAAAACTTTCATACTGATAACAATGTATTTTAATGCATACCCTGCATGTACCAAATTGAAAAAAAGTGGTTTTAGAGATATTCGGGAAAAACTAACGTTTTTATTAAATTTCAACACCCTATATCTCGAAAATAAAGCGGTTGCCAACGTATGTTCACATAAAGAAATTTTCTTAGGATCAGCATTTAATTATGAAACACCCTGTATATCATAAATCACTGATGAGAACAAAAGAAGTTTTCCCCTTCACCACACTAGTAATTTGATTCCTAGATTCGCATTTCGTTAACCAAGTTAACCAACTCATCAGTAGGATTACTAAACTGCCTACAGCATGATATTAATTTTATTTATTTACAGAGATTTTGAATCATCGAAATAAAATATATTGATTTTTAAATAATGTTGAATGTGATGGGTATGGTATTTATTATACAATTTTTCTAAAAAAAATAGATTGTGTATATCAGTGCAGAGTTTAGAGAAAATTTATATTTCCAGTTGTTTTTTTATGCGTTCAAGTTTTTGACGTTTTTCAAGCTGTCTGTTGGATTGTTGCATAGTTTTTTCTACTGTTTCTAGTTTCAGTGTTGTTTGTTTGATTTTTCTCAATTTTGGCTTTGAAGTAACCTAACTTCGTCTTTCTAAGGATATCATAATTAGGGTTTTGAATAGTTTCTTGGTACATTTTGTCTCTAGTTTTAATGGATTTGTTTACTCCGTTAGCCAATGATGTGAAAATTCAATATTATTTATGAATTCTTTTGTTGCGGTTACTACGACTGGTATTTGAAATATTTCCATCCAGTCTACATGTCCAAGTTGTGATTTCAATTAAGAATAATCAAGAGTTTCAATCACTTATTCATTGGAAATAATTGGATTCTTTCCAATCATTATTTGTTGAAAAGTACTGTAATGGCCAGGGAAATTGTTTTTTTTTATAATTGTTAGTAAAGTTTGCTTTGGTTCTAACAAAAATATGATCTATGTAAGATTTTGAGTTTATAGTTACTCTCGTGCAATCATTTATCAGCGAGATGAATTTTAATTCACTCAGCGTATTTAAATATTCAATAGTAGGAACGTCAAAGGTTTCATCTGAGATGTCAATATTGATATCGCCCAAAAACACAATAATCGACACATCCAGTCATTGAAAAATTTTTTTTTTAGTTTGTAATTCCCAACGTGCAGTAAGATTTTTAAAATGGCAAGAATATTGTTTTTTTATAATGGAAAGTAATCTTGATGAAGATGAGTTTGTTTGTTTTTAGTTCTTTTAAAGATTTTCTATATCATGCAGATATTTTATTAAAATAGTTTTTGAACAAGTTTCCCAAATGTTAATCAAATAGGTAATGCAACCCAGTATGTGAGAATATGGAATCATATTTATATATTTTTTAAGATTTCAATTTGTTCGTTCCACTCAGTTTTTTATCAATCCAAATACTAAGATACTTTGGTCAGTTGGTTTCAATATTTCATTTTTGATATTAACGCTGAGGAAAATATTCTGTTGATTTTTTTGTTGAAAAATTATAAAAATAGTTTCATCAGTACATGAAGATAAAAGGTTAGAATAAAGCTATTTTTCGGGTGTTCATCGAGGTTGCTGTTTCATCAGGCTTAACAAACTAAACCGAGTAGCCAGTTATTATTGAATATTCATCCAAGTATCTACTATTGAAAATGAAGAAGTGTTATCGAAATTAATTTCTTCAAGTCATACGTCAGTAATATGAAATAAGTATGAAGTTGTTATCAGGTGAAACATTTATTCTTTTATTTTATATTGACTCATCATTTCATTTTTTGGTTGAACAATATCTGAATAGACATGATTTTCAACAATATCCTGCAGATATCCCATTTGTTTAAACTCTATTTCGACTGATATTGTTATTTCTATTGATTTGCAAAAAAAAATTGTTAGTGTGTTAAAGTAAAAAGCACATTGTGTGTATCAGAATAAGTATCAAGTGGTCCTTCGAATTAGGCAAAAGAACGGCGCTAAGGAAGTATGAAAGTAAAAACGTTAATGGACTCGTGGAAATAATGATGTTTTATTGATATTGTGGGTGCACGGAAGATAGATACAAAATTCACAAACACCCCCAGGAAGTTCAAGACAGCACTTTTTCATATAAATTTTATTACTGATTTTGATTTAATTGAATAACAATTAATAAAGCAAATTATGCTTACATATCAAAGAAAAACCAAACTTGCAGTTGTTTTGATTTCAATTATATGATATGAAATTTCATGAAAATGAAAAATATTTTTACTTTGCATCATAAAAATTGAAAAATCACCATTTCCTGGAAATGTATCTTAATTTTGAATTTTCAACTGTTTAGTTTTCGAATACTATTAACAAACGAATATGTGATTTCTAGGTAATGTTGTAAATAAACCTGAGCATGGGTCCTTAGACTGGGTAAAAATATGCGAGAGAAGTTCCAAAGTTATCACTTTTATTGATCTTGCTGGACATGAAAGGTACTTGAAAACAACTGTTTTTGGAATGACTGGTCATGCTCCAGATTTTGGTATGTTGATGGTTAGTTGGATCATCGGTAAGATCACCTGTAATTAATTATTAAACATTTAATATATTCTCAGGTTGGGGCAAATGCCGGAATAATTGGCATGACCAAAGAACACCTAGGGTTAGCTTTGGCACTTTCTGTACCTGTTTTTGTTGTGGTTACAAAAATCGACATGTGCCCAATGAACATACTGCAAGACAACTTGAAGATGTTGGTGAGGATACTGAAGTCTCCCGGTTGTCGAAAAGTACCTGTCATGGTCAAAACTGCTGATGATGTTGTGTTAAGCGCAACAAATTTTGTGTCTGAAAGGTGAATATTCAAGTAATTTGTTTTTGAGTTTGAACGTGTGCATTGCTATATGACATATTTTTCTTAAACTACCTCAGTCTTTTATATTTTGAATCATGACTTTTTTTAGACTTTGTCCAATATTTCAAGTATCAAATGTAACTGGTGAAAATCTGAATTTGCTAACAACCTTCCTCAATCTGTTGACTACAAGAATGGAGTATCATGAAAATGAACCGGCAGAGTTTCAAATTGATGACACATATTCTGTTCCTGTAAGTAATTGTGATTTGCTTCATTATTTGTTACAAATACAGCATTTGATATAATAGGCAATTATGATCTGCTTCAATCAAAGTTTAGCTATGGTTGATACAAAAAGGAAATTTGGAAATATGGAAATATTGTTAGAACCAGGAGAAAATGATGGAAATTGTTGTTTTTAGCGTGCTTTGAGGGACACTGTTCTTGCAGAAGTTGATTTTATTTGTTGCTCTTGCTCGTATACTATGAAATGTATCTGTATTATTTTTGAATAGTGGCCAGGAAAAACAATGAAAATATGGTCAAACTAAAACATATCTTGTCACTCAGAAAAATATATCGATCCAAATAATTTTTAACCAAATCCTGTTGAAACAAAGTAATCGGACACCGTCACACTTTCCTAAGCAAAGCAATTGTTTATTGAAAAAATGAGTCAAAAGAAAGGGTAAAAATTGGATGGGAACACTGAATTTATCAGGTTGAACTCGATGGAACTACTAAGTTCAAAGTCAAACTCAAAATATGGTTTATTGTCAGAAGAATTTGTACGAAGCTTATTAACTGAATGAAATATTGAAATCAGTTGAATTAGATTAAGAATCTAATCTCGATGTTAGAATGACGGAATGCAGCGATATCAATCAATCAATCATTCGATTTTCAAAGAAATTTTCTTTCACAATGACACTAGAAAAAAAAATAACAATCGTAAAATAGTAACTAATACAACAGATCAAATATCGAAAAGTCACTATGATACTTGGTATACAAGGTGTTCCAAATTAAGTCGGCACCATTGCCAAGTCCGTTATTATTGATGCTACGAATTCGGTTAAATGAGCAAACTAGTAGCGTTTTTAATGGCTTCTCTATGCCGAAAAAAAAAAAAAATATATTGAAAGTCGCGTTTTCAGAATATTTCATAAAATGATATTTCTTTCAATGGAACACCCTATATTTTTTCATGCATTTCGATTCGTAATAAAGTGGAAAATGAGCGACTTATATGGAAATATTTATTTCTATCACTAGTACAAAAAATTTCTTTGTTTTGGCGAATAAATCCTCATGATTGTCCAAACACCCAATTTTGGTACTTCTACGAATGACCATAATTTGTTACTAATAGCAAAATAAGACAGTGAAAAGAAAAAATAGCGATGGGATGTGAACTCGTGAAACCCGTGATCATCATGTCGCATCACTCAATTGACACAACTGAGCTATTGGCTTAATGTACAAAACGATAATTTCCATCTTAAAGCCATTCCGCTAGCCGCGTTTATTTTGTGATCAAAATATGTCTGCTGTAATGATAACTTTGAAGCCGTTTTTGTACAGAACAGAAAATACTGGAGGGTCATATGAATGTGGTTGGAAAAAATGTGTTTGATTCGAAAAACATAATTGTTATAAGCAATCAAGTTGCCTTGAAACTTTGTTGAAATACTATTTGTCAAATATTCTCAAGAATATCATGACAAATGCCATAAATTACTGTAACTGTCAACTACTGTTCGAAATATTATTCGAAAAGCCGTTTTCCCATCAAGAAAAATGTGATATGTTAGAATCCTGCTTGGTTTTCCAGAATAATAGCGTAAGAGCACTCCAACACTACAGCAATTCGTTCCCCGATTGTGAATTACCTAATCGGCGTTTTTTTGCTGTGCTCTGAAGAGGAGAACTAAAAACGTTTTGTAATATCTGAAGATACAGTAATTGACGTTTTATCCTACTTTGAGGTATATCCAAATAATTCCATCAGAAATTTATTCCACGAATTCTGAAGAAACATAAAATTTCTGCTTATAAGTTAAGACCAGTGCAAACACTAGAACCTGGTGATCCTGAGAGACGATTGGGGTTTTGTCGGTGGTTTATGAATAAATGCAGACAAGATCCAAACTTCTATAGAAGTATTATATGGAGTGATGAGGTTAATTTTTCAAATCGTGGGATGTATAATAGAAATAATTTTCATTATTGCAGTAGACATAACCCATTTCTAGTCCATATCCACAATCCGCAAAGACGATTTAGTGTTAATGTTTGGTGTGGTGTATTTAGAGGCAAAATTATCAGTCCTCTATTCTACCATGGTTCTTTCAACGAACCCCGTTACATTAATTTATTAACAAGAGTGTTGTCAGATGATCAATTTTCAGCACATAATGTCAGTGGCGCAAAAAGAATGCTGCGAGGCTGTTTTGGAAACAGATGGATTGCTACAAATGGTCCTGTTAAGTCCCCCTTGTTCACCAGACATGACACCTCTAGATTTTTATTTTTGAGTATTTCTGAAAGATGAGGTGTACAAAATGGATTATAAAAATGTAGATGAACTAAAAAATTATATTGAAACTGTAATTAATAGAATTGATGGCAGAACTGTGTTGAATGCCATACGTAGTGTCGATAGAAGGTACCAAATATGTGTTCAACAAGAAGGCGGTATTTTTGAACATTTACTCGATATTTTATAGCGCTTTATCAAATCCGTTTGTTATAAATGTTTCCTATTGATAAAACTGTCTTATTTTCACCTTTACGAAAAAAAGTCAAATGAGATTTCTTGTTGAGAATGTTATGCATTAAAAAATATAGGGTGTTCCGTTAAAAGAAATATCATTTTATGAAATTTTCTGAAAATGTGACTGTCATTTTTTTTTTGCTTGCTACTAGTTTGCCCATGTAACTGAATTCGTAGCATCAATAATAACGGAGTTGGCAATGGTGCCGACTTAATTTGGAACACCCTGTATATACTATACAATTCTAATAAAATAATTTAGAATCATTATTACAAAAATGCTTGTGTGAGTACCTAGTACTTGAGAGGTGGGTAAATAATTAATAGCATCACTGAAAAAATAATCGCAGAAGATTGCTCCTTGTGTGTGATATAATAATAATAAATTTTTATTTCTTACATCTTGAACTACATATATAATGGTGAACAGTACATGCACATAGCACAATGATAAAAGAAAACGTCAAAAACAAATGTGGAAAATTACATAATAGATTGAACGTAGAAAATTATAAAATTGACATTTTTCACAACTCAGAACTATCAAATATTCCTCCAATGTATAACAGTTTCTCGATAGTAGTAGTTCTTTCACCCGTTGTTTAAAAATAAAGACATCCCCAGTCTGTATATCTTCAGACACTGAGTTGAATGAAGACTTTACAACCCATATATTGTAGATTTATTTGATAAAATGAAGACCTGTGTACATCTGGTACCAATAAATGCTAGCATCTATTTTTTTATTTATGAGTGTTTTAATCGGAAACAATGTTTTTACACGTATTGACATATTTCATAAATATATATTTTTGCTGAGGTAAGTATTTTCAGCCTGAATACTTATCTACATGAATGTTGTCATGCAAGTTTGGCTATAATTCTAACTGCATATTTTTGCAGTAAAAACACTCTTTTTATGTTGATTGAATATCCCCAGTTAGGTATACCGTAGCGTAGGTGACCATGAAAACTAGCATAATAAATAGTAAGAAGTATTTGTTTACCTCACTGGTTGGCCATAAAATTGAGTAAATAGCAGCCACTACGTAGCTTTCTACATAAAGTTTCTATATGTTGTGCTCATTGAATCCTAGAATCTATAACACCTAACAGTTTAGTATTTTCAACAAATTAAAGTTCACAATTATCAGTTGGAAGGGGCTCAGGAGTCTGTTGTGACCTTGTGACGTTTGCATAGAGAAATAAATTCATGTGGAACTGTGGGTACTTGACGAAAGGCAATACATTCACAAAATGAATTATTTTCTGATCAATGTTTACCGACACCCTATTTTATAGGGAATAAGCGAAAGGCTCAATCAATTTTCATTTTTTGATTGTCCTTGGGGTATTCTCTATACCATCAATACTGCATACTTGTTTTCGGTTAGTTAACGTGTTACCCCGCATGACAATTTTTTCTGATTTCTCAAGAAGCCTTGAATGCCAGACAGTATCAAGGCTTTGGAAAGGTCTACAAAGATATAAAGCGAAGACTTAGAAATGTCGAGTGATTTATAGATATGAGATGTCAGTTCTAATATCGCATCCTCTGTAGACCTTCCCTCTTTGAACCTAGTATGTTTTTCGGATAGGATATTATGTTTTCCCATTAGGTTGTCATTCTTTAATATTTGTTTATGAAATCATTGCTATATGCAATATCAGAGAAATGGGGCTGTAAATTGAAATTTGCATTTTATCCCCGCTTTTGAATTGAATTCAATTTTAATATTAATCCAAAACCAAAAAGCTTTGTCTATAAGTTTTTATAACTTCTGACAATAAAGTATATTTTGAATTTGAATTTGAATTTGAATTTGAGCAGTTCTTACAATGTTTGGTAAAAGGTCCATTTTTGAAAAAACTTTATTATGTAGGTGAGAGAAACTGTTATAAAATCCGCTATATGTTCAATATTTCTGCAATGAAACCAACATCCCCAGGACTTTTATCCAGCTTCAGTAGTTGAATTATTTGGAAAACTTCTATGTTCGTGGAGTATCAGAACTTAGTTTTATTCAATTCTGTCGTATTATCAGGAGTAATACCATGAGTGATTGAATTTTCGCGATAAGTCTGTCGATTTATTTCTGAACGAAACTGAATTTCTTCGTGAAAACACCACGAGTCCGCCGGACGAGTGGTGTTTTCTCAAAACAATTCGGATGAGTTCAAAAATAAAAGACAGACTTATGAGATAAATTCAATCACGAGTGGAATTTTATTAGACTATTTCACGAATAAAGTTTCTTCATTAATATAAATACGAACAATTTATAACAGTCATAAACAAATTATTAAAATCGTCAATATTATAATGTTTCGTTTCATAATTTCATTTAAATTTGCACCGAAGCGACTCATTTTGACACAATCAGGTACAATTAATATTGATAGAACTGCCAAAACTTTGTGTTGCCATGGTTACTTCGTTGAAAATACCGAAGCTGATCCTCCATTCAGAATTGAAAAACAGCTGGTGTTATCGCGATAACACGAGTTGTCTTTGGTTTGCGATTGGTCAGATTATGTGAGAATTTTGAGATGAGTGAAAAAGTCTTTGTAAGAACTAGGTTTTTAGATTTTATCAGCATGCTTTTGCTTTATTTCACTGTAATTTTTATTAAATTCATCGGATATAAACACAATTAAAAACACATTTGTTAGGAACATCCCTATCAACAAATAAGGAAACGCAACACCGAAGAATATAAAAGAAATCATGTAATCCTATTGGGATTCAACAGAGTAGTATTCACTTTGCAGCAAGAAAAAATTGAGTGTTTTTAGAAGACATGATTCTTAAGGATTTGATGTCATTACAGCTAGCCGACATATGGTTGACGTAGTTGAGAATTACTTCTAGTGATATGTTCATGGATCATGGATTTGTTAATTTTTGGGAGAATTGAGATATTGTTTTTAATATTCGTCAACCTAATATTTCAAGGTTGTTTGTTATATTGTTGGCACATATAGTCAAAGTCAAAATATACTTCATTGTCGGAAGTTATAAAAAACTTATGGACAAAACTTTTTGGTTTTGGATTAATATTAAAATTGAATTCAATTAATTAATGATAAAAAGTATAACGGTGATACTCCCAACTATATGCATATCATCCCAGATGAAGGAACACCACCACTATATGCGCTCTGGGGCGACTTGAAAATTTGATGGCGCATATGCTATTTCAACTGAAGGAAAAACCCGGGAAAACCTACAGTACCACCATTTAGTCCTTAGCGAATGAGGGAATGAAACAAAACATAATAAATGCTCATCCATCATTACACAAGGTCTTTTTCATCTCTGCATCTCTCTGCAACTCCAGCTCGTGATCCCCAGTTTATGAACAAATGAAGAGTATGTACATGAAAGCAGAAAAAAAATGTTAATCAAATTGTGGATGATATAGAAACAATCAATAGCAAAGGAACAAAAAAAAATTATATCATATAACCTTGTAATATTAGGGTGACGTTATATTAAAGTTTAGTGAAAATACAAACTACACATCAATCATCATTAATAAATTATAATGCATTAATAGTTGGCCTTCAGTGCTCACTAGAAGAAATACCTGCTAAAATTCTAACTGCCTTTTTTTGAATAAACAGAGCTTTGAAGTACACCTACTGATGAATATTTTTTTAGATTCAATGTAGAGCCTCGTATAACATAAAACTGCAATTTGTGCATTAGCAGCACAAGGTCAAATGCTTTGATCATATCAAAAAACAAACCTAAAGTCTGCTCTTCATTATCCAATATTTCCCTACCCAAATACGACGTATTTACGAACTTTGGCTTATTATATCTCAAAAACAACACATACAAAATGATTTCAACTGACACATTTTTCTGATGACTTCCCACTACAACACTAAAATTTCATCCAATTCGACCGAGATCCAATTTCCTATATGTTTTCGTGCGGGGTTCTTTACAAACAAAACCATTTTTGTGGAAATTGAAAAATGTTTTCGCTGATAAGTAAGGTGTTGTTATATTACCCCCGAAAATTGTTTATATTGCTCGTTTTTTATGATAACATTTTTAACAAGGAGAACAACGACAATAAGAATAAACTTGATAAATGAATTATATTTCGAGATTAACATTTCTGGCTGTATTTACAGTAATTGATTTTTTTTTTAATTTTTGGAATAAATTTGAATTTCAGGGTGTTGGAACTGTTGTGTCTGGGACAACACTAAAGGGAGTGATAAAATTGAATGATACTTTGATGTTAGGACCTGATCCCTTGGGACATTTTCAACAAATTGCAGTAAAAAGCATACATCGAAAAAGGATGGCTGTTAAAGAAGTTCGTGCAGGGCAGACTGCTAGCTTTGCTTTAAAAAAGGTAAGATTCAAATGAAGCTTTCAAAATGATACCAACTATAATATCTATAATTATTTTATGAAAGATAATGTGACTTCTGATTCCTGCTGATCCCTTTTGCAAATTGCATACATACTGACAGATATAACAGGAAGTATATCGTATGAACTTAATTTAAACATTATGATTTGACTAAGTACTTGTTTTATGTGCAAAATATGGACATCATTCGTAGATGCACATTTCAAAAACCGTGTTATTTGAAGCAAAAAAAAAAATTTATTTTCATAAGTTTCATAAGTAGAGTTCAATTATCCGCTAATGTCAGTTATTACACCAAATCTTGGTCTTGGATTGAGCTTAAACAAATTGGAATAATGTGGTCTCTACTTTCTAAGTTATTCAGATTTATGTGATCTTCACCAATTACTGTGAAACAAAAAGTGTAAAATTCAGTGTAAAATAACTATTTTGGATTTTAAAACGTGTTAACGATCATATAACTGGATTATTTGGAAAGTACTCATTCACAAAAATTCCAAATAGGACTTGCTCAGTATCGATGGTAGTTCATTGAGTTCCGAGTTGTTGATATAGCGGGTAATTGAACCCCAACTATAAATAAATATAAAGTACTAAAATGCTCATCTAGACATAAAATGAAAGTGTACTGTAAAGGGTATAGGTACTTACATACTATTTGTTCTTTGGAATTTGTTGTTTAAGTGAAATGATTACTGCTGAATCTCTGCAATGGAATTTTCTGAATGTGGCAGGCTGTTAAAGTACTCCAATTAGTAGTGCAAATTTCAAGTTATAAAAGTGAAAAAAGTGAGTAAAATTTGTACCTAAATGTTCCGGTAGACATAGGGGATAGCCAGGTGAGCTCAAAACTTTGAAAAACTCCACAGCAATTGTGCAATCTTGATAAAACCAACTCACGGTAAAGTCTTCCTGATTGTAAGAAATATATATATACAGGGCTATTCAAATTCGTTTCTGTACAAGGGGATCTCGTAAACTATTAGAGATAGAGTGTCGGTTAAATTGTGGCAAAGTTGCGTACTTTAGAGACCTATTCAATGATGTAAAAAAATCGAATTTAGCTCTTTTGGTTCTGGATACATATAGGAAAAACCTAAATTATTTTTTTGCCTGTTCTTCGTTATTCGCAGACATTTTAAAAAATCTGTCCACATTTTGCTATTGGCACTTGATGTGGGCTATCAGAATATGTCCATGAATCTTTTATACAGGGTGTCATCTTACTTGGACCACCCCCATATTTGAATTTTTAAATACGGACCTGTATTTTTTGTTGTAGTTTTTGGATCGTTGACGTTCACTTTATACTGAGGAATTAAATTTAATTTCATATTTCGGGATGTTTCGGTGATATTTTATTAGATTGGGTGAATTATTCCCTTTCAAATTACGGACAAGAGCAACTTTCACGTCTCCCCATGTACCATAGTGTTTTTCGAAAGTACTATTTTCATTTTTAGGTACCAATTCACACTTCTTCACCTTTTCAATGCTCTTTGAGCGTTTTCTACAATGAACTTCAAATAGCAAAACTTTTTATGATTATCTGAAACATATCTTCCACAATAATGGATTATATGTATTTCGATAAGCTGAAAAAGAAATGATAGCAATAATTACATCTGAAACGAACACTATAATTGTAATGAAAATTGAAATGAAGTAATTTATATACATTGGGCCAACAAGATGGTCTGCAAGATCATCAGATCTCACTATTTTCTATGTGGAACATTGAAAAATATGATTTACGCTGGCGCAGAGATAGAAAATGTGGAAGACTTGAGATTGAGGATTTTGAATGCTTTCGCAACAATGCAGCAAAGAAGTGTTTTAAGGGCCATAAATAATATGAATAAACGAGTTCAAAAATGTCTCGAAATGGAAGGATTCCAATTCGAACATGTATTGCGACATCAATTTTTTTGTGTAATTACTTCATTTCAATTTTCATTACAATTATAGTGTTCGATTTGGATGTAATTATTGCTATTTCTTTTTCAGCTCATCGAAATACATATAATCCATTGTTGTTGAAGATATGTTTCAGATAATCATAAAAAGTTTTGCTATTCGAAGTTCATTGTAGAAAACGCTCGAAAAGCATTAAAAATGTGAATAAATATGGATTGATGCCTAAAAATGAAAAAAATACTTTCGAAAAACACTATGGTACATGGGGAGACATGAAAGTTGCTCTTGTGTTTTTATTTAACTCAGTCAACCAATTTCCAGGGCCGTAATTTGAAAGGGAATACTTCACCCACAAAATAAAATATCACCGAAATATCCCGAAATATAAAATTAAATTTAATTTCTCATTATGAAGTGAACGTCGACGATCCAAAAACTACAACAAAAAATACAGGTCCATATTTAAAAATTCAAAGATGAGGGTGGCCCAAGTAAGATGACACCCTGTATAAAAGATTCATGGACATATTCTAATAGCCTACATCAAGTGCCAATAGCAAAATGTGGACAGATTTTCATTATGTCTGCGAATAAATAAGATACAGGCAAAAAAAGAATTTAGGATTTTTTGGTTTTTCCTGTATATCTCCAGAACCAAAAGTGCTAAATTCGATTTTTTTACATCAATAGGTCTCTATAATACGCCTCTTTGCCACAATTTAACCGACACTCTATCTCTTATAGTTTACGAGATTCCCATGTACAGAAACGAATTTGAATAGCCCTGTATATATATATATATATATATATATATATATATATATATATATATATATATATATATATATATATATATATATATATATATATATATATATATATATATATATATATATATATATATGAATAGAGTATTTTCGTTTCAATTCCGAGAGCTCACGATCACTTCTCTGAAAGAATGGTACGAGCAATTAAATAAACACTCGTCATATTTCAAATTTCTCTATGGCTTTCAAAAAATGAGTGAACTTGTAGACGATGACTTGAAAAATTATTGCGCTGATTTAGCTATAAACCTCTCTGTTGAGAATGAGAAAGACATTGACGGACAAGAACTTTATGATGAAATAAAAATATTCAAATGTCTATTTATATCAGAGTCCAAAGAGCTCGAAACCCCACAAAAAATTTTGAATTTTTTATTGAAAAATGATCTGCAACTATCATTTCCTACTGTAGGTGTTGCTTTAAGAATTTTATTGACACTACCTATTAGTGTGGCGAGTGGGAAAAGGAGTTTTTCTAAATTAAAACTCATAAAAAATTATTTACGAGCATCTATTTCTCAGGAAAGATTGGTTGGTCTGGCTTTGATTTCTATTGAAAATGAAGTATGTCAAACACTCTCTTTGGATAATTTGATTTCAGAATTCGCTAGCCTCAAAGCTCGTAAAATTAAATGATATGTTGAGTTGTTACTATCCAATTGATTTTGTATTTTATGGGAGTATTGTGAGTTATTTTTTATTTCTTTTTAATATCGATGATGTGTTCTTTATTTAATTATTTCACTTCATATTCTATTGAATTATTATTTTTTATGAAGAGTTATTTATTTTCTTTTCGCTTGAGTCGCTGATTCATCTATATTGATATGGTGTCTGTGATATTTTGGATAATTATCTGATTTATTATCATTTCCATTTTTCAATTTCATCAACTCGTTACACTAACAATTGTATTGATGTTTTGTTTGATATAGTTCAACTGTTTTGTACTTTTATGTTGATATTGTTGCATTTTATATTTTTATGTTGATACTATTTATATTTTATTTTATATAGTTTAACTGGTCTGCATTTCATATTCTTGTTATTTTTTTTCTAGAATTATACTTTTTTTTTGGTATCTCTGATATAAGCCAAATAATTATTTCTGTATCTGTTTTTATATAAATAATCCATAACTGCTATAGTATAGTATTTTTATACAAATCTTCCATAACAAAGAACTGAATACAGTACAAGGATTTCAATAATAATAAAAATGATAAATCATATTTATCAGAACAAGTTTGATGAACAGGCAACGTTCAGGTAAGAGCTGTTTTCCAGCGCAAAAACAATGAATGAAAAAGTTTAGTTTTTTTTTCATTAGTTTTTTTTTTCAATAAATATTCAAATCATCCCTAGTATGTTGGCTGACAAAATATGCGAAAAACAAAGAAGTGAAGGGGCGCCGAAAAATATCTCGCATAAGAGCGACTACCACCCTCGGGCCGGCCCTGTATTTCAGATACAAATTTAATTAAATTACGATATTTTACATCTGCCAACAGTGGTCTCTCATTCATAAATTTTGCTTCTTCAGCACTTGGTTCTATGACAACTTTTTCAGATTATTATCTTGTCCCTATATTTTTTGTTGACAGTTGCCATTGATACTCTTCCTAGCAAAACTATTACAGTGTGAAAAGTAATTAACATGAAATCTAAACAGATTCAGTTTCATGAATTTTGAAGTTACTGTCAATTTCAAGTGGTCCAAAATTTTTTAAAGAATTCTCAAAGCAAGTGAATGGAAGATAAAACGTTTTATCAAAATTTATAGTTAGTAAATTAATGTCAAACCAGCTTTATATTTTCCTTAAATCTTCTTGGGCAGTTTGTTTCAATGCAGTCCATGTAGAAGCGTTATAAAAAATAACTGTATCATCTGCAAATGCATGAATTTTTCAATTACACTTCAATTTGAAAAGGTCATTGAGAAAGATATTGACTAGTAATGGACCTAAAACACTGCCTTGAGGTACTCCATAACAAAAAACCATGGGATCACCAACAGTTTTGTGAATTTTTACATATTGTGTTCTATTACAAATATAACTCTCCATTAATTTATAAGCTATTCCACGAAAACCAATAAGGTCCATTTTTTTAAGCAGTAATTCATGACTTACAGAGTCGAAAGCTTTCTTTAAGTCCAGAAATATACTGAGATTTGGTGTGTTACTATCCAATGAGTTATATATATGAGAAGTATGGTGACAAATACTATTTCGAATATATCAACCTAATCAACTACGCATCGTTCGTTCAATAGGCCGACTCGGATCCACTATGAAGTACCTCAATTCCTACACGGATTCACGATATACGGGGTGAGTCCAAAGTTAGCCAGTTTTGTAGTGATTTCTGAAAAATTGAGCGGTGGAATTTTATTCATTTTTAGATATTTCGTTGGATACCAATATCAATTCCAATTAATGATGTCGCAGTATCTCCTGAATCCGACTGGCATATTATATACAAGACATTCTATTTCTCATGAAACTCTGCACCTAGTTTCTATGATTGCTTGATATTCTGGACAACTCGATGAATAACTGGGTTGTTCACTATGAGTATCTAGTTTGCAGATATGTTGAATTACAGAGTGATCCCAAAAATAGTGTCTTTCGCTGATATTTTTCAGCGTAGTAAAAGTTCATACTAAGTATAGATGAGTTCGATTCGACACAAACCTTTTGAAATATTTTGAACAATTCACTGTAGAATATTTGTATCCGCAATCTAGATAATCATAGTGAACAACCCAGTTATTCGAGTTGTCCAGAATGTCAAGCAATAATAGGAACAGGTGCATAGTTTCATAAGAAATAGAACATCTTGTATACAATATGTCAGTCTAATTCAGAAAATGGTGACATCATGAATTGAAATTGATATTGGTATCCTACCAAATATCTAAAAATGAATATAATTCCACCGCTCAATTTTTCAGAAATCACTACAAAACTGGCTAACTTTGGACTCAGCCCGTATATCGTGAGTCCTTATACAAATTGATACACTTTATAGTGGATCCGGGTCGGCTCATCGAACAAACGATGCGTAGTTGTTTTGGTTGATATATTCGAAATAGTATCGTCACAATAGTCATTTGAAATTTTGGAATAGTGAACTTTAGCACCCTGTATAATCGAACCTATTGAATTTAGAACATTAGTGCAATGTAAACATTTGATCAGCATCATGAGGTCTATAACATATGAAAAAATCAAGGGAAGTAGTTGTTTTCTGACAGATGTTTGCCTTTATTTTCCACTTTGTAGAAACGCTTAGAGAGAAGGGTAGCCCTGTATTCTTTCAACATTGTTGATACCTCTCTGGCACAATATATTCGAACTAGTTCGAATGTTTACAGATTTCTCTTCCCGGAGACTGTGCTTCTTGGGAGTGTTTTGTCTTGTTCCGTGCGGATGGCGCTTCGATCAACTTGGTTGTAGATCGTGGTGTTATCCGTGGGAAAATATTAGTTAAACAGTTGATTATTATTCATTTGGCAGGGACAGGACGATTATAATGTTGTCCGACCTACCCTGTCACTGATGAGAGGCAATAAACCTCGAAACATGCATGTTTGCAGGTGGTCATTCCCAGCCAAATGAAGGATAATTTTCTGTATAATTACGAGACAAGCAATTGCAATTGGGTCTTCTTTGAAGAACGTTGCACAAATATCTGTCAGTTGTAGTTCAATGTCCGTCGTGGTATTAGCCAGGGAAGTAGTTGTTTTCTGACAAATGTTTGCCTTTATTTTCCACTTTGTGGAAACGCTTAGAGAGAAGGGTACCCCTGTATTCTTTCAACATTATTGATACCTCTCTGGCACAATATATTCGAACTAGTTCGAATGTTTACTTTAAACTCTTGTCTTAATTCATTCAATTGCTCAACTATCGTTTGATTTTGGTTCTTGATATCATTTGTACTTTGTGTTAACTGTTTCAGCAATTCAGCAGCATTATCCATTTCACAAGTATATGCTCCTGTACTAATGCTCAAGATTCGACAGAGTAGTGTATATCGAGAGTTATTTCTTTTACCACTTATCACTCGGTTTTTCTGATATATATATATATATATATCAGAAAAACCGATATATATATATATATATATATATATATATATATATATATATATATATATATATATATATATATATATATATATATAAGAAGGAACATTTTATTGGACTAAGCCCTCTAGTAAATATGCAACCGTAGACACGTGTTTCGATCTTAGGGATCTCATCAGTACGGTGAAAGCAAGTGTAAGGATGTGCAACACTTGATTGCAGGTGAAAAAACAAATGAACGGAGTCAACACATCCTTACACTTGCTTTCACCGTACTGATGAGATCCCTAAGATCGAAACACGTGTCTACGGTTGCATATTTACTAGAGGGCTTAGTCCAATAAAATGTTCCTTCTTGTTATTCACAATTTCCCTCGAGAGCATATCCCTGTTTCATAAAGCCGTGCTGATGAGTTGGTAACAACGAAACAGCGCTGTCCACGGATCGTGAGCTCTCGGAATTGAAACGAAAATACTCTATTCACTTTATATATATATATATATATATATATATATATATATATATATATATATATATATATATATAAAGTGAATAGAGTATTTTCGTTTCAATTCCGAGAGCTCACGATCCGTGGACAGCGCTGTTTCGTTGTTACCAACTCATCAGCACGGCTTTATGAAACAGGGATATGCTCTCGAGGGAAATTGTGAATAACAAGAAGGAACATTTTATTGGACTAAGCCCTCTAGTAAATATGCAACCGTAGACACGTGTTTCGATCTTAGGGATCTCATCAGTACGGTGAAAGCAAGTGTAAGGATGTGTTGACTCCGTTCATTTGTTTTTTCACCTGCAATCAAGTGTTGCACATCCTTACACTTGCTTTCACCGTACTGATGAGATCCCTAAGATCGAAACACGTGTCTACGGTTGCATATTTACTAGAGGGCTTAGTCCAATAAAATGTTCCTTCTTTATATATATATATATATATATATATATATATATATATATATATATATATATATATATATATATATATATATATATATATATATATATATATATATATATATATATATATCGGTTTTTCTGATATATATATATATATATATATATATCAGAAAAACCGAGTGATAAGTGGTAAAAGAAATAACTCTCGATATACACTACTCTGTCGAATCTTGAGCATTAGTACAGGAGCATATACTTGTGAAATGGATAATGCTGCTGAATTGCTGAAACAGTTAACACAAAGTACAAATGATATCAAGAACCAAAATCAAACGATAGTTGAGCAATTGAATGAATTAAGACAAGAGTTTAAAGTAAACATTCGAACTAGTTCGAATATATTGTGCCAGAGAGGTATCAATAATGTTGAAAGAATACAGGGGTACCCTTCTCTCTAAGCGTTTCCACAAAGTGGAAAATAAAGGCAAACATTTGTCAGAAAACAACTACTTCCCTGGCTAATACCACGACGGACATTGAACTACAACTGACAGATATTTGTGCAACGTTCTTCAAAGAAGACCCAATTGCAATTGCTTGTCTCGTAATTATACAGAAAATTATCCTTCATTTGGCTGGGAATGACCACCTGCAAACATGCATGTTTCGAGGTTTATTGCCTCTCATCAGTGACAGGGTAGGTCGGACAACATTATAATCGTCCTGTCCCTGCCAAATGAATAATAATCAACTGTTTAACTAATATTTTCCCACGGATAACACCACGATCTACAACCAAGTTGATCGAAGCGCCATCCGCACGGAACAAGACAAAACACTCCCAAGAAGCACAGTCTCCGGGAAGAGAAATCTGTAAACATTCGAACTAGTTCGAATATATTGTGCCAGAGAGGTATCAACAATGTTGAAAGAATACAGGGCTACCCTTCTCTCTAAGCGTTTCTACAAAGTGGAAAATAAAGGCAAACATCTGTCAGAAAACAACTACTTCCCTTGATTTTTTCATATGTTATAGACCTCATGATGCTGATCAAATGTTTACATTGCACTAATGTTCTAAATTCAATAGGTTCGATTATACAGGGTGCTAAAGTTCACTATTCCAAAATTTCAAATGACTATTGTGACGATACTATTTCGAATATATCAACCAAAACAACTACGCATCGTTTGTTCGATGAGCCGACCCGGATCCACTATAAAGTGTATCAATTTGTATAAGGACTCACGATATACGGGCTGAGTCCAAAGTTAGCCAGTTTTGTAGTGATTTCTGAAAAATTGAGCGGTGGAATTATATTCATTTTTAGATATTTGGTAGGATACCAATATCAATTTCAATTCATGATGTCACCATTTTCTGAATTAGACTGACATATTGTATACAAGATGTTCTATTTCTTATGAAACTATGCACCTGTTCCTATTATTGCTTGACATTCTGGACAACTCGAATAACTGGGTTGTTCACTATGATTATCTAGATTGCGGATACAAATATTCTACAGTGAATTGTTCAAAATATTTCAAAAGGTTTGTGTCGAATCGAACTCATCTATACTTAGTATGAACTTTTACTACGCTGAAAAATATCAGCGAAAGACACTATTTTTGGGATCACTCTGTAATTCAACATATCTGCAAACTAGATACTCATAGTGAACAACCCAGTTATTCATCGAGTTGTCCAGAATATCAAGCAATCATAGAAACTAGGTGCAGAGTTTCATGAGAAATAGAATGTCTTGTATATAATATGCCAGTCGGATTCAGGAGATACTGCGACATCATTAATTGGAATTGATATTGGTATCCAACGAAATATCTAAAAATGAATAAAATTCCACCGCTCAATTTTTCAGAAATCACTACAAAACTGGCTAACTTTGGACTCACCCCGTATATCGTGAATCCGTGTAGGAATTGAGGTACTTCATAGTGGATCCGAGTCGGCCTATTGAACGAACGATGCGTAGTTGATTAGGTTGATATATTCGAAATAGTATTTGTCACCATACTTCTCATATATATAACTCATTGGATAGTAACACACCAAATCTCAGTATATTTCTGGACTTAAGAAAGCTTTCGACTCTGTAAGTCATGAATTACTGCTTAAAAAAATGGACCTTATTGGTTTTCGTGGAATAGCTTATAAATTAATGGAGAGTTATATTTGTAATAGAACACAATATGTAAAAATTCACAAAACTGTTGGTGATCCCATGGTTTTTTGTTATGGAGTACCTCAAGGCAGTGTTTTAGGTCCATTACTAGTCAATATCTTTCTCAATGACCTTTTCAAATTGAAGTGTAATTGAAAAATTCATGCATTTGCAGATGATACAGTTATTTTTTATAACGCTTCTACATGGACTGCATTGAAACAAACTGCCCAAGAAGATTTAAGGAAAATATAAAGCTGGTTTGACATTAATTTACTAACTATAAATTTTGATAAAACGTTTTATCTTCCATTCACTTGCTTTGAGAATTCTTTAAAAAATTTTGGACCACTTGAAATTGACAGTAACTTCAAAATTCATGAAACTGAATCTGTTTAGATTTCATGTTAATTACTTTTCACACTGTAATAGTTTTGCTAGGAAGAGTATCAATGGCAACTGTCAACAAAAAATATAGGGACAAGATAATAATCTGAAAAAGTTGTCATAGAACCAAGTGCTGAAGAAGCAAAATTTATGAATGAGAGACCACTGTTGGCAGATGTAAAATATCGTAATTTAATTAAATTTGTATCTGAAATACAGGGCCGGCCCGAGGGTGGTAGTCGCTCTTATGCGAGATATTTTTCGGCGCCCCTTCACTTCTTTGTTTTTCGCATATTTTGTCAGCCAACATACTAGGGATGATTTGAATATTTATTGAAAAAAAAAACTAATGAAAAAAAAACTAAACTTTTTCATTCATTGTTTTTGCGCTGGAAAACAGCTCTTACCTGAACGTTGCCTGTTCATCAAACTTGTTCTGATAAATATGATTTATCATTTTTATTATTATTGAAATCCTTGTACTGTATTCAGTTCTTTGTTATGGAAGATTTGTATAAAAATACTATACTATAGCAGTTATGGATTATTTATATAAAAACAGATACAGAAATAATTATTTGGCTTATATCAGAGATACCAAAAAAAAGTATAATTCTAGAAAAAAAATAACAAGAATATGAAATGCAGACCAGTTAAACTATATAAAATAAAATATAAATAGTATCAACATAAAAATATAAAATGCAACAATATCAACATAAAAGTACAAAACAGTTGAACTATATCAAACAAAACATCAATACAATTGTTAGTGTAACGAGTTGATGAAATTGAAAAATGGAAATGATAATAAATCAGATAATTATCCAAAATATCACAGACACCATATCAATATAGATGAATCAGCGACTCAAGCGAAAAGAAAATAAATAACTCTTCATAAAAAATAATAATTCAATAGAATATGAAGTGAAATAATTAAATAAAGAACACATCATCGATATTAAAAAGAAATAAAAAATAACTCACAATACTCCCATAAAATACAAAATCAATTGGATAGTAACAACTCAACATATCATTTAATTTTACGAGCTTTGAGGCTAGCGAATTCTGAAATCAAATTATCCAAAGAGAGTGTTTGACATACTTCATTTTCAATAGAAATCAAAGCCAGACCAACCAATCTTTCCTGAGAAATAGATGCTCGTAAATAATTTTTTATGAGTTTTAATTTAGAAAAACTCCTTTTCCCACTCGCCACACTAATAGGTAGTGTCAATAAAATTCTTAAAGCAACACCTACAGTAGGAAATGATAGTTGCAGATCATTTTTCAATAAAAAATTCAAAATTTTTTGTGGGGTTTCGAGCTCTTTGGACTCTGATATAAATAGACATTTGAATATTTTTATTTCATCATAAAGTTCTTGTCCGTCAATGTCTTTCTCATTCTCAACAGAGAGGTTTATAGCTAAATCAGCGCAATAATTTTTCAAGTCATCGTCTACAAGTTCACTCATTTTTTGAAAGCCATAGAGAAATTTGAAATATGACGAGTGTTTATTTAATTGCTCGTACCATTCTTTCAGAGAAGTGATTGCTGCATCCATTACACAATAAAAGAAATTTATACGAAAATTATCTTTTGGGTCGACAAGTGGTTGATCTTCAGATTCGTAATCAAATAATCGTTTTTTTGTTCTTTTTCTAATATTTGGATTTATGTTCAAAATCAACAGGTATATCCAGTGTTTCTACCATTTCTTTACAATCCACCAGGATCCGTGAAAAAACTACTTCAGACCTATTCTCTTTCAAATATTTTATCAAATCTTCAATGGTTTTTGGCACTAAAGAAATATTCAATTGTATGCGTTGAAGCATTTTACTTAAAACATTCACACGTATTAAAATATCGTGCCAAATAACTATAGAACATATGAACTCATATTTTTTTATTTTCTCATAAATTTTTTGCTTGGAATTTTGTATCACTGTTATTACCATTCTCAAACAGATCATAGAGAGCATCATAGATTTCGCCAATTTGATATCGCAAAGGTGTTAAGGCATCTGTACGAGATTCCCACCTTGTGTCTGACAATGGAACCAGGAACCAGGAACATGTTTTTTCAAAACATCCTATCTTTTGGAGGATGCAGCAAAAAATTTGTAAATTTCCTGGACCAGAGAAAAAAATTTGATAGTTTCTAAATTCACTTTTGCAGCATCATTTACTACCAGATTCAAAGTATGTGCTGCACATGGAACAAACAGCTCTAGAATTCTGATTCAATATATGAGTTTGCAATCCATTTATTTTGCCACTCATATTTGCCCCATTGTCATATACTTGACCACGTAAATTTTGGATGTCTAAATTATACTTTTCAAGAGTCTCTTCAACAAGTTGTGTCAAACCAATACCAGTAGTATCACATTTAAAAAACCAAGAAAATGTTCTCTTATTTCGCAACAATTATTATCGGTAGAAACAAAACGAACTACGAATGTTAACTGTTCAGTGTTGCTTATATCTGTCGTCGAGTCTAAAATTATGGAAAAATATTTAGCGTTCCTCACAGAATCGAGTATTGTTTTCAAAATTTGATTTGATATGAGAGAAATTAGTTCATTTTGAATTGTTTTGCCTAAATAATGAACATTAGATTCTTTTTTAACGAATCTTTCTAAATGACTTGATAATACAGTATCAAACTTTGAAAAAAGTTCGATTAATTTCAAGAAATTTCCATTTTGTTTTTCAAATAGTTTATCTGTTGATCCCCGAAATGCTAAATTTTGTTGCCCAATGTTGTTTTTCGATTTCGAACAGGTTTTCAAAATGACTATCAATAGTTTTTTGCTTAAGTAAATGTTCGCGCATTTCTCTCCATTTTTTCAAATTGGAAATTTGCGCTACTGACATTTCGTGAAACTTCAGGAGATTTGACAAATTTTGCCAATCGCAATATCCCTCCTGAGAGACGAGCTTATTCGTATGTTCGGGCCAAGGGAAAATCTTGCAACAGAAACAATAAACACTATTAGTGTGGCGAGAGTATACTAACCAATCTCTTTTAATTTTTTCAGAATTCGCTAGAGTACGTGTTAAATATTTCTCACTGAATTTTCGTCCCATATCGTCTGTTCTATATTCAGCAATATTATCTCGAAATGGACCTATTTCGATCAGAAATTTTCTTATATTAGAGTTTTCCGTAATTTCAGGCCACCGTGAGGGATCACGATAAATCTCCAAAGGATCATCAGATGATGTTGATTGCTTTTTGATATTTGTCTAATTTATAGATTTTTCCGAGAATATTACACTAGTACAATGTCCCACTGTCGAAATATTTTCGTTCTGTATTTCATTCATCTCGATGATATCGCGTTCTGAACTCGTTGATGCAATGTTATCACATATTCCAGAAACACTCGCAGTGGCCTGAACAACACAACTGTCGCTTGTTTTTTTCAAGAATTTATTAAGGTTTCTCCTCTGATTCTCTGCTTCAATTTCCCTAACTAGTCTTCGTTTTCTATTTTCACTTCCCGACATTTTTTTTTCGCATCATATTGGTAGGTAGGAATTCTGCCAAACTCCTATGGAAAATGTATTGATTGTGGTTAAATACCTTTTGATATTTCGAAAATTCATATCTAAGCTTCACTCACCTTGGAATATCAAACAAAAGCCTTAAGATAATATTGGGTGAATCTGAGAAATAATGTGTGGAATCGTTACATAAATGGTGCACATACGAATAATTACACCACCGTAACGTCCGTAATACTTGTTACACTACACACAACAAACCCTACGTGTATTGACTACGCCACGGTCGCCACGATCTTTAATCTATCGGAATGTCTAGAGAGAGGAAGGGGAAGCCCTTCTTCAATATCGTCGCGAACGCGAAATAGCGAATTGCTATACATTACGTGAATTTGTGAATACTTACGCACCCGTCTGTGGTCAATCGATCTCTATTATTATCGCTTTATCTAGGCTCGAGTTTAATAGTGGAAGACGGCCAGCGAGCGCCTTTTAATAGGCTAGATATTAACAGATAACAACTGATGGTTTCATTAATTCAACGGGCGCCTTAGTAACTAAAAATCCAATAACTTTAATTTTCGAAATATATCAAACACCTCTGAACTTTTTGGCACCTGATCAATTTTGGCGCCCCTATTTGATGGCGCCCTTATGCTGTCCATAACTCGCTAATGCCTCGGGCCGGCCCTGCTGAAATATAACAGGGTTTCTTTGGCACGGTAAAGTACAAATTTTCTACATGGTCCTTTCGAGCCGCACGTGCCAAAGTTGAATAAAGAAAATGTCAAAAAAGACGAGCCGTACACGCAGATTCGACGGAAACTACACTGTACTGATATTATTATTGTGGAGTTTCAACTGGAAAGAAGATAACGAGAAGTGTGAGTCCTTATTTTATCCTTTCCTAGTACTCCCATGAATCACTTGTATTTCCGTATGGTTTAGATCTGCATGAGAGGGTAGTCTTTCACTATATGTAGTAATTACTTATTCAATCGAACTAAATTTCGTTCTTTTTGTCGTATTGCATTTGATATAGATTTCACAGAGTTTTGAATTTAAAAAGAGGTGGTTGCAAAGCCAAACTGACAATATTCACTAAATATAATAATGAAATATGGTGGATTACGTAATCCAATCTTCCGCGGAAGATTGGATTACGTAATCCACCATATTTCATTATTAGTTTTATGGTCTTCCGTCAAGTGGTGTCGCCCCTCTTTCATGATTCACTAAATATGTTACAGAGTTGACAACCAAGCCTATACAAGAAATTACGGATCTTGATTTAATGCAGATAAAAGACAGAATCTCTGGTATAGAGCAGGTAAAAAAAAGAATTTGATGAATTACAAGATTCTATCGAAAATGAAGCAAATCCTGAAGAAATTGAATTGCAATATAGAGAAAGGGAACAATTTGAAAATATTTTCTATTCACAAACTGCTATAGCCAAAAAGATACTATATGAGAGTGAAAAAATCTAGGCTTGATGTTGCAAACACCCCTTTTCTTGACAATCAAACATCGCATCAGTTGAGTCACATTAAACTACCCACAATTAATTTACCGAAATTTGATGGAGACTTTCATAATTGGCTTGAGTTTCGTGATACATACGAATCTCTCATTCACAAAAATCGTAGTATCAATGAAATTCAAAAATTCCATTATTTATCAGCCTCAAATTACGAAGTAGCATGGGATGCTTTTGTTGAACGTTTTAATAATAATCGTTTGTTGGTACATAATCATGTGAAGGCATTATTAAATATGGTGCCAATGATCAAGGAATCAGCTGATGGGATTCGTAAGTTGATTGACACAGTTTCAAAGAATCTCAGAGCTTTAGAACAACTAAAACAACCCGTTAGTAAGTGGGATACACTCGTGGTTTATTTAATAAATACTAAACTTGGCAGTACTACACTCAGGTGAATGGAAACATTTCAAATCTGATATTGATGAATCTAGTCCTAATGATTTGAAGGGGTTCTTAAGGTCCAGAGCTGATTTACTCGAAACAGTAGCCCAAAGCCAAGCTGATAAACGTTCTAATCACGGCATTTCCAAACATTCTACACAGACAAAGGGCTTTTTGACTACCGGAGACGTTCAGACAGTTCCTAAGTGTGTTGTTTGTGATAAAGAACATTACATTCAAAACTGCAGCGAATTTTTGAAAATGTCTACAAGTAGACGAACGGAAAATGCAAGGTCTTTGAGGTTATGTCTGAACTGTTTGAGAAAGGGCCATCATTCCAAAGTGTGTAGGCGTTGGTTCTGTTCAAAATGTAAGGAAAAACATTACTCATTATTACATAATGAAGTACCTATTTTTTCGGAGCAAGTAGAAGTTCCAACAGAGCCATCAACATCTAATAGTGCCTTATCTGCATATGTATCGGTGAATCATGTTTTCTTGTCTACTGTTTACATCCAGGTTCTAGACAGGGACAATAACATACATGTGATACGAGGCCTACTCGATAGCGGAACTCAATCTAGTTTTATAACTGTGGATCTTTGCAAAAGACTACAGTTGCAAACAGATATTGTTAATGTCACAATTAAGGGTTTGAATCAGTATTGTTCAAAAATTAAAGCTAAATGTGCAATAAATATGCAGTCAATGCACCATGCTTTCTCCACAACAAGTTTTTTTGCTATTGATCGAATCACTGGTAATTTACCAGAAATAAAAGTTGATGTTTCACAACTTCCAATACCAGACAGTATCAAACATGCGGACCCAATCTTTTTTAAACCGGGAAAAATTGATTGTTGTTAGGTGCGGATTTAATTTGGTATCTCATCTGCGAGGGCCACATTTCTCTGGGGCCTAACAACCCTATTCTTCGGAATACTAAATCCGGTTGTGTTGTTACTGGGTTCTCAGCAAAAATCCGTCATTTGTAATTTTGTTCAGTCAATTCTAGCATTGAATCTCAGTTACTACGGTTTTGGGAAATTGAAGAATGTGCAGTTGAAAAAGTTTTATCGAAGAATGAAATTGAATGTGAAGCCCACTTCAAAAAAAATTTATTGTATCTATACCATTCAAAGAATCCATCGAATTGTTAGGAGATTCATATTATCAGGAAAAAAGCGTTTTTTGAATTTGGAACATAAGTTAGAATCAAACATCGAATTTAAAAAACTTCATAATGATTTTATGTCCGAATATCTGAAATATACCACATGCAAATATTACTTGCCACACCATGGAGTGTTTCGTGAAGAGAGTCTCACGACTAAATTGAGGGTCGTATTCGATGCCTCTTCACCTTCATCTTCGGGGTATTCCCTGAATCATTTGCACTTTACCGGACCCACTCTTCAACAAGACCTCTTTTCAATATTATTACGCTTCAGACAATATACATACGTTGTGTCAGCAGATGTCGCAAAAATGTTTAGGCAAGTGCTTGTTGAACCGGGTCAAAGGTGCCTGCAAAGGATTCTTTGGAGAACGAATCCTGATGAAAGTATCGAAACTTATGAATTGTCAACTGTTACCTATGCTACAACATCTATCTACGTCATTTTTATCAATTCTTTGTTTATTTCAATTGGCTCAAGAAATTACAGAAAACCAATCATATTGAGCCAATATAATAAGGGAAGACTTTTACGTAGATGACTTGTTAAATGGTGGTGAAAGTATTGAGGATACAGCTCGCATGTGTAGAGATATAGGTAACCACTGAAATGAAATTATAATATGAGGACTGGAATGCTCCTCAGGCCGCCATGTTTGTTTTGTGCCTCTTAACAGTGGCGGAGGAATTGGGGTTTTGATTGCAACACAGAAATTGTTTTATTGAAATGAAATGTTATTGACAATGTTATCGAGAAACATTCTATTATTAAAACTTACTAAAAACAAGAAAACAAGTAGAATAGTAGAAATCACATTTTTATTTTTCAAAATATGGATGTGTCAATTAAAAGAATACTCCAAATAGGTACATCGGAACATTTGCAAATAAAAAATACTGATGTTTGACTGGGGAGTGTCTGCGACTGTTCCCAAAGGGCAGTCAGGGAAATAGGGGGTCTTGGGGGGTTTCAGTGTAATAGCTAGAGAGTTTGGTGATATTCTATTTGCTACCTTTTCACAGTAATTTTTGCATTGAATCAATTATGAATTTGGAAATATGAACAGAGAATGTTCATAATTTCAGTAGTGGAATCATCTGCGGCTGAAGGGAAAAACTTTGGTCGCCATTTTTCCATTGTTTAAGATAAACCTCTTGGAAGGTAGTTATGTTGAAAAGAGAAACATTCTCAATTAGAAATTGAAAAAACATGATTTCCCTGGAAACAACTACTTTCCCGGCTAATTCCATGCTGGACATTGAACTACATCTGATAGATATTGTGAAAAGACACTAAGTTGAAAGAAAAATCCGAATGTGAAAATTTGCATTTTCATTCAGATACTTTGAACTAAAATTTTATAGTGTCACAGCAGAAGAAATATTCCCATCCTTGCTAAGTGAGTGTCTCAATTAGTAAGAATCTATCATGCAAGACGTTAATAAACACCAATTTTTGACAATACCTGGGAAATTGAAATAAAACTGTACTCGAATTGAAAAATGTGTTTATTTGAAATGATATATTTTCTCCTCTTATTACAAGTTACGTAAAGAATGATATAATATGTTCTTACAATTTTATGAACAATCATAAAGAATGAACTGTATATGATATTTTCCAAAATAGGTATTGAAATGAATGAAACAGTAAAAAAGGTAATGTAATTCGATCAGAACAATTTATTTTTTGTAATACACTTTGACAAATTAGTCAATGTGTGGATACACTCCTAGAGAGGTGGCAAAGGTTAAAAATGAAGAAGGAATGTATGTTACACCTAATAACTATTGTCTTAATTACATGATGTTAATATTTACACACTTTATGCAAAGGTTAGTTAAAATTTTAAATGTGACGATTTCTATACTTGTACAAGTCCTATGAAATAAAATTACGTACTTTCTAACTTATTACAATACTGATGTGGATTTGGATAAAAAGACAAATCCAGAAATGAACAAATAATATGGTCACCTACTGGTGATTAAAAAGTATTAGTTTACTTAGAGTTTGTCTAATTTTTTTGCCTTCTACAACTTCTGTCTGAGTTTTACATAAATTGTAAAATCGAATCTTTATATATGAAGAACAAATGGATTTTATTAACATATATACATGATTAGTTTGAAATTCGTATTCTAAAGCTGTTAAGCTTGGAAATATATTTTTATTATAATACATTTGACTAACTGTATTAGCCATTGTACTCATATAGGTATTTTCTCTTGGAACCTTATTTCCAGTGAGAATTATCCAGAGATATTATATTTTCTTGCAATTGAATAATCTATGACGAATGGATCCTCTTTCACTTGTTTCTCCTTAATATTGCTTGGCAATGCCATAATCGTCGTAGAGTCTATTATGCTACAGTTTCCTCCAACTCCCTTGACTTGGGCATGGAATAATAGTTTCTGATATGTATGTTGCATTTGAAGGGCATTGGGATTGTTATTCCATCCATTTCTACTCCTGGAATTTGAAACAATTAGCGAAACAGATACATTAAACTATTTCCAGAGAGTTTTATTAGATGAAGTGGTATTTTAAAGAACCTCAAATAAAATTGCAACTATCCTGATGGATTCTGTCATTCAATAATAATGTGAAAATCAACAATCAACGAGCTTTCATCCGTTTTCCAATATCTATGTTTTTGTTCATATTTAAATGTTTTGCTACAAATTTCCTAGAAGTGGTTTCAACTTACCGAACGCTACAAAAAAACAACTCTATGTGGTCTTGACTGAATTTGTATGTGAGAAGGTAACCCATTTTCTTTGTTTTGATGTAGTCATCAAAAATTCCCTTGGTTGAAGTGATAGAAATAATAAAACCAATAAATAGGGTTTTTCAACGGGAATTTGTCATTGGTACTTCTTCATAATTTGTACATTGTGATAAATAAACATTGAATTTTTTCAAGAATGGTCTCCAGAGGTATTCATTATTAGTCCTTAATGCTGCTTTATACCCCTTTGCAACAGGTGATCTTGAATTCAAGATATCAAATGCTCTATCCACCATTCTCACAAACCGTATAGTTGGGCCAGCACTCTGGAAGTCGGGAATTTTCAAGTCGTCCTTCAAAAACTCGATCGCATCAGCAACACTGCTACTCAAAGTTTGAGCAGCTAGCCTAACCTGGAAGTTTTAGCAGTTGTTAATATTATACTAATAAAAAACACTGCCATTGTATATCAATTAAAAAATTGTAATGAAACCTTATTCAGCTCAAAGAATTAAGAATGAAACAGAATAAAAATAAAATGAAGAGAACATTTGATTGAACAATAAAAACATGTTGAATATCGATCAATTCGAAAATATTAAATGTGTTCACTCACCTTCATTTTCTGTCGGCGCCATTCCATATGCCCTTTTCTCAGTTTTATTCCAAGAGATAAACCTTCACTTTTCTGAAGTTCATACAACTTTTCAATATATTTCCACTCCACTGGTTTATTTTCATCATCCAGAAAACTTACCAGATCCCCTAGAGTGTTTCTCATTAGTTTCAGCATATGACAGGGATCTAAAATGGCATATACTTTGTCATCAGTGCTGGGGTGTTTGAAGAATGTTTTATACTGGATTACATTTTGATCTAAAACACATCCAAGACATTTCAACATTGCAATATTAGCAGATGGACCATCACATGTTATTGAAGTAATTTTCACTCCCCCATCAGCTAATCGTATCAGTGCTTTATTGACAAGATTTGCTTTTTCAGTGCCAGTAAGGGCTTCGATCAAAAAATATGCTGTTCTGTGTGGCAAACAACAAGAAATACCAAAGCCTCTGTAGCAAGACTGGCAAGGTCATCTGTAGTGTCATATCCAAAATTAACATGCCCATACAACTGTTTTCCATCTGAGATCATCTGCTTTTTTATGGCCATTTCATCAGTAATTAATGAACAGATTAATTCTTTTTTATTGGATTTACACTGATCAGATTTCAATCTGAGAACCTCAAATGATGATTTGGTAAAGCCTGGCTTGCATTCAATTCCACTATAGATTTTTCTAATGGTTGATGGATGGGGAAGGCATAAATCCATAGTTCTCCTGACATACTCATGTGCTTTTCTCGAGTAGAATAATAAAGTCATGGCAAAGTCACGAAGTTCTGGAGAATATTTTGAACGAGACAATCCCTTACTCCTTCTATTCTTGAGGATACGGGCCATTATTTCTCGAGGAATAGAAGAAAAGGATTTTGTCAAGTTTTCAGATATCAGCTGTTTGTTTTTGAGAGTATTGATGACAACATGAAGGGATTGCACTTTGCGTTTTAATTTCTTGACAGTCCTTTTTGTGTTGCTATACTTAACACGAAAATTTTCCAATGCAGCCTTATTCCTTGCATATTTGTTCTCCAATTTGTCCATAGTACAACTCAAAATAATCTGTTAACAGAATTTCCTAAAATAATCATATATATTTTACCTGTAACTGTGAATCTCCTTGACCAATTTCACTCGTTTTCTTTTCGTTGAAGAGGAAGATGATGACTTGGGACTGAAAGAAAATACAGGTTGTTTCAAAAATCTCAATACAAATGGCAATTTCTTGAGAGGTGAAAATTTACTAATTTTGTACTCCCAAGTAGTCAAAGACATGATTACCCACACCCATTTTTATTTTTTTATTTGAAATACCTGTTTACTTTCAATTTCCTCTTGAAAGTCTTGCGTATGGTAGTTGAGGTACCATCAGAGGCAGATATGTATTTGTTTTCAGGAGATGTTACAGTCACAGTAGATTCACACTCCAAATGTGCTGTGGGAGGTGATGGAGTAATGGATGACTCAGATCTGGTGCACTCTTCTACCACTGGCAGGAACAGGGTGGGTATTGAATGAGGTTTTAGTCTCACCCTGAAGCCAGTTCTAATGAAACAATCATTCTCGAAATGAACAGAGCAAATTTTCTTGTCTTTAGGCCACTCAATCTCAGAGTAAACACCTATTATTTCAAGCCAATCCTTATAGGTATTTTTCGGAAACCTGTAGAATAAAAAATGTTCAAAAATCTGAACCCGTTATGTAGAAAACAGACTCACTTGTGAAACGTAATATTCTCAGAATTCTTTTCGCTCCTCCACGAGTTTTTACAATTTCTTATAAAGCACGACATAATTTAAAAAATAACACAAGATACAAATAACAAAGCCACAAGCCACAACAACTGGTTAACTTAACCACACTATTTGCATTTGCACTGCACTGGTGTGTTTACAAACTATAAATTGGAAAACGAATACCACGTACGTGCATATGAATGTCTCTCTCGCACCCACACAAATATCCAATGAAGCATTTCTCTGCTAGATTGCATGTGCCTCTATTCTTCTTCTCCTAGGGTAATCACTTTTTATGGGTGCGCAGAGGAACTAAGAGCATTCCAGTCCTCATAATTTCATTTAAAATCAAATCAAAGAAAAATAAGATAATAGGAAAGTGAAAAAACTTACAGTCTAACTCTACCAAAAATATTCTTTATTGTAGCTGTCATGTAGTCAGAAGACTAACATCACGTTGATATCATGTAGTCAGAAGACTAACATTGAGAGGGAGGACATGTTTCGAAGGATTAATCCTTCATTCACGAAAATTCACGATCAGTGCGAAAAATGTTCTTAAAACAATCTTAAACTCCAGATGCGGACCACATGGTCGTGGTTAGAACCAAAATGTTTAGTTTAAGATTGTTTTAAAAATATTTTTCCCACTGATCGTGAATTTTCCACCACAATATGATCGACTTGTAACTAACTCAAATTTTGCTGGACCGCTACTTGTATTGGCTTCACTCCGCGAAACTTATTGGCCAATTGGGGGTAGATCGTTGGCAAACAAAATTGTACATTCTTGCATTCGTTGTTTTCGATGTAATACACAAACTCCCAAGCCCATCATGGGACATTTGCCGTCCCAACGTCTTCTTCCCAGAATGCCATTTGAAGTTTGTGGTGTGGATGATGTCATTATGTGAATAAAAAGTAGATCAGGCTGTGGTTGTAAAATTTCAAAGTCATATGTTTGTCTATTCATCTGTTTTTTGACTAAGGCTGTTCACCTTGAATTGGTCACAGATGTATCATTGAGACGATTTGTATCACGAAGAGGAAAGCCATCTTGTATATATATATATATATATATATATATATATATATATATATATATATATATATATATAACGATAATGGGACGAATTTCGTTTCTGCTCGTACAGAACTGAAAGATTTGGGAACATTTTTAAGAAACAACGGGTGTGACTTAACTGATTCATTGATGAATGAAAATATTGAATGGAAATTCATTCCTGCTCATTCTCCTCACTTTGGAGGACTTTGGGAGGCAGGAGTTAAAAGTCTCAAATATCATTTGAAAAGAGTAACAAAAGAAGTTTATCTAACTTTTGAACATTTCTATACTCTACTCGTGCAGATAGAGGCCATATTGAATTCAAGACCTCTACCTCCTTTATCTAATGACACTCTTGATCTTAACCCGTTAACTCCCTCACACTTCCTCGTGGGAAGACCCATGACTTCGCTACCAGAAGCTGACTTCACCGTGCTACCTGAAAATAGATTGTCACTCTACCAGCTCTTAGAGCAAATGAAACAGCACTTTTGGGCAAAGTGGAGTAAGGAATATTTATCTGAGCTCCAGGAAAGATCGAAGTGGAAAACGAATATGGACAGTTTGAAGGAAGGTGATTAAGTACTCATCGCCATTTCCGTTATTTTGCTATGATTGGTAATAGCAAAATAACGGAAATGGCGAATAACGGTGACGTTATTTTCAACGGAAGTGATACATCTTAGGGCTGATTATCAATCTCCTTATGCAACGGCTCAGCTGATCAAGGTGCTATTGATTTTTATCGTGAAAATCACTTGGGAAACTTGGACGAACTCAACTTTCATACAGTTTCGCAGAATGCTATTCAGAAGTCTTTATATATCTTAAAATGTAACGCACAGGGATCGGATGGGATAAATTTGAAGCTGCTTTTGATGTGTTGTCCATATGTTCTACCATTTATAACACATATTGTAAATTTTTGTATTATGAACAGTGTTTTCCCGGATGATTGGAAGCATTCCCTTGTCAACCACTACCAAAAAAACGTTCAGTAGAAGAGCTTAAAGATCTCCGTCCCGTAAGAATTCTTTCTACCCTGTCAAAAGTTCTCGAAAGAGAAATCGATTTGCAATTAAGAGCATATGCAACTCAGTTTAGTATAATCCCTGAGGAGCAGTCTGGGTTTCGACAGCAACATAGCTGTAAAACAACTCTTTTTGACAGGAATTGATGAGAAGCAATGCACAATATTGG
Source organism: Chrysolina americana (assembly GCA_958502065.1). NCBI lineage: Eukaryota > Metazoa > Arthropoda > Insecta > Coleoptera > Chrysomelidae > Chrysolina > Chrysolina americana. The sequence goes on from OY293416.1 coordinate 40,857,804, forward strand.
TTTTACTGGACTACTCGAAAGCATTAATTATTAAATATATATATATATAATTAAAAAATTGAAATACAAAGGTTTATCTTCTAGAGCGGTCGATTTCTTCAAGAGTTACCTTCGTGATCGAAGTCAATGTGTCAAAATTAATGAGAAAATATCACACTCCCTCCAGATAGTGTCAGGTGTTCCTGAGGGATTAATATTGGGTCCATTGTTATTTGCTCTTTATATATTCGATTTCCAAAATGCCTTGAGCAATTGCAAAGTTAACTTTATGCTGACGATACTCAGTTCATCATTCATTTATTCCTCGATATCTTGATGTCGCGCTGGTTAACATCAATAGTGACATTTCTACGCTTATACGCAAATCTAGAACTCACTGTTTGAACGTGAATGGTGATAAAACGACAATAATGGTTTTGGGCTCCAAATCACAGAAAAATCTTTTGAATGACAATGTGCAAATAACTGTGGAAAATGCGGAATGGACACCTAAAAAATGTAGTAGGAATTTGGGGCTGATAATGGATGACGAACTGAGGTATAAATGTTACGTTTGCCATATTCGTCGAGCAGGATTTGCGAACCTGAAAAAAATTTATAACAATAGGTAGTTTTTGAACAAAAAAGTAAAATCTATCTTTTGTGAAGCATTGGTATTATCCCGTTTCAACTATTGTGATTCAATTTATGGGCCAAGCATCGACTCCGATGACATACGCCGCATACAAGTTATGCAAAATTTAGAAGACGACAGAGTATATCCCATGAATTGAATGAACACAATTGGCTCAATATGACAAAAAGAAGGTTTCTTCATTCAGCCTGTCTGTTTCACAGAATCAATGTCTCGAAAACGCTCCCATACTTGATGAAAAAAATAACATTCCGTGAAGAAGTGCATAACATAAATATTCGGTTCAAAGGAACTATAACGCACCCCCATTCACAGAACAACAATTTACAGAAGGCCATTTTCCTATCAGATTTCACGAATTTATAACTCAATTCCACAATACTTGAAGTCTTCTAGAGGTGTTAGTTTCAAAAAGCAAATGAAAAAATATCTCCTGAACGATCAGATGCACTAGGATTATGAGGATGAGCTATGACTTACAATAAGTATATCATATTGTTACGTTTTTGCTAAATAATAATGCCGAGCACACTACTAAACTGTTTATTTTCTAACTTCACTAAAAACATACAACTACTTCACTGACTAATAAAACACTAAGATCTATACAACAATACAACTAGCAAAAAATTTCAAACACTTATATACTTCTTCAAAAACTGCTTATCACTTCTTCATAAACTTCTTAATCATAACTTCTTCTCCTCGTGATATGTCTCGCCTTTAAATACTCAAGTATTGTAACCAGATGCTTCGCGATTCCGCTCCAGATTACTCACGACAGAATCTCTACTTGGAAATAATTATCGACGATACGCTTGCGAGTCGACCCAGCGGCGTAACTAGGGGATTTTTAACAATCTCGTAACAATATTATATTCCATATAGAAGAATATGACTTTGACCAGATATGTATAAAATTAGAATTTTTTTGGTTTATTTTAGTTTTTTTTTTCAGTTTTTTTGGTCTTTACCAATAATAAGAATAAAAACAGAGGTTTATATATGGTGTATTCATACATCATGCATGACTACCTGATCTTCGGCAATTTCCCATTAATATATCTGTGTTTATTTTTTGTGTTATTTTATGGGAAATAAAGACCTATTATTATTACTATTATTATTATTATTATTATTGACAAACGCATTTAATATATCGACTCTACGTTGATGAACCTTTTATATTTTGTATTCAATCTGGGCTTGGCTACATCTCAATTATGTTTTAATTTAATTTTGAAGTGTAGTAAATTGCATATTGAGAAAGTGTATCTGTTGTACTGTCACTCACTAATACCTTATTTCTTGTTTACAGATTAAAAGGTCACAAATCCGTAAGGGAATGGTAATGGTTTCACCATCTTTGAATCCTCAAGCTTGTTGGGAATTCGAAGGGGAAATTTTAGTTCTACACCATCCGACCACCATAAGCTCTCGTTACCAAGCCATGGGTAAGAGACTGATTGAACCCAAAGAAAATCCTGACCAGATAATTTTATTTTTTATTCCCCAGTGCACTGCGGAAGTATCAGGCAAACTGCTAGTATCATGACCATGTCGAAGGATTGCTTAAGAACAGGTGATAAAGCATTGATCCATTTCAGATTCATTAAGCACCCTGAGTATATGACACCTGGGCAGAGAATGGTGTTCCGTGAGGTAAATATACCTGTGGTAATAGACACTTAAAGCCAATTGTGCATATTTATATACATATCCGTATACATATACTAAGATCGAAACACGTGTCTACGGTTGCATTTTTACCAGAGGGCTTGGTCCAATAAAATGTCCTACTTGTTATACTATATATATATATATATATATACTACGCCCTCGTATATCCCCACATAACCTATAACATAGTAGTTTGGGGCAATGCGGTCTCATCACAAAGATTACTGATATCACAAAAGAGAATAATACGTTTAATATTTGGAATAAAACGTACAGACTCCTGCAAACCTTATTTTATTGAAAACAATCTTCTCACTGTTCCATGTATATATATCATGCGATCAATACTTTCAATAAAAACAAAACTTTCCGACTTTTTGACAAATAGTGATAACCACTCCTACAATACTAGACATGGTAACCTTCTACAGATACCATACCATAGAACAACTTTTTTCGAAAACGCCCCTTCATATGCAGCAATCCGACTCTACAATAAGTTACCCGAGGAAATTTCACTTGAAAATAATTATAATATATTCAAAAACAAATTGAGAAAACATCTAGTAAATAAATGTTACTATAAAGTGAACGAATTTTTACAAGAATCACAATGATGCATTGATTCACTAGTGACCTATCAATGGATATCCACTATTTATTTTAATTATATGTTGGTAAAATATTTTTTTAAGTATATTTTTATTATATGTTGCTGAAATATTTTTTAAGTATATTTTTTAAAGTGTTTTATATATATACAATGTTAACAATTTTATACTGACTCTTCCAATATCATGTAACAATTATCTTACTGGAATAAAAGAATTATTATTATTATTATTATTATTATTATACATATCGCATCGATTTACGTTGGTGGGGAAATAAGCCCCTAAAGCCATTCATCAACCCAAACGTATACGAAACATTCAAAATATTCCTCTCGATGACATTTAAATATGAATAGTTTTGACAGATCCGTCTCCGCATACGTATACCGAAAAGATCCGTATTGATACGTCGCCCGTAACGCATATCTTTCCCCATATCGAGTTTGCGCATGCGCAGATCGATACGGATAAGGATAGGGTTGGAATTTCGACTTGGCTTTAAGTGTCTAATATGCCAATTTACCGCCATCTCAAAAGTACTTGTAGGAAATTTGATAATTGTGGGAGGGGGGAGGGGAGAGGGGAGAAGTAATATTTTAGAATTTATTCATCGACTGTAGAAAAAGAAATTAAAAAGAAATTTCATAAGTTTTTCAATTCAAGGCAATACGTTTTTCTGGTAGATATATCAGAAATAGTAGTCAGACTCATTATTATCAAAATCTGATATTTCAAAGCAAACATTAATTATACCCAAGATATTTTCAATTAATTTGAAATCAATGAACAAATATTAAGAATATCTACAAAAATAATAGTACATAGTGAAATCAAAATTCAATCAGCCTGAAATTTCAAATAAAATTTGTGGTTTTGAAACACACTGGAACAGAAAACTCTATCACTTTGCAAAGAAACTTCATCAGGTTATGCACAAGTAATTATTCAAGGAATAGAAACCACTCAAAACACCAAAACTACGTTAATTTTTCTTTAATGATATTAATGTAAGCTTTTGGCTCCTGAAGATGCCAACTTAGTTGGAGAAACGTAGGTCCAGTGGAATTGACGTAGTTTTAGTGTGTTGAACAGTTTCTATTTCTTGACTTGCATTCATACTAAAGGTTCCAAATATTCGTTTATTTGACAAGTAATAATAATTTATAGCTTATGACTTTTTCAATTTGATAATAGTAAGAAAAGTAGGGAGAAGCTCTCCTTGAGAAAATTAACATAATATTTCATATCATTTGAAGTGCAATACAAATTTTAATTACTCAAGTGAGCTATGAATAAAAAAATAATGTTATTTCTTATCAAACACATGGTTTCCAAAACAAAAACACGACTGTTGAGTTTAATATTTCTGGAAGAGGAATTTTTATGAATTATGACATTTGACCTTACAGGATCTGTTTTTGGTTGCACTAACTCATGTTTTTATTGAGATGAAGAAACATTACCATCATTGAAATTTTCAGGGCCGAACAAAAGCAGTTGGAAATGTAGTCCGAATAATAATTCAAACTACACCGACACACCTGGGCAACCGTTCCAAACAAAATAAGCCACAAAAATATGGAAGTGGTCAGTCATCGCAGAAAAATGTTCAACAGTCAAGTAGAAATGAAAATTTACAAGAAGTAAGTAGTATTCAGTAGTTGAATTATACAAATGTTTGGTATACCATTATTAGATAGAAAAAAAAAAAACTGGTCCAAGTGAGTATATACATACAGGGTAAGTCAGATAAGACCGACAAACTTTGTACTCAGATTCCTAAAATACCCCCTAAAACACATCCCCTCTGAGATACAGGGTGTCAAAAATCCAAAAAAAAGAGAATTATTTTTTCTTCAAATCTTCTGAAGGAAAAAAATTGAAACTTGTTGCACTAATCTAGGTTTATGAGTATGATGATTTGATGTTATAGTGTTTAATTTTCTAAAAACAGTGGCGAAGTTACGGTGGTATGTTACTATATTTTCATTCATATTTTTTTTAGACAAGTGAATTGACCAATTTATTAGAATGGTTTGGGTAAAGCCTGCGGTGTTCAAATAGTAAGTCTCGATATTTAGTCCGATTTTATTTATCTTTCGTTGTTCGATGTTCGTTCGTTTCACCAGGAGCTGAAAACTTTCTGACGAAAATCGATCTACTTTGATGGTCGAAGAGGACTACATGTATTTGCCAAAAGGTGGGAAATTAATAGTTTCAATGTATTCGGTACTTCTCATTCTCATTAACGGACTCAATATTCTCCGAAGCATAAGGCAACACCGGGGTCTTGTCTATACCGTACGAGTGTCGTAGGTGATAGCATAACACGGTAGTATAACACTCGTAGCACCGCGTTATGCTTGTGGATATAGGCTGAGATCAGGGTACCAGGCAGAGACCGGGTTCGGTGGTGGAACCAGCCGTTGAGGGGCCTGAGAAAAACGACTAGGAGGGCTCACAACAAGGCCATCAAGGAGCGCAACGAGGAAGTGTGGGAAACCTACAAAATCGCGAGAAGGGAGTTCAAAAAAGAGATAAGCTTACTGTGGGGACTCATGAGAATTCTGAGCAACGAGTCACAAGGTTACGTAACAACCCTGAAGAAAGCAGATGGGACATGGAAAACATCCTCCGACGATTCACTCAGACATCTGCTGGAGATACACTTCCCAGGAGGTGTCGAAGACACGAACAGGCCCTGCCAATACAGCAAGACGCCCATGGGGACTGGCAACTGGCGGAGAGGGTTGTTACGCCCGATGCTATAGCCTGGGCAGTGAACGAGTTCAACCCATATAAGGCAGCAGGACCCGACAGAATTTTCCCGGCAATGCTACGGAGGGGCCTGGAACTTCTTACCACAATCTTGGGGAGGATATTCCAGACCAGCATAGCGCTGGGGTACGTTCTAAAGGCTTGGAAGTCAGCGAGAGTAGTCTTCATCCCCATGGCGGTAAAAAGAGACTAGACAATAGCAAAGTTCTTCAGACCCATCAGCTTAACACCGTTCCCGCTTGAAACGCTGGAAAAGGTGGTGGACAACCTAAGGGTGAGCCCCGACAGAAACCAACATGCTTACAGAAGGGGAAGGTCGACAGAATCGGCCCTCCACACTGTAGTACGAAGGATTGAAAGGACATTGAGTTTCAAGGAGGTAACGTAGGAGTGTTCTTCGATGTGGAAGGCGCATTTGACAAGGCGAAAACAGCGACCATACAGGCAGCACTTTTGACCAGAGGAACGTCTCACTCGATGGTCAGTTGGATTGAATCGTCGCTAACAAGGAGTAAGGTCGAGTTATCCCGGGGCGACCTCAGACTGAATACCGAGTTGGGAGGGGACTGCCCTCAGGGAAGCTGCCTCTGTCCCCATCTATGGTGCTCAGTCATGGATGAAGTCTTGGGCAAACTCATAGATGAAGGTTACGAGGCACAAGCATATGCGGACGGTGGAGTTGTCCTAGTCAGCGGATGATTCATTGGAGTCGTCTGTGACCAAACGAAGGAATCGAGTTCAGGCCACCTACCATGTTTGGCAAAAAGCTGGAGCTAGTCCAGCAGGTCAAATACCTAAAGGTGGTCCTGGACTCCAATTTTTCATGGACGCCGCACGTAGATAGGATTATACAAAAGTCAGTAGCAATCCTATAGAAAATGGGGAGAATTGTAGGAAGTAATTGGAGTACTAACCCGGAGATTATGCGCTGGCTGTACACGGCAGTCGTAAGACCAAATATCCAATATGGGTCAGCTGTGTGGTGGCCAGGCGCACAGGGCAGCATGCTAAGCCGAAGACTTAGTAAGGTGCAGAGGTTGGCCTGTTTTGTAATAACAGGTGCAATGAGAACGACTCCAACTGCAGTATTGGAAGTACTGCTGAGACTGCCGCCGCTTCCGGTCTGGATCAAGAAGGAGGCAGTGGCAGCTCATTTGAGGATGCGGGACTCGGGAGTCTGGGTAAACGAAGGAACGATGATAGGTCATGCGAAAATCGCGAAGTGGGCGGAGCAGGAGATTCCTATTTCCGCCCTCAGAGTTAGAAGCTCACAAGATAGACTACGATGGAATAGACAGTTTGCTCTCACTATTCCGAGCAGAGAACAATGGGAAGATAATACAGTGGAGTTTCGCACAGAAAGCCTAATATGTTATACGGACGGTTCGCGTCTAACTGACAAACATTCTTCGGGAGCAGGTATCTACCTGGAAGGAATATACGCACGAGAAAGCTCTGCTTTGGGTAAGCACACAACAGTTTTTCAAGCTGAAGTGTTTGCCATCCTAACCGTAGCTATGATACAAAAGGTTAAAGAAGGACCCGAACAGATAATTTATATCTGTTCGTATAGTCAGGCAGCACTCAAAGCCATCTGTCATCCTTAAACAAGCTCAGCACTACTTGTACAAAAATGCGGAGATGCTCTCGAGAAACTAGCCGAAACGAAGGAAGTTCAGCTGATATCGGTTCCGCATCACAGAGGGGTGCGCGGAAACGAGGTGGCAGATGAACTTGCCAGAACTAGTTCCTCAACGCTGTTCTGTGGTCCAGACCCTGTACTAGGCATCGTAAGAAGCCAAACCTCTTCAGCCTTCGACGACTGGGCGGAAGAAGAGCTGAACAAACTTTGGAGGGATAATAACGGCTGCAGGCAGTCAAAAGACTTTGTGGCCGGCTCCAGCAAGTCAGGGACGGCATGGCTCCTAGGCAGAAACCGCCAAGCACTACGCCTATCACTAATTGGTATAGAAGACAACCCCACTTGCCGCAAATGCGAAGAGGACGAAGAAACTTTGTCTCACTTCCTCGGCGAGTGCGAGGCGTACGGTAGGCTGAGATTTGAAATCTTTTGAGCTGAAAAACTCCAACAAGAGGAACTCACCAACCTGAAATGGACGGACATACTGACCTTCATCGGGAGGTCACCAAAGTTCGAAAAGGAAGCCTAGAAGGAAGAATGTAGATTTGTGGAAGACTGAGGATGGCAAAAAGGGTCCATGTAGGCCTACTTGCCTGGCTGCGACAGCGGTCTCTTCCCAAATTACTACTACTAGGTTGAGATCGCGTAAGCCTGACAAGCTGACAGCAAATGCATTATGGTCTCAGAAGCGCCATGGCCAACTTTACATCTAGTGTTTAGGACCTCCATACCTATCATGATTATTATTAATATGAATGAAACGAATACTTTTTACGATGTTGAAATACCCTTCTCTGTAGATATTCTCACAAAGTGAGGAATATGAGGCAATATCTGATAGTCAACAAGTACTTACTTTGCCTTATCGATATTGAATTATATCTTACATCTGTTGTGCTGTGATCCTCAAGAAAGTCACAATTGCAAATTTTGATTGCAATCAAGCTCTGAATATTAGGTTGAAAATTACCACCTGCACACATTTTTAGGTTAGACAACATTGGAGTCATCCTGTGCCAATTGATTCTATAGGATATTCAACTGATAGTTTCACTCGCTGCGATATAAGTACCAATCAAAACGGCGTACCTCGGTTATACACAATTCCTTTTCGAGTCGGTAAGGCCACCTTGTTTCTGTGAACACTGTTACCGCACGTCGTGTTTTCAGTACATCTGCAGATGGTTTCACCCCACGCCGCTGTTTGAGAGTACCACTGCCTTCGATTCAAAGGAACTGTGATCAAAATCTTCAATAACTCCCTTGCAGATATCCCTTGAAAATGTGTTATCATGCTAGAAGGAACAAAAAAAAACATAAAACAAAACAAATATCGGTGTCACTTTAAACAGCTAAATTTGTTCACCTTGATACATAAAAGAAATATATTTGTTTAATTAGTTTTCAGAAGTTGGATCAGCACAAGAAACTGCATTTGATGTGACTGCAGACAAACGTGAGATGTCAATTCAAAAGAATATAAGTAAAAGAGGACGTGGCCGTAGGGGAGGAAGAGGAAAGTTGCATATTAGTTCCAATCTGACTGCTATGAAACCGCTTCCGGATGTTACTAATATAACCCCATTATCAGCTGCAAATCGAAATCAAGCAAAAGTGCAATAAGATTGCGTTTTTGATCTTTACTGGCTCAACAGGAGCGATGTTTTCAAGATGGTGAACTTAGAGTACCTAAATCATATATTTCGAGAAATTTGGTTTGATATTTTTTTATGAGTTTTATTTAGTTGACATGTGCCCTTTGACTTGTAAATTGGTTTAAAACGCCAAAGTCAACATGAGTTATTTTGTACAAGCTAAGTGTATAGTTGAATATTTGTTGCAGTAAATAATAATTCTGTTCAATGAACGTTTTTTTCGAATGAATCTATAAAGTATACCTCTCGTCATTCAAAACAGATAATCCCTTGTAAATTGAGGGTTCATTGAAGATGGTGGCATATCAAGTGCAAAATTCAAGTAGAGGAGGGTTTATTAACAATCATGTGGAAGTTTCTATACAGATGCATTGATGTGTAAATAAAAGTGGTGTAATACATATCAAACACTGAATCAATTGCAAGGATATCAATCAATCATCAATTATTAGTTTTAGTTGATTTGTTTCTATGTTGTGTTTATAAAACCCCAGTATTCATTTTTGAAAAAAAAACTGGTTGAGTTTTGTCCAAATGATATTATTCACAAAGTTGTTCCTGAAGCTAGCTCAAGATAAATGAATTCCATACTATATATCTAGCTGTACAAAAGAACTTTTCTAATCCATTTTTCATCAAAAATTAATGTAGTACTGTGAAGATGACTGTAATATTTTTGTTGAAATGTAAGGTATTTTAAAAAATAAATTAATTAGTGAACGAGTACAAAAATATTCTCTCGCCGATAAACTCTCGTGTTTATTACTTCAGTCAAAAAAATGAACTAGCAGAATGTTCGATAATTTTTTTTATTGTACGAAATTTGATGAGATGTAAAATTTTGTAGTGTCTCCTCTCTCATAATGGGGCTAGAGGTTTAGAATGATTTGAACGAAGTGTAATAAACATAAATTATACAGTGTGCCACTTCAAAACTAGGTGTACAGATCGCTGAATGTACAAGTACTTACAAATAAAAAAGAGTATGGAGTACAAAAAAGAACAGAAAAGTATGAAAATTAACGGGAAAATATGAAAGTATGTTGGAGTAAAAAAAAATAATACCAAGTGTGCCACTTTAAAAGTATAAATATAGATCTAATTCAAATAGGTACATCCAACTGAAGTGAAATTTTATATTAAATTGAAATTTTTTTGGTTTCAAGTAATCTTTTTAATTCTATATAAGCCTTAATAAAACATTGAGTTCACCTCTATTTCTAAGTTTTTTATTAGGATGGAATCATTTTGAGATTTAGTCTGATTTCTCCTCTAAAAACAACATACTGAAATATTACACTCAGGCAATAAACCCATCACTAACTTGGAAATAAAAACCAATGCAAACCTTATTAGTCTTTTAGTTACAGATTGCCATTGCAATGTTTCCATTTCCAACACGTATCAAATAGGTGTTTGTGCGTCATTCCTCTGCTTTGAAGTTTCTAAAGTGATGTAGCATTATTACCTAATAAATACAGCACTTTAGCATAACAATCTTGTTATCTTACTTTAGATGGATAACACTATTCTTGTAAAGAAGAATAGTTTTTTTGATATTTTATTTTTTATCATGTTAAAATGTTCTTTAAACGACCAGTTTCATCCAACATAACTACCAGATATTTGAAGTTATTACTTTCTATTCCTTTGTCTTCAATAAACAAACCAATATCATTCGAATTAATTGATGTTTCTGTGTTTATACGGACATGTTATGAACATAAGTGGGCCTGTTGTACTCTTCTGGGGTACACCAATGTCAACTGGCTTTTCATTTGACACTTCTTCATTTATTTTTACAACTTGACTTCTATCTGTTATTAATCATTTTGTCATTTCAAAAGAACTCCCTCAAAACCATTTAACCTTAGTTTCGCTCATAATATCAATGGTCTCAGAAGTGATTTTGAAATATTTAAAATGTAATTCATATACTCACATGTCAGTACAGATACTGGAATATAATAGTCTTCACTAAAGAAAAATCACCAAGTACAAAGTAGTATGAAAAAATACCAGAAATTACAGAAAAATATGAGGAAGATTTTGCGTAATTTTCTTCGATATACAATTGTTTATATATACAGGCTACATCCGATATGATATGGAGAGGGTTAATTGCTCACAGCTAGCCTTTAGACAGCGGAATGGGGGTGAGTTTGATAAAGTAAGATTATTTTTCCAAGGTGCGCCAACATATTTAATATTAACCCTCTAACTGAGAGTAATAATAAGCAGATTCAAACCTATAACTTATCCACAAAATTAGGGATTCGTAAATAATCTATACAGGCCAATATTGAAAAAATAACTTCACGAATAGTATACTAACGAGGGGGTCGTGCACGACCCCACTGGACTGGGGCTTGAGATAAGAAAACAACCCTTCCAATCCAACAAACAACAATGGTTCAAAAGATATGATATTCGTACTTAGCCTCGACCAATGGACATCAATGGATGAGGGCTGCTACTTGCACTGCTTCGTTACAGAAAATAATGGAAAACCAAAGAAAAGCCGGAATATTTCTTTTCCAGACTACGACGAACGGTCAAGTTCGTTATTCAACATTCGTTTTATTCTGGTATAATAGGAAAACGTCTGAAATTAAATTAATGTTGAATTCCTAGTATGTTACCAAGATATCCTGGATTTATACTTGAAAACTCCTCACTTCTGATTAACGATCCCTACTAATCTGAAGACGTTTTCATAGATAATGAGATACGAAAACGGTATTCTAGAATTTCCCAAAACACCAATGAATCCGTTTTCTTGAACATAAGTGATTTCTAACCGCTTCTAGCGTTTAACAAAAAACATGTTGAATTCACTGTTGTTCGTCTTCCGATGCTAATTTCAAACACAATGATTTTTAAAACACAACGAACAACAAATGAAGTTTTTAGAATTTTCCACTAGTGGTAGCAGCTCTCGGGTGAATAATTGTGACTTCAATATTAATACTATTAGTATATGGGCATGCTGTCTTAGTTGGAAAAATACATTTCACGAGAAACGTAACAAAGAAAGAAAAAGTATGAAAAAGTTTACAAAAAGTAATACAAGACTGACTAAAAAATACGCGAACTTATCTTTTCCTGCTTCTGTGGGTACCAGACAGACATTCCAATAAGAAGAATAAGAGGATACCTAGGTATACATGAATACAAGAAATTCTCAAAAATAAATAGAGTAAGATCCCAGAGCTCCCAGATTTACTTTATTTTCAAGTAGTTTTTATACAGTATCTTGGGTATTATTATGAAGAATAGCTTGCTGAATAGTGATAGAATATTGACAAAGCATTAAATAGTCCTAGATGAAACAATATGGTTTTAAAACGTCGACGATTTAAAATTTGATTTTCTTCAACATCCAGGCCGAATTTCCACCAACTCAACAATTCTGATCGCAATAATAATAGTGGGTAAGGTGTAACGTGCATGATTTGGAAAATGATTTGAATGTATAGATATTAATAAGCAGGCACTGGAAACAAGCAAAGAATATTAACTTGACGATAACCTGGATTTTAAGCTCGCACTGGATGTTAAAATAAATTGTTAAAATTGTTATATCCGTCAACCGGTTGCACACCTACGTGCAACCCTCAAAAGTCAGAGAATTGTGCGAGCTAGGGGAAGACGTATCCCTTACCTTTTAATACGTGTGATGCCATGTACTTGTGACACAATGTTACACTGAAACACTTAAACGTGGATGCTGCGTACTCCAGTTGCCCATAAATAACTATACAGTTTTTGATGTGAATGAGGAATTCAACCATAAATATATTAAAAACTTTGATATGAACAATCTCCCACTATGCAACAATTTCTTCGAGCAAATTACATTACAGGTATATGGAATAATGTTAATAAAAAACAACCTATCATTTTCACTCCATAGAACAATTGGTAGATACTGGAGAAGAACAGTACCATATTCACTGGACTGATGGTGACCAATTATCGGATTTTATCAGTCAATCGATTCAGGAGAACACAGGTTTTGAATTGGATTTTAATCTGTTAATTTGTTATAACAGAAGAAGTTGCTGGTGACGATATTGATAAAGATTTAAATGATGATGACTTCAATATAAAAATATCCATACACTGTGCACCAAATCAAACTTCATGATACAAAGAAATTGAAAAGTGAATTAATACAATATTACATACAACGAACTACTGAACATTTTCGAATCATGTGCATTTATCGAAATCATAAGAATGAGAAATGACAAACCATGGTTTTCAAATGATCTGAAACAAATGATCAAAAAACCTGAGAAGTATAATCGAAAAAAGAAAGAAAACCCTGGTAATGAATATTATATTGATTTATATAACCACCAGAATAAACTTGTGAAAAAAGCATAGAGGACTGCAAAAAAGAATAAAAAAATTCCTAAAACATCGCCGAGCTGTATAGAAAAAACAACCATCTCATCAATGTTCCTGGATCCTCCAAATAATGAGGAAATCATAAGTATAATTGATAATATCGACCCAAAGAAGGCTTGTGAATTTGACGAAATTGATATCAAACTTGTAAAAATTGTCAAATCTGAACTTGCTCCAATTTTTAAATACTTATTCGTAAGTCAATCCAAACTACAATAGTACCAGAAAAAATGAAAATTTCTAAAGTCACACCAATATAAAAAAAATTCAAAAAAGCAGATATGAACAATCATAGGCCCATCTCGGTGCTCCCTGTATTTTCAAAAATCTTTGAGAAATTCATAAATGACAAACTATTTGAGTATTTGGAAAAGAAAAATCTTCGATTTGAAAACCAATATGGATTCCGTAAATTAAGGGATACTGAGAGAGCAACACAAGATGTTATTTCATCTATACAACAAAAAGTTGACAGCAACCAAAAATGTACACTATTATCTTTAGATTTATGTAAAGCTTTTGATACAGTTGATCATAAAATCCTATTGAAGAAATTATACAGTATTGGCATTCATCACTGGTTTGAATTTTTTTTGAATAATCGACAACAGTATGTTTGCATTGAAAATAGTTATAATCAATATAGAAAAATCTGTTATGGTGTACCACAGGGATCAGTTTTGGGACCTGTTCTTTTTTTGATTTACATCAATTCTATTTCATTTTTGGATTTAAAAGTATCTCTAAAATTATTTGCAGATGATATAACTATAATTTATTCAGGATCCAATACAGATACGCTCAAAAAAGTATCCAATGCGACATCAAAAATATTCTCTCATGGTTACACAATCATAAATTAACCTTAAACTTTTCAAAACCCTCATATATGTTTATTGCAAAACGAAAAATTAATGACCAATTCACACCATTAATCTTTGATAAAAATCAAATTGAATACCAAAGCTGTTTAAAATTTTTAGGACTCTATATTGATGAATGCCTCAGTTGAAAAAAAAAAATATAGAAAAAATTAGGAAAAAAATGTCTCCAATTATTGGCATACTTTACAAGATTAGATACTATATATATCGTAAATATTTGATGATTGTATATTATTCCTTCATATATTCTCAATTACAATATTTGATATCTATATGGGGATCCGCGAATAAATCTGTATTGAAACCTTTGAAAAAACTCCAAAATAAATCAATAAAATGTATTCACAAACTTCCCCATCTTGAATCAACAAAAAATTTGTACAAACCAAAAAAAATATTAAACTCAGAATCTCTTTACAAATTATTAGTATGTTTATTTATTCATTTAAGCTGATTCAAAAAAATATATACTGGTTTGCATTTTACAGAAAATAAAGTTATTCATTAACACCTAGCAAGAAATTTCAATGAACTACATCCCAGTAAGGCAACATCTGAAATTGGAAAGAGGTGCATTTTGCATGATGGTGTCATAATTTATAATCAATTACCTAACCGTTTGAAAAATATAAAACATCTATCGAAGTTCAAATTACAACTGAAAGAGTATTTCTGAGTTTCTTAATTTTTTAGAATTTTATCAGATTTGACAATTTAATTTAATTTGTATTCATTTATCCTTTATACATATTATTTACAATTTAATTGAAAATTAAATATTTATTTACTGTCATATACCAAGTTTTTACTTCTTTTACTTTAATTTTATGTTTTTATATTCAAATGTATACCTTATTTACTTTTGCCCTGAAGAAGCTTTAAAATAAAGCGATAGCTTGGCATTATTGTAAATAAAACTTTGAGAAGTTTCAACTGACTGCTTGCCCCACTAACGATAATGACCACTACTAAGGGGCACTAAAATATTAAATGCATAATTTTTGATATTATTTGTAAAATGAAATTCTGATAAATTTTTATTTCACTATACTAATTGCTAGAAACTACTGATTTTTTGAATACATATCATTAATACACTTTCGGACTTGAATGAATAATTGTAAAATATAAATTTAATTGTAATTTTCATTACATAAAAATGATGATGGAAAATTTATTGACCCAAATTTATGAAGTATTCAAACTATACTTGGACAAAAGTTACTATTACAAACTTAGAATTGCATATTTAATTACATTATCAAGTTATAATTGAAGAAACATCAAATGCAATTTAAATGACAAGTATATCTTACTCGCTCATACCGGCTAATGTTTTTGGTGTCTAGGTGATATTTTCGCCATTAAAATTTGTCTGGATTATCAAATATATATTCAAAACGATCCCCCATACAAGGTGAGTCATAATAAGACCGACAAACTTCGTACACAGATTCCTTACATCATTTCGAGGTGAAATGTTTCTATCAATGTATAACCTAAAATGCAACCCCTCTGAAATACAGGGTGTTGAATGTCCGAAAAAAAAATACGATTTAAATTATTTCTTCGAATCTCCCGAATGGAAAAATTTGAACTTATTACACTCATATATGTTTAACAATGTGGTAATCTGAAGTTGGTGTTTAATTTTCGTAAAACAGTGGCGTACTTATGGTAGTATGTTGCCATATTTTCTTTAGAAAAGTGAATTAACACAAGTGTTTGATATCAGTTAGGCTCATCGATACTTGACCTAAAACTTATAGCATTCCATGTGCCTGAATTTAGAGGTTTCAGAGATAGCTACAAAAAACTGGAAGTATATTCTGAGGAAGCTTCGGGTAATAACCCAGCAAAAACTGTTACATCATAGAGATATCGCAACGATGTAACAATTGTGACCTGTGATATCGCATTTTATGTACATTTTTTATGCAGAGGTGAGGTAATAAATAGGAAAAAATATCAGTGAAGGAAAGCCTCAGATAAAAGTATAAATAAACATTTATTTTCAATAAACAATGAACAAAACAAAAAATTAAAGATGATTCTCATCTAGCAAAATATATAAAAGGTATAAAATTCATGTGTCTTTCCTATTATTTCTGGACATCCTTTGTTTTGAATACGTAAACTAATTAGAGCCTATTCCCTCTACTCTTATTTTTTCCATGTACCTCTAGTACAATATCTGAAAATGAAGGAAACCAAAATAGTGATATATACCCAGCAAACACTGTTACATCACAGAGATATCGCAGCGATGTAACAATTGTGACCTGTGATATCGCATTCTATGTCGCATAGACGTCGCTGCGATGTCAGTGGGATGATATTTTGTCCCACTCAAGCCTCATCCATGCGACGTCGCTGCGATGAGTTCTCTGCGATATATTTTTAATGTAATTGCGATCTGTGATGGAAAAGCGATGTATTTTTGCGATAAAACTACGATGTGATGTGAGATGACATCGCAGGGATGTAAACATATGACATCACAACTATGTACATTTGTTAGGCAGAGGTGAGGTAATAAATAGAAAAAAATGTCAGTGAAGAAAAGCCTCAGATAAAAAATATAAATAAACATTTATTTTCAATAAACAATGAACAAAACAAAAAATTATAGATGATTCTCTATCAAAAAATATTAAAGTTGATTCTCTAACAAAAAATATAATAGGTATAAAATTCATGTGTCTTCCCTATTATTTCTGGACATCCTTTGTTTTGAATGCCTAAACCAACTAGAGCATATTTCCTCTACGCTTTTATTATTATTATATTATTTTCTCCATGCACCTCTAGTCCCATGCAGCACACGACGTCCAATGGACGTCCATTTCAGATCCAACCGTCCAAACGTCCAAGGACCTAATATGGACGTCCAATGGATGTGCAGTTTTGGATATTTCCTGTACGTTTCATAAATGGACGTCTTATGGATGTCCATTGGACTTACAATATCGGACGTTCATCAAACATCCATATATGTACGTTTTGTCTTTAGGATGTACAGAACTGGATCTAAATTGTACTTTCATAATTGGACGTCTTATGGATGTCCATTGGACTTACAATATCGGATGTTTGTCAAATATCCATATATGCACGTTACGAACATGTTTGGGATGTACAGAACTGGATCTAATATGTACTTTCATAATAGGACGTCTTATGGATGTTCATTGGACTTACAATTATCGGACGTTTGTCAAACATGCATATATGTACGTTATTGAACATCTTTGGGATGTACAGAACTGGATCTAATGTGAACTTTCATAATTGGACGTCTTATGGATGTCCATTGGACTTACATTATCAGACGTTCGATTTTTTATTTTTCTCAAAATGTTTTTCATTTATATATTTTATTCATTTATTAATTTATTCAGAAAATGAGCTGAGCACAAAGCTCAAAGTTCTTTTGGTAGATCGTTTAGTAACGATAGCCGTTGCCGACTGATGTTTTAACCTTTTTACTCCCATACACCTACAACGTAGTAGGGCGTTATGGCAAATACCTGTCGGAAAACAACTACTCTCCTGGCTAATGCCGCGACGTGTATTGAATTATATGAAAAAGATACTTGCGCAGTGCTCCTGATTGCAGAGGAAACAATTGCAAGTTCTCCCTGTAACCAAATAGCAGATTGGACACCTGCACGTAGTTTTCAATTATGAACAACTTTTTTTTTAACAATTTTCGATATTGTGATGTATTATGTGCTATATCGTATAATATATTTATGAACTGTGCATTAAATATACATCCTTATTTAACATTAAAGTGAGTTCATCGATTTCAAATACCACCATCATATGTCCCCAATTTGTTATCAGTGGGTAGCAATTGCTATAATCTATGTGGGCCTTTAAAAATTAAACCGGGCGTTTTTTTTTCAAATAGTGGAAACCAATAAGAAAACTGCTAGCATAGCTTATCGCAATTTTATACCAAAGAATATGTCATTCGAAAATTCTGAATAAATACCTTAATGTTCTCTGGACGTGTTGAATCAATCAATCCATCAATTTATCCTGTAGAACTCACAAAAGTTATAGGACAAGTCAAGTTGTAGAACTTCCATTGGATGTGTTTGTCATAAGGACTTCCTTTGGATGTAGTGATCTGAACCTTTGAGTACATTCAGTGGACCATTTGAATGTCCATTTTACGTTTTTAATGTACATCCAATAAGCGTCTCTCATGTACATCCTATCTGTACGTCCATTGTACAGTCGGTATGTACGTCCATTGTTCATTATGTATGTACGTCCATTGTACATTATGTATGTACGTCCATTTAAATTATGTATGTACGTCCATTGTACATTCGGTATGTACGTCCATTGTATATCCTGTATGTACATTCATTGTACATGTCTGTATGTACGTCTATTGGTCATCCCAAATGTGGGTACGTCCATTGTACATCTCAAATGTACATTCATTGTACATCCCAAATGTACATCCATTGTACATCATAAATGTACGTCCATAGGATGTTAAATCCAGTGAGGTCCGGACGTTTTCTGGACATATCATTGTACGTAACCGGACGTCCATAATATCCATGTCGTACATCCAATGGACATGCAATGGATGTACATCTGCTATATGGGGTACAATATCTGAAAATGAAGGAAACAATAAAAATAGTGATATACATATACAGTTATCGGCAGATTTTATATTCACCTACGTCCCAAGTTTATACCTACTAACCGTGAAACGAAACGACTGAATTAGTTAGAAAAAATAGAGCCGAGCCAACGGAAGATTTTGGAGCGAAATCGCTAATAAAATAAAATTACCTTCAGTGTCAACTGTCAAGTTCAAGTGTCACGACAAGTCACGACTGTCACGAGCATTGCGTTTTAACAGACGAGAGAAAGAATAACGACTTGCGCATGCGCATTAAACTGCACATCTTCCTTACTGTCCATAAATCAATTTCTGACGCAAGTGTATCAAGAGTTTCAAGATTGCGAAATAGCACAACGAGGCCATTATAGCATATTACAATACAAAGAGAATAATAAAACTGAGTATATATTATTATTTATGACCAAAACGAAACTATATTCAGCTATATGTTATAGCACATATTATATGGGCTGTTGTGAAAATCATAACTATAATGTAAGGTTTTATAAGCGAAAAACGCCCCATGCGCAAACTGCCAGAGGTATGACATCTAGAGGTGCCATGTCGCAGATGAGTTTGCTTTTGTACATCGCACTGATGCAATATTCGTGACATCTTAGAGTTGTTATGTCCCATATGTGTTTGCTTCTATACATCGCAGCGATGGAACATTCGTAATATCGCAGAGTTGCCTCATCGCGACATCTCAGAGATGTCATGTCGCAGATGTTTTTGCTTTATGAACATCGCAGCGATGGAACGTTTGTAATATCGCACTATTACCTAAACGCGACATCTCAGAGATGTCATGTCACAGATGTATTGGCTGGGAATATCAACTCCCATGTGCCATGATCGATTACCAGTTTGATATAAAATATCGGGGTATTTTTCATCCTCCTTACTATTTACGAATGATAGAAAAATTAAAAACATGGTGATGGTGAGTCACCCTCAATGTTTTATCTTTTTTTCACACAAAACTTCAAAAGAACGAACAGTTTTTCAAGGTGGATCTTGCAGTCCAACCTGTTTGAGACAGAAGTTGCAACGAAGTTTTAAATGTGTGGCTTTTATCGCAGGGTCTGTCTGCACTAGTGGGATTTCGATTTGAGTTCAGGCCGAAATGAACACCAGTTTTATTCACTCTAATTGGCTGGTTCATCTACAAACTGACAGAAAGAAATCAAATAGTTGTTGTGTGTTCTAAAGAATTGGAGAATCCACTCAATGGGTAACCAAACATTAGGCCCGGAATAGAAATTTTGCCGCCAAGCGGCACATATTTTGTCGTTTTGAGCAGGATAATTTCGCTCTCCTTGAGCCTAAAATTTTCAGCCGCTTCCCAACAAAAATATTTGGTTGCTATTTTTTGTTTGAAGGTTTGGGATTGTAGGGTATTTAATTTTCATAATCAGAATTTGCGGCTCTCTGAGTTTTACCTCTTCGAGCGGCTACTTAACCCGCTTGATGAGTAATCTGAGCCTGCCAATCATGCTGCCAAACGAAAAGATAAAGTCAACTGTAACAACCAAGTAGAAATCGTATCAAGGTTGCAGTGGGATCCCATAACTACACCATTTCGCAACATCAGTAACCACGAACATTTCACCAAACCACGACAAGCCATTTAAATTCCAAAAATCAATAGTTTTTAAAACGTTAAAATTTATTAAGAAGACATAAAAGAAGATGATGAAAAAACCAACCAAACTTGTCCTTTGATATAATATCACATATCCCTAGCATATGGACCATGCTTTTGAATAGATCTGGAATCATACTGATTTGGGTATATCAGTTTCACAATGGAAGTTTTTTGTTTTAGTTTTAAATTTCATAATTTTCGATATTTTTTTAATGCGAAACCACCATTGCCATTATTATTCTGAGCAGGCCTCATAAACATCTTGTTGGTAAAATTCGAGCTTCATTTTTCAATTCTGTTTTGCATCTTGTTTTATTCGTAAAATTAATATCCAAAATTCCAAAACTCATTACATGAAACTTCCATTGTGTCTACGGCTCAATTCAACATTTTTTTCCTCATAAGTAAACATCGAAGTCCGAAAATTCTTTTTTAATGATTGCGTTGACAATTCTTCACTAAAATCGTACAAATTTTGTAAAATAGCAAACAAGTTTTCTTATAATATGAAAATTAAATCCGCAAAACGTAAACTGAAACGCAATAAGACAACCTTGCATTTTTCACAAGACAACTTCAACAAAAAGTTACTCACCGACCAACCGGTGTTTACCATGTTTTCTAGGAAAAGGCTGCTATATATTTACAAATATTATTTCACTGATTATCAAATGTCCCCTAAGCTCAGTTAGAAAATTTCAAAATCTAATTTTTGATGTACTCACCGATTTTGTCTCCACAATCATTAAAGATGTAGTAATTCTGATTTTATTTTCAATAATAGAACGTACACATCACTCTTGAGTTAGAATATTTATTCTGAAACACTATGTGTTTCTCACGTATTATTTTCATTCCATAACAAAGGTACAGAATGAATATTACGTAATCGAACTAAACAACATAGATGGCCATGGAATTCAAAACTTTCAGTGACATGCAAATGTTGGCGTCGTGTTAATTATTTTCAGAAAAGCTTCAATTTATATAAAATAATAAGCGAAAAATCGAATGAATCGGAAATGGAGTTTAACAATACTCCATCAATGTCGCAATGAATAACTTGTTTTGTTTAGATTTGATTGTTTTTGATTCATAATTTCTGGTCATGGAGAAAATATAGTCTGTTACTCAGTTAGAATGAAAAAAATCGACACTCGTAGTTCCTCACGCTCGCTAGCGCTCGCATTCGCAATTTTCCAATCGTATAGAATTTTTTTTCATTCTAACCTTGTTACAGAATATCCTTTTTTGTTTTTTTTGTTTGATCTCTTCGCTTTGGCATGAAATATTAATCTTAGACTAAAGGCAAACACCACCTTTGAATGGGAATCGAGAATGGAGTTTGTAACCAGGACAGAGCATGTGAACCTTGTTGGTGGAAGAGTTTACTTGTGTTTTTGTTAGGACAAGAATAACAGGTTTTTTCGCCTGTAAATGATGGACGTCGTTGATTTTTACGTTGAGTCCACGGATGTTACAAAACTGAATCTTTGAATTGCTTGATGGTTTGTCACCTCGAGTACCACTAGCCCGGATATCCAGATCCACACACTGAAACATGGAATAATCCATTTCACAGCACATATAGTCGACATGGTGATGATTTCATTAGGCGACAGTGGAGAGTGTACTCTATCTTTTTCCTAGAGTAATAATTTCGAATAAATAAAGGCGAGAATATGCATCATCATCAAAAACATTACGATCTGTGGCAGATGCACTTGGCCAATCTTCAAAAATACTAAGTCAATAAAAACTACAAACATATATCCGAGATGTTTGATGCATTTTCAAAGTGCAACTCTAAAGATTACTCGAGGCATTACCGAAGCGATGGGTGACATATTGTCGAAGGTGAAAAAATTGCTCTTGCAATTCGATTTCGGAACGGAATTCTACAATGCCATGTTTCAGACTCTCCTGAAGAAGTAAAACATCAAACACTACAGCACGTATACCGCGAAGAAAGCTGCCATAGCTGAACGAGCCAAACGAACGTTGAAAGAAAAGCTTTACAAATATTTCAGTTTGAATGGCACCTATAAGTGGCTGGACATTTTGCTGGGCATAGCCAAAAACAAAGATCAGCGTAATAGAAATAATAGAATGAATACGGATGGTAGGTACTTATGTTTTTTTAGAATCCTCTGAATACTCATCACAGGTATTTCCACATGTCTTTCTGCATCTTCTAAGGAATTTTTTGGATACGCTCTGGAGTATGCTGGGAGTAACTTCATTCTCTTCATTTACTTTCACTTTCTTCTTGATTTTTCACAAACTGCCCGAGTGTTATGCAATTGTGAATGAGCCGCATCTGGGTGTCATGAATGGGTGTTGGTCTATCCGTGTATCGCGAACGGAAGGTATCACAGGCTCTTTTATAAACCTTTTCACATTCCCAATGAGTTATTAACGAATTGAAGTAATCTTCGTTATAGTATTTCTAATCCAAATTGAAAAGGCAATAGAAATAAAAGCACTACGAGGAGTGTTCATATGCACTGCTCGGCAAATGGAAAATTTACTGGACTACCAGTGTTTTTACTTCCAAAGCATTCCTGGTACAATCATAAAAAAATTCTGTCGCATGGCCCTAGTCGCCCAGATCATTAGTAAAAGTGCTATCAAATATATTTGAGGAACAAATGCTCGGCACATGGGGCGATCAATTGCTATGATTGCAAGAATAAGTAACTAGAACAATACCACTGAATAATAAATAATATACCGACGCCTATTACAAGGCAGCAACTGGAAAGAGAATTCCTTATCGAAAATTTTTATGCCGACCCGATTGATATTAGAAATACTATACTAAATACTAAACGTGGCATGATAAATGATTTCGATATAATTATGCCTCAACGTTGAATTAATAGCAAAAACAGTTTGTTGACTCTTCAGCATTGATTCTTCCAAAAAAGCCTATCTGATAATTCAGATAACCACACGGAAATTTTAGTTTCAGCACGAGATCAGTGACCATGTTGGAAATCGAACCCACGACCCTGTGATTGAGAGGCAAGCGCTCTACCATCACGACCACTACGGTCCATTCTTTTTGTAAGTGATGCATCTGGCAAAATCTTGAAAAAATTAAATTATGAAATTTTCCTGTTGAGTTCAAACTCGATACAGGGTCCAATGTGAATATAATTCCATATTATATTATCGAAATTTAAAAAAATGTAAAGTTGACTGAAACAAGCGTGATCTTGGAAGCATATGATGGTAAGAAAATCAAACCGGTAGGAGAAATCAGTATGAAATGCAGTTGGATGACAATGAAAATGAGAAAACTTTCCTGACATTTGTTGTTTTGAAAATGAGTAATGAACATTGCAAGCCCATATTGGGTCTGAGTGGTTGTAATAGTCTGGTTTTGATTTGCAGGTTATATAGATCGTCTTAAAAATGAATTAGATAAACTTGTGTCTGTTGAGGCTTTTACTTTTAAATAGAAAAACTGGCCGAGAAATACTATCAAACTTTATTTAAAGAAAAACAAAGCTACATGAGCAACATAAAAAATATGACGGACACCTACTTGGTTATAATGGTTATATGACATTATGTGTTCTGTGTTGTTCCGTGATGCCACAGATCGACAACTGAAAATAGGGTGTGTGGTCTTCAAAACATCTTTCAGCCCGCACGGGGGCGCTTCAATGTCTAATATGGAAATTACATCAGATTAGTTTATCTGAACACCTTCTCCTAATTTCCATATAAGGCGTGTAGGGAACATATTAAATTTTACACATCATTTGATTTTTGAAGGTTTCAAATTTGTTAACACTCAAAGGTTTAGTTAGAATATCAGCTAACTGTTTCTCACTTTCACAATATTTTAAATCAATCAAGCCTTCTTGCACTTTTTCATTTATGAAATAGTACCTCACATCAATGTGTTTACTTCTTTTATTGAATTGTCCTGTTTTAATCAACTTTATTGAACTTTGGTTATCCACATTCAAGTCTATTTTACTGTCGGAATCAATAAGTTCATCAATAACAGTTTTTAAGTACACAAGTTCCTTAACACAGTCAGCAGCGGCAATGTATTCCGCTTCGGTAGTTGATAATGAAACAATTGGTTGTTTACGCGAACACCAACTTATAGGTCCACCTCCGAACATTATCACAAAGCCCGTAGTGCTTTTTCGAGTTGAAATGTCACCCGCAAAATCGGAATCACTGTATGCGATAAGTTTACTTTCACCACATTCTTTCTTGTAGCAGATTCCATCATTTTCTGTACTTTTTAGGTAACGCAGAATTCTTTTCTCATTAGTCACGTCTTGATCAGATGGATCTTCCATTCTTCTTCCACAAAAATTAACCGAAAAAGATAGGTCTGGTCTGGTTTTATCTGTCAGGTACAGAAGACTTCCTATGGCTTCTCTATTTCTTTGTTTGTTTGTTCTTAATGCTGTTGTGTGCTTCAAAATTAGGATTAGCAATCATAGGGGTAGATGCAGTTTTCACATCCATCATATTGAATCTGTCAATTATTATCTGGGTGTACTTTGTCTGATTCAATCCAACAAAACCTTCTTCCTTCTTTATTTCAATGCCTAAAAATGATGTTGGATTTTCTGTCACTGTGAATTCAAATTCGGATTTTAAGCTTGTCAACAGTTTTACCATCTCTTCTTTATCGCTACTCACAAGTATTCCATCATCTACATGAATAGAAAGGAACAGGGTGCTCCTTAGATTCTTGAACAAGCACTGTTCACTCTTGAGCGACATTAGTCCACTAGATTTCAGAAACGAACTGAATTTTTCATTCCACTTTAGTGGTGCCTGTTTTAATCCATACAATGCCTTTTTTAATAGACAAACTTTGTTTGAGTTCTGACAGCTTCTGTATCCTTCTGGAATTTCCATAAAAATCTTCTCGTCAAGATTCCCATAGAGAAAAGCAGTCTTAATATCAAATTTTAGTATATCATAGTTATTCTGTGCAGCTAAAGCAAAAATGATTCTTAGAGTACTCATGTTACATACAGGACTGAAAGTGTCTTTATAGTCCACACCATACACTTGCTGGAATCCACACACTACAAGTCTGGCTTTATACTTTCCTTCGTCTTTAATTCGAAAAATCCATTTGCTTGTCAAAATATTTCTATTTTCTGCTTCTTCTCTGTCAACTAGATCCCATGTGTTATTTTCTAGTAGTGATTTTTTTTCATCATTGATAGCTACCATCCATTTTTACTTCTCAGGTCCTTCCATTGCTTCCTCGTATGTCAACATTGCAAATTCTTCACCCATGTCATAGTCTTGAAACTTCTTAGGTACTCTTACCTGTCTTCCAGATCTTGTGCTTTGTGCCTTTTTTTGTACATAATATTCATGTTCTTCTGAACCTTCTCCTAAGTCAACAATACTTTCTTGTTGATTCTGTTTTACTGGCTCATGATTTTCTCTTTCTTCGTCTGTTTCTTCTTGGTCTTTTATGTTTATTATCTTATTTTTATATTCTACTACTTCTGGTTGTGTAAAAACTACATCTCTATACACAACAATTTTCCTTTCGTTTTCATCCCACAAACGGTACCCATTTGGAGCATAACCTACAAACTTGTATTTTTTACTTCTAGTGTCTAGTTTTTTTAGGTATCCTAGAGCTTTTGCATATGCTGTCGACCCAAAAATTTGCAGATTTGTTAAGTCAGGTTTTCTTTTTGTCCATTTTTCCACAGGAGTTACATCAATAGTTTCAGTTGGACTTCTGTTTAGTAAATATGTTGAGACATACACAGCTTCTCCCCACATCTCTTTTTCCATATGCGAATCAAAGATTATAGCACGAGTTTTTTCCAAAAGTGTTCTATCGAGTCTCTCAGCCTTTCCGTTTAGCTGGGGTGAGTATGGAACTGAATAGTCCATAATAATTCCTTTTTCTCTACTCCAGTTTCTTATATTAATACTTTTGAATTCTCCCCCATTGTCGCATCGTATTTTAGAAACTTTTAAATTCTTGTATGCTTCGGATTCATTTACAAACTCTCTCAAGTCGTCAAAGACTTCATTTTTAGTACTTAACAGGTACACTTTGCAAAAATGAGTGTAATCATCCATTATCGACAAGAAATATCTTTTACCATCCCAAGTTGTTGGAGAAATAGGACCACAAACATCTGTATGGAGTATTTCCAATGGTCTTGCTGCTCTTTGTCTTACTTTATTGAATGGCAACCTTGTTTGTTTTGCTTCAAAACAGATTTCACAGTCAAAATTATTTTCAAAATCCTTTTTTGACAAATTCATGCCTTCAGACATGTTCATTAGCTTTTTCATGTTAGTAATACCAAGGTGTCCCAACTTTTTATGCCAAATTTCCTGATTTTTGTGTTTTTCTTCTGCCAAAAAACCTTTTTCATTTTCTTGTAATTTTACAATGTATTGCCAATTTTCTTTTCTTCCTTCCATCACTGGTTTGTTATATTTTTTTATAATAACTTTATCTCTTGAAAAAGTTACTTCTCCATCATTATCGGTGATAGCATTCACAGATAGTAAGTTTTTACTTAGTTCTGGAACAAATAAGACATTTTTCAATGTACACTTTTGACTATCTATATCTCCTTTTCCCTCTGACTTCATAGTTTGGTTTTTCTTTGCTACCATTATGGTTGTTGCACTCTCTGTTAATGTAGAAAAAAGTTCTTTAGCGTTTGACATATGTGACGAACAACCAGAGTCCACTACAAAACTAGTATTATGAAAGTCTGTGTCTGTTTTACTTTCAGCAAAAAATGCCACTTTATTTCTTTCTTCCTGATTTTTATTCTTCCTGAAGAAGCAATCTTGCTCTGCATGATTGGTTTTTTTACATATTCCACATTGGTTTCGTCGACTCGGTCCTGGTCTTGAAGTAGAATAGTTTCTGTCTGGTTTGATATTGCAGCTGTTTGCGTAGTGTCCTTTATTACCACATTTAAAGCACTTATCTTCCTTTCCTTTCTTACAGAAGTTTGCTGTATGATTTGTACTTTTACACTTATAACAGAACTTATCTGAATCTCTAAATGCTACTTCATTTTGGTTTTCTCTTTCCTGCTTATTTCTACTTTCTTCAGCAAGTATTCTGGCTACCAGATTAGCCAATGTTCTTTCAGAAACAGCAGTTGACTCCCAAGCTGTTGTAAAATGCCTGTAGTTTTCTGGTAATGTAGAAAGGATTTTGCTTATAATCATTTTTCATCTATGTTTTGTTTGAATGTTTTTAAGCGGTGTGCCAGATTTTCAATTTTACTGATATGAAGAGTCATGTCGGAACCTTTTTCATAGCTGAAGTTGTAGAATTGTTGGAGTAAGTTACACACCTGGTCTTGTGTTGATTTTTCAAACATGTGTTTTAGTTTACTGTACATTTCATGGGCATATTCACAATGTATTATGTGAAGCAGGTGCTTCTTATCAACAGACATTACTATGTATTTTTGAGCCCTTGCATCTTTTCTCTTCCAAGCAACTTTTTCTTCTTCGCTGATCATACTTTCCAGGGTTTTTTCTTTATTCACCACTTCATAGAGACCATTTGCCTTCAAAACAACACTTAACTGGAAGTTCCATATTTGAAAGGATTCTTCATCCACTAGTTTTTCAATCTGCTGTTGTTCATCCACCATTATTACTTTTCTTTTGGAGTTTTTACTTTTGGTGATTTTACTTCAGCCAGTTGTGTTTTTACTTTTACTGTATTGGAGCCTGAACTGGGCCCATAACCTGTTGAGGCTTTTACTTTTAAATAGAAAAACTGGCCGAGAAATACTAACAAACTTTATTTAAAGAAAAACAAAGCTACATGAGCAACATAAAATATATGACGGACACCTACTTGGTTATAATGATTATATGACATTATGTGTTCTGTGTTGTTCCGTGATGCCACAGATCGATAACTGAAAATAGGGTGTGTGGTCTTCAAAACATCTTTCAGCCCGCACGGGGTCGCTTCAATGTCTAATATGGAAATTACATCAGATTAGTTTATCTGAACAGTGTCAAATAAAGTAATGAAAAAAGTTGACAAGGAAACTGTTACCTACTGAGTATTACTTGGGTCAGTAACTTAGTGATAATTAAAAAAATTGATGGATCGCTCAGGCTTTGTTCATATCCAACGGATTTGAACAAAGTGATTACAGAACAACCTGCTCTTTTACCAACTGTTTCTGAAGTAATGGTAATGGTAAAGATAAAAATGGATAGTGACTGATGCGCTGCGACCTAACTAGATCTATTGTACGCCATCTTCTTCTGCTATTTCTGTTAAATATCAAAACATTTTTCGTATAACCCTGATATATCAAGTATTCCTATATTATGTTCTGTACCCTGTATAAAAATTGTTATTTGACTTGACTTCAATAAAGATAGACTTTTAGTTGTCGTTTAAAAAAGTTATCATTTTTCTCCATATTTTCACAAAGTTTCACCTCATAATTTAACAGGTTATGGGCCCAGTATAGCTCAAAGTTCATAGAACCTGGTGAAACAGTAAATTGGAATTATTTTGACAAGAAAGTAGTTGAAATAGACAGTGAAATTATTCAAGGTAAAGTTCAGAGAAAAGGTGACAAGAACAAGAAACAATGAGAATTGTTATTTGTTTTACTAGGCATAAAAGCACAAGATTTAATACCGCGGCTGGTGTTTCATAGCCGAGCGTAGCGAGGCTATGAAACCAGCCAAGGAATTAAATCTGCTTTCCTGCCGTGAGAAACATATATTTTTTTTCTTCAAATTTGTTCCAATTCCACGAAAAATCGGATTTTTCATATTTAAATTGGGTTTCATTATCAATATCCAAATAACTAAATTATTTCATCAAAGGTAACTGGGCCCTGCGTTACTATGTTTACCGCTGATGACGTTTGTTGAATTTGTTTACTATTTACTTTGTCATTGTCAATTTTAATAACCAGTTTGATTTAAATTATTACTTGGAAGGTTGCCTAGCAGTTGTATTACCATTTCCACAGCTTACGAGCAAATAACTACAACAACTGGAAATTTAGAGTTGAGATGCTGATGGAGAAGGAAGGTGTCATGGAAGTTTTAATGACAAGTCAGGAGAATTATGACAAGTTTACCGCTACCGAAAAAGCTACATATTATAAGTTAGATACGAAAGCAAAATGTATAATAGTACAATGCATGACAAATATTTAGAGTAGGTACACCAAGGATGCTAAAACAGCAAAGGAAATGTTGAAAAGCTTAAAGAATGTTTTTGAAAGGAAGAGTACTTTTTCGAAACTATATATTATGAAAAAGTTATTGAAACTGAAATGCACAACAGATGAATTGCAAGAACACTTCATGAATGTTGAAATGCTTCTTAGGGATTTGGAAGGAGCTGGTGCAACACTGGACGAAAGTGATTAAGTATGCTATTTGTTGCTTACCATTCCAGAAAAGTATGACACAGTCATAGCAGCTATAGAGACCGTTTCATCCAATATCACGTTTAGTACAGGCTAAATAGGATAAGACCCAAAAAAAAAATTGCGGTACCGAATAAGTCTAGCAACTCTTCATAAAAGTACGGGCACGGATTTTCGAAATTTTGGGACTTGAAACTCAAAAATATTTTGAATCGTGACTAACTCGAAAACCATGAGGAATTCGAAAAAAACTGCTGTGAAAAAATGTAAAGCACAAAATTTTCTACAAAAAAGGTATCTGATCATTTTTTCGTCGGAGCCACTATTTCTGAGTAATTCTCTCTCAAAGCCGAAAGCCGGAGCACCCGCTCGCGAATTCCCGCCGCCAGTGTGAATTCAAGCAAATTTACATCCCAAGCGCAAATTAAAATTGCTCTAACTCGTTGAAAACGACTCCGTTTTCAAAGAATCAAAATGCATAATGATGGGTAAGTTATCTATTTTGTACTCCGGTAAGGTAGCATAATTTTCGACTTAGGAAATTTTCGAAAATCTTGCGAGATGAGGTATATTGGCCACACAAACACTTGAAATTTCAATGAATATATTCCATCACTCGCAATATAAACAAGCAAATCCAACGAGAGATTTGTCGTTCGTATTATTATCAATATTTTCATGTATATAACATACATGAGTTACTTCTTGGTTTCAAATGAACTGACGTTCAAAAAATGCAATCATGAACACGATCTTCGTTCTCGATTATTATTTCGATATTCACAGACTTTTTAATAGTTTCTCTTATCCAAAGATGAGGGTATTCATTTTGAAGCGTAGAATCTCAGCTTCAAGTTCATATAAAAACATTATTAGTATGATGTATCCTTATTATGAAGATTTTGAAAATGCATAGAAAGGTCAAAATGTCCCATTTTTCCGTAAATATTTCCTTAATTATCCAAGAGTTTTTTCGAAAAATTCATGTTGTATTTGTGAAAACACGTTACAAAGAATCGATTGCGGGTCGTTACATTGTATTCAATTACTTTGTTTAAGAATACGAAAGCTTTCTTTTCGTCTATTTCCCGCGAAGAATTCGGCAACCACAGCCATTATCACCGATAACCACGCACGTGTGCAGACCACAGAACTCATAATTATATCATAAGATATAATTATGAGTTCTGTGGTGCAGACGACGTGTTTTGTGTAGTAAACATTGGTCAAGTGCGTACTACTCTGCTTTCTGTAGCCTTCACGGAGTTTTTCACATAAAAAAATTGGATTTTTCACTGGGGCCAGTGCAAAAATTGTGAAGGAGAGAATGTAGAAGAGGTACGAATTATGTAGAAACTAAGAAAAGAAGGTATTAGCAGTGAAATGATGTTTATGTGGCCTTATAAAGTTTTGGTTGTAACCATAGTGAACAAGTGTATTGAAGATTGAAGGGTATGGGGTGAATTTTTACTTAAAAATTAGGGTAGTGAGGGAATCAAAAGTGTTTTATACTTTTGTTGTACTTCTTTCTCCAAATTAACCTTCAAAAACTTGTAAATACTCCTGGCACATACAATCCATACAATGCCTTTTTTAATAGACAAACTTTGTTTGAGTTCTGACAGCTTCTGTATCCTTCTGGAATTTCCATAAAAATCTTCTCGTCAAGATTCCCATAGAGAAAAGCAGTCTTAATATCAAATTTTAGTATATCATAGTTATTCTGTGCAGCTAAAGCAAAAATGATTCTTAGAGTACTCATGTTACATACAGGACTGAAAGTGTCTTTATAGTCCACACCATACACTTGCTGGAATCCACACACTACAAGTCTGGCTTTATACTTTCCTTCGTCTTTAATTCGAAAAATCCATTTGCTTGTCAAAATATTTCTATTTTCTGCTTCTTCTCTGTCAACTAGATCCCATGTGTTATTTTCTAGTAGTGATTTTTTTTCATCATTGATAGCTACCATCCATTTTTACTTCTCAGGTCCTTCCATTGCTTCCTCGTATGTCAACATTGCAAATTCTTCACCCATGTCATAGTCTTGAAACTTCTTAGGTACTCTTACCTGTCTTCCAGATCTTGTGCTTTGTGCCTTTTTTTGTACATAATATTCATGTTCTTCTGAACCTTCTCCTAAGTCAACAATACTTTCTTGTTGATTCTGTTTTACTGGCTCATGATTTTCTCTTTCTTCGTCTGTTTCTTCTTGGTCTTTTATGTTTATTATCTTATTTTTATATTCTACTACTTCTGGTTGTGTAAAAACTACATCTCTATACACAACAATTTTCCTTTCGTTTTCATCCCACAAACGGTACCCATTTGGAGCATAACCTACAAACTTGTATTTTTTACTTCTAGTGTCTAGTTTTTTTAGGTATCCTAGAGCTTTTGCATATGCTGTCGACCCAAAAATTTGCAGATTTGTTAAGTCAGGTTTTCTTTTTGTCCATTTTTCCACAGGAGTTACATCAATAGTTTCAGTTGGACTTCTGTTTAGTAAATATGTTGAGACATACACAGCTTCTCCCCACATCTCTTTTTCCATATGCGAATCAAAGATTATAGCACGAGTTTTTTCCAAAAGTGTTCTATCGAGTCTCTCAGCCTTTCCGTTTAGCTGGGGTGAGTATGGAACTGAATAGTCCATAATAATTCCTTTTTCTCTACTCCAGTTTCTTATATTAATACTTTTGAATTCTCCCCCATTGTCGCATCGTATTTTAGAAACTTTTAAATTCTTGTATGCTTCGGATTCATTTACAAACTCTCTCAAGTCGTCAAAGACTTCATTTTTAGTACTTAACAGGTACACTTTGCAAAAATGAGTGTAATCATCCATTATCGACAAGAAATATCTTTTACCATCCCAAGTTGTTGGAGAAATAGGACCACAAACATCTGTATGGAGTATTTCCAATGGTCTTGCTGCTCTTTGTCTTACTTTATTGAATGGCAACCTTGTTTGTTTTGCTTCAAAACAGATTTCACAGTCAAAATTATTTTCAAAATCCTTTTTTGACAAATTCATGCCTTCAGACATGTTCATTAGCTTTTTCATGTTAGTAATACCAAGGTGTCCCAACTTTTTATGCCAAATTTCCTGATTTTTGTGTTTTTCTTCTGCCAAAAAACCTTTTTCATTTTCTTGTAATTTTACAATGTATTGCCAATTTTCTTTTCTTCCTTCCATCACTGGTTTGTTATATTTTTTTATAATAACTTTATCTCTTGAAAAAGTTACTTCTCCATCATTATCGGTGATAGCATTCACAGATAGTAAGTTTTTACTTAGTTCTGGAACAAATAAGACATTTTTCAATGTACACTTTTGACTATCTATATCTCCTTTTCCCTCTGACTTCATAGTTTGGTTTTTCTTTGCTACCATTATGGTTGTTGCACTCTCTGTTAATGTAGAAAAAAGTTCTTTAGCGTTTGACATATGTGACGAACAACCAGAGTCCACTACAAAACTAGTATTATGAAAGTCTGTGTCTGTTTTACTTTCAGCAAAAAATGCCACTTTATTTCTTTCTTCCTGATTTTTATTCTTCCTGAAGAAGCAATCTTGCTCTGCATGATTGGTTTTTTTACATATTCCACATTGGTTTCGTCGACTCGGTCCTGGTCTTGAAGTAGAATAGTTTCTGTCTGGTTTGATATTGCAGCTGTTTGCGTAGTGTCCTTTATTACCACATTTAAAGCACTTATCTTCCTTTCCTTTCTTACAGAAGTTTGCTGTATGATTTGTACTTTTACACTTATAACAGAACTTATCTGAATCTCTAAATGCTACTTCATTTTGGTTTTCTCTTTCCTGCTTATTTCTACTTTCTTCAGCAAGTATTCTGGCTACCAGATTAGCCAATGTTCTTTCAGAAACAGCAGTTGACTCCCAAGCTGTTGTAAAATGCCTGTAGTTTTCTGGTAATGTAGAAAGGATTTTGCTTATAATCATTTTTCATCTATGTTTTGTTTGAATGTTTTTAAGCGGTGTGCCAGATTTTCAATTTTACTGATATGAAGAGTCATGTCGGAACCTTTTTCATAGCTGAAGTTGTAGAATTGTTGGAGTAAGTTACACACCTGGTCTTGTGTTGATTTTTCAAACATGTGTTTTAGTTTACTGTACATTTCATGGGCATATTCACAATGTATTATGTGAAGCAGGTGCTTCTTATCAACAGACATTACTATGTATTTTTGAGCCCTTGCATCTTTTCTCTTCCAAGCAACTTTTTCTTCTTCGCTGATCATACTTTCCAGGGTTTTTTCTTTATTCACCACTTCATAGAGACCATTTGCCTTCAAAACAACACTTAACTGGAAGTTCCATATTTGAAAGGATTCTTCATCCACTAGTTTTTCAATCTGCTGTTGTTCATCCACCATTATTACTTTTCTTTTGGAGTTTTTACTTTTGGTGATTTTACTTCAGCCAGTTGTGTTTTTACTTTTACTGTATTGGAGCCTGAACTGGGCCCATAACCTGTTGAGGCTTTTACTTTTAAATAGAAAAACTGGCCGAGAAATACTAACAAACTTTATTTAAAGAAAAACAAAGCTACATGAGCAACATAAAATATATGACGGACACCTACTTGGTTATAATGATTATATGACATTATGTGTTCTGTGTTGTTCCGTGATGCCACAGATCGATAACTGAAAATAGGGTGTGTGGTCTTCAAAACATCTTTCAGCCCGCACGGGGTCGCTTCAATGTCTAATATGGAAATTACATCAGATTAGTTTATCTGAACAGTGTCAAATAAAGTAATGAAAAAAGTTGACAAGGAAACTGTTACCTACTGAGTATTACTTGGGTCAGTAACTTAGTGATAATTAAAAAAATTGATGGATCGCTCAGGCTTTGTTCATATCCAACGGATTTGAACAAAGTGATTACAGAACAACCTGCTCTTTTACCAACTGTTTCTGAAGTAATGGTAATGGTAAAGATAAAAATGGATAGTGACTGATGCGCTGCGACCTAACTAGATCTATTGTACGCCATCTTCTTCTGCTATTTCTGTTAAATATCAAAACATTTTTCGTATAACCCTGATATATCAAGTATTCCTATATTATGTTCTGTACCCTGTATAAAAATTGTTATTTGACTTGACTTCAATAAAGATAGACTTTTAGTTGTCGTTTAAAAAAGTTATCATTTTTCTCCATATTTTCACAAAGTTTCACCTCATAATTTAACAGGTTATGGGCCCAGTATAGCTCAAAGTTCATAGAACCTGGTGAAACAGTAAATTGGAATTATTTTGACAAGAAAGTAGTTGAAATAGACAGTGAAATTATTCAAGGTAAAGTTCAGAGAAAAGGTGACAAGAACAAGAAACAATGAGAATTGTTATTTGTTTTACTAGGCATAAAAGCACAAGATTTAATACCGCGGCTGGTGTTTCATAGCCGAGCGTAGCGAGGCTATGAAACCAGCCAAGGAATTAAATCTGCTTTCCTGCCGTGAGAAACATATATTTTTTTTCTTCAAATTTGTTCCAATTCCACGAAAAATCGGATTTTTCATATTTAAATTGGGTTTCATTATCAATATCCAAATAACTAAATTATTTCATCAAAGGTAACTGGGCCCTGCGTTACTATGTTTACCGCTGATGACGTTTGTTGAATTTGTTTACTATTTACTTTGTCATTGTCAATTTTAATAACCAGTTTGATTTAAATTATTACTTGGAAGGTTGCCTAGCAGTTGTATTACCATTTCCACAGCTTACGAGCAAATAACTACAACAACTGGAAATTTAGAGTTGAGATGCTGATGGAGAAGGAAGGTGTCATGGAAGTTTTAATGACAAGTCAGGAGAATTATGACAAGTTTACCGCTACCGAAAAAGCTACATATTATAAGTTAGATACGAAAGCAAAATGTATAATAGTACAATGCATGACAAATATTTAGAGTAGGTACACCAAGGATGCTAAAACAGCAAAGGAAATGTTGAAAAGCTTAAAGAATGTTTTTGAAAGGAAGAGTACTTTTTCGAAACTATATATTATGAAAAAGTTATTGAAACTGAAATGCACAACAGATGAATTGCAAGAACACTTCATGAATGTTGAAATGCTTCTTAGGGATTTGGAAGGAGCTGGTGCAACACTGGACGAAAGTGATTAAGTATGCTATTTGTTGCTTACCATTCCAGAAAAGTATGACACAGTCATAGCAGCTATAGAGACCGTTTCATCCAATATCACGTTTAGTACAGGCTAAATAGGATAAGACCCAAAAAAAAAATTGCGGTACCGAATAAGTCTAGCAACTCTTCATAAAAGTACGGGCACGGATTTTCGAAATTTTGGGACTTGAAACTCAAAAATATTTTGAATCGTGACTAACTCGAAAACCATGAGGAATTCGAAAAAAACTGCTGTGAAAAAATGTAAAGCACAAAATTTTCTACAAAAAAGGTATCTGATCATTTTTTCGTCGGAGCCACTATTTCTGAGTAATTCTCTCTCAAAGCCGAAAGCCGGAGCACCCGCTCGCGAATTCCCGCCGCCAGTGTGAATTCAAGCAAATTTACATCCCAAGCGCAAATTAAAATTGCTCTAACTCGTTGAAAACGACTCCGTTTTCAAAGAATCAAAATGCATAATGATGGGTAAGTTATCTATTTTGTACTCCGGTAAGGTAGCATAATTTTCGACTTAGGAAATTTTCGAAAATCTTGCGAGATGAGGTATATTGGCCACACAAACACTTGAAATTTCAATGAATATATTCCATCACTCGCAATATAAACAAGCAAATCCAACGAGAGATTTGTCGTTCGTATTATTATCAATATTTTCATGTATATAACATACATGAGTTACTTCTTGGTTTCAAATGAACTGACGTTCAAAAAATGCAATCATGAACACGATCTTCGTTCTCGATTATTATTTCGATATTCACAGACTTTTTAATAGTTTCTCTTATCCAAAGATGAGGGTATTCATTTTGAAGCGTAGAATCTCAGCTTCAAGTTCATATAAAAACATTATTAGTATGATGTATCCTTATTATGAAGATTTTGAAAATGCATAGAAAGGTCAAAATGTCCCATTTTTCCGTAAATATTTCCTTAATTATCCAAGAGTTTTTTCGAAAAATTCATGTTGTATTTGTGAAAACACGTTACAAAGAATCGATTGCGGGTCGTTACATTGTATTCAATTACTTTGTTTAAGAATACGAAAGCTTTCTTTTCGTCTATTTCCCGCGAAGAATTCGGCAACCACAGCCATTATCACCGATAACCACGCACGTGTGCAGACCACAGAACTCATAATTATATCATAAGATATAATTATGAGTTCTGTGGTGCAGACGACGTGTTTTGTGTAGTAAACATTGGTCAAGTGCGTACTACTCTGCTTTCTGTAGCCTTCACGGAGTTTTTCACATAAAAAAATTGGATTTTTCACTGGGGCCAGTGCAAAAATTGTGAAGGAGAGAATGTAGAAGAGGTACGAATTATGTAGAAACTAAGAAAAGAAGGTATTAGCAGTGAAATGATGTTTATGTGGCCTTATAAAGTTTTGGTTGTAACCATAGTGAACAAGTGTATTGAAGATTGAAGGGTATGGGGTGAATTTTTACTTAAAAATTAGGGTAGTGAGGGAATCAAAAGTGTTTTATACTTTTGTTGTACTTCTTTCTCCAAATTAACCTTCAAAAACTTGTAAATACTCCTGGCACATACAATTTCGGAAAGTTGCTATCTTGAGTATGGCGGTTTAATGAGTGGGAAGAGAACAAACTGCAAAAAGTTGAGATAGCATAACCATTTCCCCTCAACTAAGGGATATTGACGTTACGGTCACGATATGACAGGACTGACAGGTTAATAGACCAGGCAATCTAGAACGATTTACCCCAAAATAAATAAATTTTCTCGTCTTCCTAGGTTAGGACAAAAAAGAAACCTCTCTTGTACTGAATTTTGAGCTCTAAATTTTTTGTGCCGGCATTTTGTGTTGAAATACTCATAGTTTTCGAGTTATCCGCAATTCAAAGTGTTTTTGAGTACATGAACCCATTCTACGATAAAAATTTTGAGGTTAGGAAACATTTTTAGGGGCCAATTTGTAGAAAACTTTGTGCTCTACATTTTTTGCTTCAGGTCTTTTTTTCGAATTCTTCGTAGTTTTCGAATTATTCGCGATTCAAACTATTATTGAGTATTTAAACCCGTTTTAAGGTGAAAATTTTGAGGTTAGGAAAAAATACCTAGGATACTTTTTTGTAGAGAATTTTGTGCTTTACATTTTTTGTTACGGCAGTTTTTTTCGAATTCCTCCTCATTGTTTTCAAGTTATTCGCGATTCAAAATATTTTTGAGTTTCAAGCCCCAAAATTTCGAAAATCTGTGCCCGTACTTTTATGAAGAGTTGCTAGACTTATTCGGTACCCCAAAACCTCCTAGAATCTAAAGAATCAAAGGGGCCCAATTTAATTTGAGGTTTTAGCTTAACATCTCCTAATATACCTATACTAGTTAGAATTTGTGAAAAGTAGATTACTTGACGCAGAACTAAAATTTTAAGATTCTGAAAAGCACGAACAGAAATCCTGAATCAGCTTTTTACTCAAAGAAATATCAAGTTAGATGCTACAGATGTGGTGGCGATCATTTTTTGAGAGACTGCCCCAAAAAGCAAGTTCAGAATACACATAAAAGTGAAAATTCGTCAAGAGGACAATACCGTGGTTACTCAAGAAGTAGGAGAAGGCCCAGCTATAGGGAAAGAAGACAAGAAAATCTGACAAATGATGAGAAGAAAGAAAATGAGATATCTTTTTTGTCTGAAGTTCTGAATGTTTTCGAAACAAAACTAACTTCTAGCGATACAAAAGTTGACTTTATATTGGACTGATCATCTTGTCACAGTTGAAATGGAGAAATATATGACTGGCATTGTTGAACTTGAAAGAGAGATAAAGATAAGAGTGGTAAATAGAAGAAGTGAGTAATCTAATTGTAACAGGCGATATTTGGCACAAGCGGCTAGGACACATCTCAGAAGCATATATGAAAAAAATGCAATTACCATTACCATCAGCTGTATGTAGTTCTTGTCTGGAAGGCAAAGCAACCAGAAAGCCGTTCGAGAACCAGGAACTACCTTGATCAAAATCAATTGGAGAATTTTTGCACTCGTATGTTGGCGGACCAATCCGAACTCCCACAAGCAACGATGAAAAGTACTACCAAACAATAATAGATAACCACTCTCAAAGTGAAGCACAGTATAATCTAATGAATTACATCAGGGAACTCGGAGCACAGGGACATCAAGTAACCAGAATAAGAATGGACCAAGGAGGAGATTACACTCCTGCAGAATTCCGTAATTTCTGAAAACAAAAGGGCATTAAATGCGAATATACGCTACCAAATTCTCCCCAGCAAAATGGCGTTAGCGAACGTGCAATCAGAACACTACTTGATAAAGTTAGGTCAATGTTCGCAGAGACAAATCTCCCAAAACATCTATGGGGCGAAGCTATTAGAAGTGCTGCGTATCAGCTGAATAGATCTCCTAATGCTGCATTAAATGGAAAGATACCAGTCAGTATTTTTCATTGAAAAGTAGATCTCAGCAAACTGAGAATTTTTGGTAGCAAGGCCTGGGTGCTGAACCACCCAAATAGTGACGGCAAACTAGAACCCAGAGCCATACAAGTTCACATGGTAGGATACAGTACTAATGGTTATCGCTTATGGAACCCTTTAACCAATGAAATCATAATATCTCGTAACGTGAGATTCAATGAAAGTGACATAGTTTATGAAATAGTACAGTATCCAACTGAAGAAGAATATTGCCAAAAAGAAGAACCTGAAACAAAAGAACAAAATAATGACAAAAATAAGGAAAGGGGTACAAGAGTAGAATTCAGCAGTAAAAGAATTTCTAAGCTACCGACAAAATTCAACGATTATGAGATGAATCATGCCTATTGTTACCTTACACAAGAAGATCCTGAAGACTATCAAGAAGCGGTGAAAGCTGGAGAAGGATGAAAGGATGCAATTGAAAGCACACGAAAAGTTGGCACTTGGGAGCCAGCTGTTTTACCTGAGTCTAAAAAGCCTATCGATACACGTTGGATATTTAGAACAAAACAAAAAGAACTCAAAAAGGCAAGATTAGTAGCCAAGGGATATCAAGAAGAGTATCACTATAATGTTTATGCTCCAGTGGCTAGATACCAAACAATTAGAATGTTCATATTACATGCTCTCAACAAGAACTGGGAATTTATACAACTTGATATTCCCACAGCATTTCTTAATGGCAATCTAAATATAGACATTTATATAAAAATCCCTGATGGTGTAACTGTTGATGAGAAATTTAACTCATTGAAGTTAAGAAAAGCACTTTATGGCTTACGAGAAGCACCCAGAATGTGGAATGAAAGATTCCAAGAGTTCGCAGGTAAATATCAACCAAGAAGGTCAGGAAATGACTTTTGTCTTCATATGGAGAAGACATATGGCTTTAACTTTGGGTAGATGATATTCTTTCGAATTTTTTTTAGTCAGCAATTTGAAACGTGATTGGGATGTTCAAATTGAGGAGGGGTGTTAAATATCAACAAATTTTTCGTATAACCCTGATATAGCAAGTATTCCTGTTCTGTACCCTGTATAAAAATTGTTATTTGACTTGACTTGACAATGAAGATAGACTGAGTTGTCGTTTAAAAAAGTTATCATTTTTCTCCATATTTTCACAAAGTTTCACTTCATAATTTAATAATTTCAAGGTGTTCTCGTTCACAGCAGCCCCTCAAGCCCCAATTCCTTGAGGAATTTAAGGATTTTGAGGGGTCTTTTCGTGGTATTTCTCCCACAGTCAGCTGGTGTGATCCCAGTATATTCAATCTTTTGTGAAGTACAGCATAACACTCCATCAATATATGGTGTGGTGTTTCTGGATGGTCCCCACAGAATCTGCAGGTGCTATCCTCCTCTAAGCCTAGCTTCCTTAGGTGTTCTTTGAGTCTGCAGTGCCACGTAGGAAATCCTGTGACTGTCTTTAGACTAGTTTTGCTGAAGTTAATCAG
The DNA here is from genome assembly GCA_958502065.1 of Chrysolina americana. NCBI lineage: Eukaryota > Metazoa > Arthropoda > Insecta > Coleoptera > Chrysomelidae > Chrysolina > Chrysolina americana. The sequence goes on from OY293416.1 coordinate 40,898,938, forward strand.
TGTCTTCGATCTTGCTCGGTTGAAGTTACCGAGGAGATCTTTGGCCTGCCTCAGCCCTGGAAGTCTTTGCCAGTAAGTTGCTTTCATTGCTTCTTCAGTTTTATTGAGTTCGTCTTGGAAGTAAGATTTTCCAAGTCCGCGAAATGGTTCTGGCCCGATCAGTGGCGTTGATGCCCCTTTTCGTGCCAGGGTATCTGCTTGTTCATTGCCCTCCACTCCGACGTGCCCTGGCACCCAGAGGAGGATCACCTTGTTGTTCCTGCCTAGATCATTAAGTCTGTCTAGGCATTCCCAAACCATCTTTGAGTTGATGTTATATGAGCTCAACGCTTTGATGGCTGCTTGAGGCTGTCGAGGTTGAATTGAATGCACCTTTCTATTGCTTGAATTTCTGCTTGAAAAATACTGGGGAACTGGCCCATGTGCTCGAATAGATTCTATGCTTCATCCACTCTTGGTATTTAATTCCTTTCGAAAGAATTTCTCGAAACTAAATTTCCTGGTAGTTTCGTCAGTTGGGAGATCGGCAAGGTATGCACTTTCGGTGGGGGTTGAGTCCCTTGCGATGTGTGCTGTCCCTTTGAGTCCGATGTACATCATTTTATAATTTCTAATGCCCCAGAAGAATGGCAGAAAGTGAATATGTCCGTCTTTGGGGACATCCAAAATGTTATACCTAGTTTATTTTGATGACATATTGATTAGTGGAAAAACAGAAAAACGGCATAATGAGGCACTACAGAAAGTACTTATTTGAAAGGGCTCGTGAACAAATTTTTATGTTCAATCCGACGAAAACGCAATATAAATGTGAGAAGGTCAAATTCCTAGGATTTATTTTCGACAAAAAATGCATTTTAGTTGATAATGGAAGAGTCGAAGGAATTTAGTCCTTGAAAAAACCCTCCAATGTTAAAGAATTGCAGTAGGTCATTGGTATCTGAGAAAAAACAATCAGTGTGGCTATGGCATAAGGAACATTCGAATATAGTAAATAATTAAAAAAAAACTACATATGTCTTCCTGTCTTGGAGAATTTTGATTGCAGTAAAGAAATAATCATAGAGTATGATTCTTCCCAAAATGGTTGTTGCCTTCTTCTCTGTCTGAATTAATCAAATATGATTTGAGTTTACATATTCCTGGAAAATATATGTACATATCTGACTTGATATCTTGGAATTGTGTAAACCATTCTACTTAAAATATGGATGATTTCTGTTGGAAAATATTCATAGTGTTGTGACCAATGATAAATACTTACAAATGACTGATCAAAGGAAAAACAATATATCAAGGAAACTAATGTAGACCCTATTTTGCAAAAACTCAGTAAATAATTGTCTTTCAGGCGACTTGAAAATATATTAAAATTTGAGAAGTGATATCGATAGTTCTAATGATCTTGTTTTCTTAAACGATAAATTGATAGTTCCAAAAACTTTGCAAAAAATTATTGTTGAAAAAGTACACACTGGACATTTTGGATCGAATGAAACAAAAGCTCGTGCAAGACAGCTTTTCTATTGGCATGAAATGTCATGTGATATTGAAGATTATGTCTCTAGATGTGCTGTATGTGAACGTTTTTCTAATAGCAAAATAAAATAACCACCAATTCCGCATCCTACACCACAACTACTGTACGAAAAATTGGATATGGATATTTTTCATTATGGTGGCGTGATTTGAAAATACAAGTACTGCCCCGTGGTTGATGCAATGAAACATCTCTTCAGTACCTATTCATGGTATACCATTTGGAACTCATGAGTTTCGAAAATTTGCACTGGAGTGGGATATTCAGATTCTGATCTAGTCCATTTCATCCACAATCAAATGGAATGGCAGGAAAAGCAGTTGGTATTACAAAGAAAATACTACTGAAATCTGAAGCTTTCTCTATATCACTCGAAATAGCGTTATTAGAACGTCACAATACACCAGTTTTTGGATTATCTGCTAGCCCAGCTCAAATTTTGATGAGTAGACAATTTAGATCAAGTTTACCAGTGACTAATGAGAGTTTAAAGCTGAAAATAGTGGATATTAGATCAGAGTAAGTGGCTAGGCAAGTTTTATAGAAAAGAAATTATGATAGATCTACAAGAATTTCGACTAGGGAATTCAACGAAGGTGACAGCATAGTTGTAAGACGAGGGGTGGTTCGTGGCAACCTGGACAAATGACATGTCGTCATAGTTCCCCAAGTTCATCTTCGGTGTCAATGGAAAATGGAAGAACAGTAAGAAGAAATACTATTCATTTTTTTTACAATTTTTTGTAGGAAGAAGACAGTGAGGGAAATGGAGCAGCAGTCCAAGGAATTGACGTAAAACGAGTAGGTCTTGAAAATGAAGAAGTTGATAGAGGAAATGGTGAGAGTCGAAATCAAACTATCACAGATAATGAGAAAAGTTACGAGATAGAAGATGATGAACAGACTAAGAGTACGAGAAGTGTACCTAACATCGTTACCTACAAGAAGTACAAAGATTTTCAAATGTGATATATTTTCCAGTAATTCATTCATTCGAAATTTCGCAAACCCACTAACTCCACGTTTTATCAGTGGAGTTAGCTGGTTTGCCAATTAAAACATCGATATGTTGAATTCTACCTTATGTGTTGAACACTTATTATTTTAAGAAGTGGATGTCAAGATCTCAAATAAATAAGAAGAGACTTGTCATAATTAATTGTACAAATATAATAAATTTCTCACAGAAGACTTACAAATAGCCCACCCTCAACAAAAGTTCGTGTACAAACACAAATTGTTACTGAGACTCTCCGAAACCAAATGAATTTTAAAACAGCAACCCTTGTTTCCTACCACGATATTTTGAATACCCTCGACTGTCCTATCTTAGGTCGTACTTCCAAAAGCCATTCAATAATCAATACAGATCAACCTTTGCTATTTTAAAACATTTTAATTTATATCATCAAGATCTGTTGAAAGGTATGAATTCTTATCTCACTCTGGATAGAACTTAGACATACAAATAATTTTTTTCATACTAAAGGAACGACTTACAAGGGGTACTTCATTTATACACATCCAGTGCACTGTTACAACCTATAGCATCACCCAGGTAGTCAGGCAAGCATTTATCACCAGAATTGGTACTTATCAGACAGCTCACGTCATTCCTATGTACTTTTTGAAAGGCGAAAGGAAATACAGAATAATTGATGATTTTCGTTCTTGACTGCTCGACCGATAGTTTACTGTCAGATGATGCTTATATATATATTAGAGTTTTCTGCGGGGTTCTAAGTACCTAGCTTTCGAGTATTCTTCCTTTTGAATTATAAATTCTTACATTCATTTCATATTCTGCTGGTTTTGTATTTTAATTAATCCATTTCACAGATATTAACCAAATGAACAAATAATCGATCCCTTGCCTTTGAATACCATAAGTCATATCGAGTCGAAATGATAGGAGCCGTATTGAACACAAAATATTTTATTTCAGTCTTTCATTTACACCACTCGAACAATTTCACACCCCAACTCACTAACTCTTCAACCAAACTCCCTCAGGCAATGGCAAAAACACTTCATTCCCATGAGAAGTATTTTTCAATTAGAGCCATCTGTTCAATTTTTGTTGGCGAAAATGGAAGCTCTGTAAGTGCACCAATAAATGAATAATGGCCGTATTTACGAATCACAGCAATAGAGGGAACACGGCATCGGAAAAGGGCAAGTAATTTTTCACGGCTGGCAAATGATCCGAATGATTCAGAGAGAAATCGAACAAAAGTAATTTGAAGTTGGTCTCTATGACGCGAGTGAAAACGATCCCTAATGAATTCGAACTTCAGCGGCGTAGTGGGTATACAAAAAAGACAGGTAAATTCAGACTACGATCAGCTTCTGACAAAATTAATAGTTATTATCCTAGCGAGTAGGTACGGAGAAAGTACCTTTCCGCATGTGACTGCCGGTACCCGAACGACGCAAAGCGGAGTTCGGGTAGGCAGTCGAGTGCGGGAGAGTACCTTTCCGTATCAGTTAGGATCAAGATTTTTTCTACAAGCGCATTAAAACATCTTATGTAGCGCTCTTGAAAATTTCAATAGATTTTTCTGATGGTCTGAGAATCTTTGGCTCGACAAGTTTCGACTTCTGAGGGCTATCGTTCGTAGGGGGGCGACAGCTAGTAAACGGACAATTTTTTTAAACAATTTTAACAAAAAATTCCAAACCAAGTTTGTTTTGGCTGGATTACTGACTTTTTCACGTGTACTCCAAATACAGTTCGATTATTATATCTTTACCCGTGCGTCATCATCACAATACCATAATTCTTAGCTTAGCAGACAAATGTAAACGAATTTTGAATTGCTCATAGCGGTTGTTAGAAAGAGATGTTCGATAGAGGATGTGTGATTTCTTTGATCATGAATTGATGACGTATGGGTAAAGATACAATAATCGAACTGTATGTTCGATTACCACAGCCTTTAGCCGAAGCGGAAAGACTACACATTTTTCGTCTAATTGTAAAACCTTATAATAATCGCAAAATGGGATTAGCAGAATATAGAACCATAAACGAGTTAAGAATACTTTGAAAAACTGGGGTGTTCTGATAGAAATACAGTGTGTCCAAAATAAGAATGACCAGCATGGGGATATCGGACACAGTAAGGGATACAAGGTCAATTGAAAAGTAGCGCATTTATGTGCCTAATAATATGTCATTTGAAAAGTTTTAACATTCCGAGTAGTTTCGGAGATATCCGAGAAAAACCGAAATTTGAGAATTTCGTTATTATTTTCTCCCAGCTTTATTTTCAAAGGAAATGAGAAACAAATAGCACCTTGCCATGCCCACTTTTAAAAGACTACACGATAACAGAATTTAAGCAGAAATTTTCTGCGACGTTTCGTCTTTTAGAAAACATCATCCACTTTGTATTTTTATATAAACCGAAACTAAAGTATACTCTGTATACGACTCCATTTTCCATTGTAAATACAGCAACGTATCACACAATATGATTTCAGAACCATTTCTCGCGCAAAAATGATAAGTGATTATTTAACCTGTTTTTATTTAATTTTAGATAGTAGGCGCTGGAAAAATTGACACATAATGTTCTGTTGTAATAATAATACTGTAGTTTGGTAGAATTTTTGACATATTACCGTTCTTACTTTTACATATCGTTACATTCCTAATTTGTGTTAAAAATGGAAAACGGCAGCTTTTCGAATACTGAAAAATTTGATATGGTGTCATGTTACATTTTGTGCCAAAGAAATTTTGTTGATGCTGAACGTGCGTACTCTAATAAGTATACAGAGAGGCGACAACCTGGTTTTTAATTTAAAAGAATACGGATCATTTAAAAAACCTGTACTATAATTACTTAGGTAGTTTTACTATTGAGACAATTACAACGATAGCCTAAACATACAAAGTATTAACAGACATTTTTTACAAACTATGGAGGTACGGTATTACCCAAACATTGAGGATAATATCGTAGTCATAGGGTAATTTCGTACATAGTTATGTTTGGAAAGAAACTAGAGAAATAGTTACGTGTCTCATAAGTAGGTTATATTTCCAAATGAAGGTAAATAGTTACTGTAAATTTTATTCATTAAAAGAAAAACGTAAATTTAAGTTTTCAACAAGTTATAAACAAAATTCCCAAACATTAATTTTCTGCATAAAGCGTGTGGGCCCATTTTTCACATCGGTACCACAATTCCTTATTTTTGCCTTGCTACCTAGATTGTCCCCATTCTCTTTACAGTCTTTTTCGTCATCGCATACCTATTTCTATGCCTTCGAATGAGGAGTTTTCTGGTTCTAGTTACTTTCTTGATTTTATTGGTGACAGTTTTTGTTTTTTTTGTTAATTATTTTTTACTTTCTACCTTTCTTTGCTTTTTAGTTTTCTTTACCTCCAGATGCCCCAATAGGCGTGCCTGTTGCAATTGTCGAGTACAGTAAAGTTTGTATCACCTCTTTTAACAATCTGGAAGAAATAACATGTTGACATCTGAAAAAGGCCGATAAAAATCAAATAAACATGGAATTATATTTAGTTCAACTGGCTTACAATTTTTTTGTTACATTCAGAATACCTAATCTTACTGCGGGTAATATCGTACAATGTATGAAGTTGCCCGAAATACTAGTTTGGAGTTTATTATTTTTTTCATCCTCTATAGGATGAGTGAAATTGCTTTAAAACCAATATTACTTATGAGGTCAAACCTCTTATATTCACTGAAATAGATACATTATAAAAAACAGTTCCTATATAAAATCTACTTACGACATATGTTTTGTTCACGGAAACATATCACAGAACGTAATGATATGTAACATACACTCATTCCTAAATGCGTCGTGCCACTGACTAGATCCCTAGCCGTAATACATTTCTCCTTTAATAGAGCATGGACGACGAGGACAGGTAATTATATCTCGATCATTTTCTCCAAAATTTTACTGTACAATAGTAGCTTCCGTACAATAATTCCTGCCGCTCCCCTATACAAAATTTCAACTCAATCAGTTGAAGACATATGTGCTTCAAAATCGAGGTACAAGATTCCACCCGAACAAACATAGCTACATATATTGCAAGTTGAATGAAAGCTTGTAAGTAGATTAATGAAAAAAAAAAAACAAAATTAGTTTTCTTGAGCCTGATTTTGCATTAATTATAATTGAGTAACACGAGTAGTGCTCATCGGGATCAAAATTTTTGTTTTCTTTTCGTTACAAGGGCAAAAACGGTATATTAATTACGTTTTCATAAAATTGTATAGCGACATTACAACAGATAAATAAATAAGGAGGGAGTTTGACTGCATTCTATAGAGATAGTTTGCTCCTGCCCGTCTGAGTGTTTCAGAGGGCTTCTCAAACCTGCTCACACCTGTTCAATGGTAGGACCTATGCTGTTAAAGTAGGTTATCATCTGCCCTACGAGCTAAGTCTCATTGTCTTTCCCGCCTCCTAGTTATGCGGGGTTTTTTCTTGGATCGTATGTAAAACATGAGCTTATTGGACTTTTAATATCGGGTTTTCAGTGCCCTAAGGATTTCCCGGAAAAACTACTTTCGTTGCGGTAAAGAAGGAGTAACTAACTGCAATTGTGAATCAAATATTGGATAAACCCTCACTATTTTATTGGCTTGAGTGAAATTGTGTTTGTCCAAAAAAAATGGAAAGCATGATTGTCGTTTGCTTTAGTCGGCGATTGTCGACAATGTATAAAATCCGGTCACGTCAGATACATCTTGGAAGGCGCGGCTAAATTTTATTGAAATTCAGTACGCAAAACATGAAATTGATACGTTCTTCAGTTCCGCGGGAAATTACTCCCAAGGTTTCAATTTTTAGAGGAGACTTTTTGGGACTTCTACATTTCCTTTCCATCGCATACAGAAGGCGGTGGCATCTGTCCCTAATTATCGATGATTGACGAGACCATTGGCATTGTACTGAAATCGTAATAATCCTGATTTTTTTGGATGGAATTTTGGCTTCTCAATATGTGACGATCTCTCGAAGAAAAGATACGAACTTCTACAACTAGCACAGAGAAGATATGGCAGAAATGCGGTCTCGGCTGTCGGAGGTAAAATCTTTGCAAAACTTGATGATAAAAAACGTATGATACTGTCAGATACATTTAAACTTTATCGAAGTGGTCGAACCTTAATCTCGTTCCATTTGACGAGAACATATGTTTGTTTTTTGAAGCCTATCTGTGTCAGATTGTTTATTAGTTTATCACATCTTGGGTGTTATTTTCCTTTTTTACTTATTTCTTTTGTAGTTTTTGTCAGCAAATAATTGGGGTTTCTATAAATTTCTAACTGATGGTGTGCGTGACATTGAAATGTACTAATTTGAATGCTCAATTAAATGAATGAGTAACTTATACCACTTTATCATCATTATGATGAGAAATATGATAGCGTCGTACCGTTATCTCATTTAATGGATACATATGAATTGAAATCATATATGTAATGATTATGCTAAAATGATGACAATAAAACTTGGTTTCTTTCAACTCCAACACTCAAATTAAAGAAGAAGCAAATTCACTTCTACATATTCATAAAAAACACCCAGCACTTTGGGATCGATGAAGAACATAATAATCTAGTAGGTATATATAATTTCAAACAAGCAAACTTCTACTTGTATGAATTTATGAGGGATTGAGACTGGTCTCACATGAATGAATTTGTTGATGTTAACAATGCGGTTGACTATTTTTATAAGAAAATATACGACATATAACATTTATGTGTACCTACCCAGATTTATGAATTCCCCAAAAAAGTTACATCCGGCGTGGTTCACGGGCCACATTGAATCAGACCTGAAACTGAAGGAATTTTTCAGGAAAAGAAAAAATAACTCGCTGCAAATCGTCTTTCGTATAACAACAGCAGATACATCTTTGCTGGATCGTATGTGCTCCTTATATATCAAGTTTTCAAACAAAATTGCGTGTGGAATTTTTGATGTTAAATAAATAAAGAAATCATAATTGCACAATATTTTCAAACAAATTCATGAATGATACAACAAGAGTACCACTTCTGTCAACACCTTCACTGAAAATACCCAAATCATTGGCAAAACAGAAACGTTGTCCCCTTCTTCTGTGATTTACTAGCACTTTCTTTCGGGAAGAGAGGTTCTATGGTGCAGTCGTTGGATAATATGTATCCTGAAACTACCTATAGTCAAAAATTAGTACATGGCTTTTAAACATCTTCAATAAAGGGAATTTTGTAATACTATCTTTTTTATTACAATATTTCTATACATGTTGAACGGATAATAGAAATTATTATTATTCATCTTCTAGATGAAATGTAAGGAAAAATTTTATTTTTGAGTACAAACTATTGCCTATTTATATGTATTGTACTACTATAGTTTTTGAATATATTCAATAAATTCTACAATTGACAACTCTCTATCAATAACAAGACTTCGCAAATGAAATAGTGTACAGCATGATAACGCAATACACAACAGTCCTCCCCGTTCAATTCAAACATAGAGTTTTAAATATTGAGTCTTTCGATTGGTCGTTTCATTTTTGTGCTTCTTCTGGGCTCTTTTATCTCAACTGGAGGAGGATTGATCACCTGAGATTGGTTCGAATGCGAACAATCGAAGATGAGGTAGTTGGTTGAATAACTATGGATGAGGAAGTTGGAAACATAAAACCATCACCTGATATTCGCGATGAAGAAGTGGAACTTTTAGTTGTGCAACTTTCTCCTCTTTGAGAATCAGGTGTTACAGGGCTTTTAAAATTCTCTCCTTCAGATTGTGAGACTGAATCTCATACAAAATTCCACGATTGACAACTCTCTAACTATCAATAACAAGACATGGCAAATGAAATATTATACATCATGATAACGCAATACAAAACACATATTAAAGTAAAATCCTTGTTTACAATTTTTTTCCATTTATTAAAAAAATATTGTTTTTAACATGAGCTTCTTATCTTCTATTTTCCTCCTCAATTGCCAGTCTGCTTTTCAAGATGAACAAAGTTTTTCTTTCAATTCTTTTTTTTTACTAATATTGCTGGGTTATTAATTGTTGGCCTTGTCTTGTAACAGGTTCTTTCAATTCACTTGGTGAATAATGAGAACACGTTTCGTTTTCTTTAACAGAAGCAAAAGAATTAAGTTCAATCAAATGGAAAAAATATTCCTACATACTATAAGAGATGCTAGTGAAGTAACTTCTTTAACTAAGTCCATGTTGGTAATGCCCTGCTTCCGATACACTTGCCAACATTTCAGTACTACCTCATTGTCTTGAGTGGAATGTGAAATAATTCCAACAGCAGCGGTGTGACTTCTATTAGGTTCGTTTTCCTCATTTCATAATATATAAATAAGTGTAATATACCGATAGTTCAGTAACTTGTTTCCACACACTTTATGGCCAGTTATAGAAAAATCACCCACTTTGTTTCCTGGATCTGTGTTTACGTCCTACAACAATTATACTTATCAATAGCTTATTTTCATACTATGTCAGAATCGACAATGTTGCCAGTGCCCTGCACTGTTTTGATATCAACGATTTTCAAAACGCTCTTTAAAATTGGATCGAAATTCTCAGTTACAGAAGCTCCACCATCAGTCCCTTCAATATAATCACTTTGTGCAGCAACCACCTACCTTGTTTTTGTTTTCAAATTATGATATTTTGACGTCATATTTCTGAGATGCACAGCTGAGCCATTAAATGCTGTGTTAACTCACTGCCAGGCTTGATCCTTAAAAATAGTTACCCTGGCAATTGAATCTAAGAGAAGTAATTGTTTCTCCACGCTGGAAGAAAAACTTTTTCTTTCTTGTCTGATTCCATCGCGAATTCCAAATTGAACTTAACCGTAAACTGTTAATTTTGAAATTTTACCCTGCCCATAATAAATCTTACACTGAAGAAAACACTGTTTACGTTTATCTATGAAAAAACAAACCCATAACCTATAATACCTAAAAATACAACTATTGGTGTAGCCACCAGTATAAACATAACGAATGCCGCTTCAAAGGAGGCTTTATCTAATAGGATGTGTTGGTACATTTATGGAACTAAAGATAATTTGAAGTGTACTTTAAAGAACACCTTATCGTAAAGCCGACTTTGAATAAAGGAGTCTTGATGGTGTTGATTAAAGAACTGGCAGTAATAACCGCAGTACTGCCTGCATCACTCATAAGTCCACAAGTCGACGAGCTGTCGATGAGATCTTTCCTTTCCCCAGTAATTGCTAACATATACATGGAGTGGTTCGAGGAATCATAGAGGCAGAACACAAACCAAAATTATGGCTAAGATACGTATATGATACCTTCATCAAATAGAAATACGGAGATGAACATCTTAAGGACTTCCTCTCAAGAACAAATAACATGAGGAACTGAATCAAGTTCACGATAGAAAAGGAAAGCAATAGTACCTTGCTGTTTCATGATGTGAACGTTGAAAGAATAGACTGTGGTATCCGCACCTCTGTTAACAGGAAGAAAGCCCATACTTGACAATATCTCATCTTCTGCTCCAATCACTCAAATTCCACAAAGTGGAGGATTGTAAGAACGTTGGTGAAAAGATCGATGCAAATTTTCAATAATCAGGAGTCACTGAATGCGGAAATAAACTATATCAGAAAGGATCTACGCCAGAATGGATACTTTAGGAAAATCCTAGAAAAGTACAGAAACAACTCAAAAGGACCAAGACGATCAAAGAATGAACACAAAATCTAGTATTCATCCTTCCATACCCACAAAAAACCAGAAGGATCGAAAACAACTCGCCAAGAAGAAATTAGAAAATACAGTAGAATCCAGCAAAAACTGCATTTACGAGATTCCATGTGAATGTGGAGATTCTTACATTGAAGAGACCAAGATACCGTTATCCGTAAGAATAACCAAACACAAAACGTGGTCTCAACAGGAGGAGACATCTGAATTGGGAATTGGTGGACTGAGCTCCATCGAACTCTTTGGAATGACGATAGTGTTCTTCATAGAGAGCAACACTGATTCAATTGAAAATTCATAGAAATTTTGTACTTTTATAGAAATCAATGGTGCTATCAGTCAGATGAGCGTGAAAATTAAAAACGTAAGGAGAAGAAAGAAAAAGCGCAAAATTAAATGCGCCACAACACCACCATAATTACACATTAATTACACCACAATAACAGACCTATATAAGACCTCGTATCATCTAAACATGTCAGTATTGACCTGAATATGACTGATTGCAATTGAGACGATGGACGTCCGAAACCTAAGTAATAAACACTTTATACTGAATTGTCCCTTCTTGAATTAGATTGAATAGTAGATATATTTCAAACAGGAAACAAATTGTTAGAGTCTGTGAATTACAATCCAAGTAAAATGACATTCCTTCCGGAGTTCCTCAAGGATCACATCTGAGGCCGATATTATTCAACGTATTCATAAATGTCATTAATAAATCATTTTTCCACTCAAAGTTTCTTTTGTTCGTTGATGATTTGAAACTCTTCTCCATTATCAAAAATGATTGTGAAACTTCAGGGCAGATTTGTCCAATTAAATTTCTTGGTGCTTCATACATTGAATGCTCCTTTTTGCCAATGCATTAATCCAATCTTGTTTACATACAGAATTGAAGACTTCTATGTCCAAACAACCTGATGTATTGAGGATTTGGGCATCAATTTGAATTCTGACCTCAACTATAGTACTCATATTTCTAAGACTGCATCCAAACTACTCTAATTTACTGATGTTCATAATCAAATTACCTAGTATACTGCGCTTTAGTTCACTCCATCTGTAAAATGCTGCTTGTGTATGGTAAAGAGACCATTGTCAATTACAGCTGTGGGAGGGCATAAAGATATATAAAAATGCTCAATTTTTTGCAAAAATACACCTAAAGAAATTTGTTTTAAATGGAGCTCTTGGATTTTCTCAACTAGTGGAATGATCAAAAATGCCATTCTACTGAAATATGCTGTAGTATAGAAAAATATCAACAACAAAATTAAATCATCTCCGATTTTCAATCAAATTAGCTTCAACATATTCACTCCCAGAACGAAGTAGGTACGTATAATCTTTCAGTGAAGACATGAATGCGAGAACGAACTTGCGGACCATTCATCAGATGAAACCGGGCATTACGTATATCTCAAAACCTATAAAAGTACTTCTCGGTATGTGGAGAGCCCAGCATATGCTCCCTTTTCAGATGAATATCTATGTTTTACTCCCCGTGAGAATGTAAATGTTCGATAGTTATGATTTAAATGTCCGAAATCCTATTTGTACCGCATTGGAACGATCCATATTTTCCATGATTTACCATATGTATGAGTGGAAATTACTTTGAGAATGAGATGTACAGCTACGAAGCGAATCGAGAAGACGTAATCCCAAATGATCGGAATGTGTAAATAGTGAAGAAGAATTGAACAACCATTTTCACTTTTATTGCCGAAGGCGTTCTCTTACCAAGTACATTATTTTTATAACTCGTTGAAGCCGGTGTAACTGTTATTCTCAAGTCAAGATATCTTTTAGGAAGCAAACTTCTACTTGAATATCGGCTAGAAACGTCCATAATATTCTGAAATAGAAGTGGTGCATAACTTATTCCAAATGGAAGGCGTTGGTGAGCAGTGGATCATCAGGATGTTCCTGTAAATGTGAGATGCTTCAGTTTTTTGCAGAGATATTTGCATTCACTGAACTATAACATAATTTCCTCGAAACGTGGAAGTGAACAATCACTTTTTCCTAATATTCAATTGGTGTTCCTGTTTCATTCACTGATTCAAAAAGGTCTTCTGCTACTGAACGGACTAGATCAATAGTAACTGGTTCCTGTATCTATATCCTATAGCTGGCATCGACCTGCATGCCTTCGGCACTGCATGTCTTTTCATGTGTATATTAACCATATGTCCCCGGTTTTTCTTGATATTTAGACATGTAGGTAAGTACTTTTATGAGGCTTTGACTATAGCATAAGCCTATAAGCCTCCTTTTCAACAGATTAATGTCTTTGTTCAGTGTGTGACAGTGTTCTAGAAAATAATGCCACTATTCTTCCATGTTGAGATAGTTGTGCTGCGATGGCAAACTCAGATGCGTCCGTTTCTACCGAGAACATGGCGTTATCATCAATTGATATCAAGGCAGCGTTAGCAATGTCTTTTTTCAAAAGTTCGAAAGCTGCAATTGCATTTTGTGACATTGGAAATACTTTGCACTGTACGAGTGGATGAATTTTCTTGGAAAATTTGGGAACCTATTTCGAGTAGTGCGCAAACATTCCCATAACTCGGCGAAGAGAAGCATTTGAATTGGGAACAGAAAGCTTTAGGAGGGTTTTCAATCTGTCAGGATCAGGTTTGATAGTTTGTTTCGTTATGGAATATCCAAGAATGTTGATTTTATCCAAATAAAATTTCGATTTTTCTTTATTCAGTATTAAATTGTACTTTTCAGCAATCTTCAGAAAACTTTGAGGATTCAGGTCATGTTGTTCTCTTTTCTTTCCACAAATAGTGACATCGTCCAAATAGGCAAAAGTATGTTTCAACTCTTCTTTTTGTATAATATGACTGATCGTTCTCTGAAAACAGGCAACTCCATTCGTTACTTCGAACGGAATCCTTCGGAACTGATATACATTTCCGCAAGCATCAAATGCTGTATAGACTTTCTCACTGTCCCTGATTGGTATCTGATGATATGCACTGCGGAGGTTAATCGTACTAAATAAGTCATATTCATGATGAAACTTGCATAATTATATCTTTTATTCGAGGAAGAAGATAGGCATCCAATAAGGTGAATTTATTGATAGTTTGAGAGTAATCAATTACCAAATGCTTCCAGAATCGGTAGTTGTATATCGACGTGATTTAATAGCAATTGGTTTACAATCAGGTGTGAGATTTGAAAATAAAGCGAAGGGACCAACCTTTGCTAGTACCAAACTACATATATTAAGAGAAGATCTTGGCCTACCAAAGGAAACCTGAATGCCACAGTGTTCTTTGAGTATATCATGTCCAATAATCATATAAACACATAGTTCATCAAGCACTAATAGTTTGACATTCATATATTCGTGTTCTGCGATGGTGAGATTCACAACACCTGAGAGACCAAGGAAGTTGAGGCCATAGCTACTGGCTGCTTTGCAATAAAAGTTGTCTCTAAGGAACTAAACACAGCCTCAGCCAGGTTGGTATACTTCTCATTAATTGAATCCCACTTGAGCTATGGGGTTGCATTTTGGGGCTCATGCAGTGATTATTTGTTCAAATCAGTATTTACATTACAGAAAAGAGCAATTTGATATATCTGTAAAGCTCAGTTTCGGGACCACTGCAAACCACTTTTCATTAATAAAAAATTTTTAACTCTATACTTACTGGAAACTGCATGCCTGATGCACAAGAAATACGCTATTACTTCAAAGATAACTGAAACTAGAAAATATGAGACAAGAAAAAAAAGATGTATTCCTTTACCTACACCAAAATCGAGCATAACTAGAAATTCAATCAATCACATACGAAAGTAAAAAAAATTATAATCATCTACCAGCAGCCTATAGAAATACACCATGCCTGAAAAAGTTAAAAAAAAAGTGAAAAAGTGAAAGAAGCAGGAGTATTACAATGACGTACTCTAACCATTTGAGTACATGTCCTAAGTGATCTGAAATTAGGATGAATAATGGTACCCTAATTTTAATTTTAATGTTTGTATGTTATTTTTTTATATATTGTTTTAACTTTTTTGATTGCTGACAATGCGATTTCGTGTATTTGATTTTTATGTAATTTATTTCTCAAAATATTGACTTTGATATTGAAATATTGTATGAAAACTGATGTGTATGAATGTCTTTTTATCTTCATGTACATGTGTACATATTAGTTATTTTATTTTATTTGATTTTATTCACGTTCGTGTATTTTATCATCTTTTGCTCGTGTTATTACATTAAACTAAAAATCTTACAATCGTGACCGTATATTTATATATATACATATATACATATTTACTATTGCATGCTTTGTCAATGAGATTATATCTTCGACAATAAAGTAAGTATATTATTGATTGATTGATTGATTACCCAAATATGGAAATATTTGAATTTTTCGAGATTTCATTATTCGACTAAAGAAATAACTGTCAGATCTCCCTGAATATATTAATGCATCTTTCAAGATTACACTAATGTCAACTTGAAGTTTGGCTTTTGATAAACAAACTGGTGATCCAGCAGAAGTTGTGGCGAGAATAGTGTCAGATATTTGTTTGCTTGAATTTAGCAGGACAAATATTACGAGGATGCCTATCTATTCCACAAAAGAAGCATTTTGATGTTATAGCAGATGAAGTACTAGCTGGTTCTGTATGCTGTTGTAATTGATCTTCAGCATTATCATGTTGAGCAACAACTGATGACTCTTTGGGACTCTTTGGGATGTATATGATTCAGAATGATATTGAGCCATTTCCAGTGCCCTTGCCTTGTCAAATTTAAAGTGACAGTATCAGTCTCTAGCAGACGTTGTCTGATGTGGGATGAATTGAGGCCACTGATAAAGGAATCTCTGATGAAATCATCTTTGTTATCTTCAGCAGATACAGATTTGAAGTTGCAGTCCTTGCTTATTTGCTTGAGTAGCTGCAAATATTGGTCGATAGTCACTCCGGCTTGTTGTCTTCTTGTAGCAAGATAGTTGTCAGGCAAAAATTTCATTTCTTGGTTTGACATAAAGTTTTCCTAGAGTTTCTATTGCTTTTTCGTAGGTTGAACATTCACTTATGTATGCATATATATTTGGACTGATATAATTGATTAAAACATTCAATTTATCACTATCTTCTACGGTTTTTGCGGCTGTGAAGAAGTTGCCAATGGATCGCATCCAATATTTTGAGCAGTTATAATAGTTCAGGTTTCAGAAGTTTATCCATTACTTACATATACGTTGATTAAATTACAAAGAAAAAACCTTAACTTTATTAGGCTTTAATCAACGTATTTGTCAACTCAACAATCAGCCCTATGCTGTATCACTTCCGTTAAAAATATCATCACCGTTATTCGCCATTTCCGTTATTTTGCTATGATTGGTAATATCAACCAATCATACGTTTGTTTCCTGTTTGACAGGACCAATCAACACGCTCTATTAGCGACTATTTACATGATGCACAATAGTCACCGACTATTCAGCATGATACTCATATCAAGGAGCCTGAGCATCTGACAGTACTCTAAATAAATACATATTGAACGTCAAATAGAATCAATCGTGTTAAAGCTGAATAATTATTTGAAAATAAATCGGTTTGGAAAAATCAAAAACGATGAGATATCGAGGCTACAATCCCTGACAATACAGTGTCATTCATATGACAGATATGAAGAAATGGATTCAAGAAATAATCTTCATAAATATAACACGACCTTGATTAATTGTCGACTATTTTATTGCTGCTAAATTTCTCTTGTATTTATTAATTTTACTCGACATTATTTTGGCATCAATAATCAGAGATGAAAGCAGATTATTAATGCCAAAATAATGTCTCGTTAAATTATTATAAAATATAGTCGAAATTTAGATGCAATAAAAATAGTCGACTATTTATCAAGGTCTTGAATATTTGTGCAATATTCTTTTAATGACAATCAATGAATTGAACATGACATATCTTGACATTCTATACCAAGCATATTTCAAATAGGACCAACACAACATTTCCCCCCTAAAAAAAATTCAAAGGTTCAAACGTTTCGGAATTTTTCTAATTCTAGTAGATCTTCTTGAAGGTGATTTTTCAGTCATATCAGGTACTTCAGAAGAGTTCTCACCTTGATTAATATCTACATCTTCAGCGAAAGAAGTACTTGGTGAAATATAATCATTTTGCTGATGGAATAATGAAACAGGATTTTGATTAGCACATGTTTGTGGATGTAACAATGTACACGGTGATGGAGTGCAGCTACTTGGATTAAGTTTTGTACATATGGAATCAAATATTTTCCATAACATTTGTTGATCTTAATTGATCTACGTGTCGTTTTCATTTTCCATCTTTAGTTTCGACTAAATAATGTAATTTTCCCAGTTTTTCTCGAATCTTTCCAAATTTCCACTTTTCAGATTCATCGGAATAACTTCATTTCAAGAAATTTTTGAACTCATATGAACTCATATGATGTCAGAGACGGTCCATTGTCTGTCACTATCTCAGAGGGTAGTCCATATCTACAGAAAATATCTCTGAGAATATTAATTGTACATTTACTAGAGATTGATTTCAGTGGAACAACCTCCAACCATCTAGATTTGGCATCAACTAATATCAGAAAATAGTTGTCCATGAATGGCCCAGCAAAGTCCAGATGTATTCGCTGCCATACGGTTTCAGGTTCTGGCCATGAATGTACAGGAGTCTTGTTACACTCTTTATGAACTTTACAGCACGACACACATTTCTTTGCTAGGTTTTCTATATCATCATCAATGCATTTTCAATAGCAATAATTCCTATCCAAACTTTTCATTTTGACGATTCCAATATGTGCTGAGTGTAATTCCTTAAGTATATCTCCACGTAAAACTTTAGGAATCATTACTCGATATCCACGTAGAATGCATCCGTTGGCAATTGAAAATTCACCTTCTTGGCCTTTGTATCCTGTATTGGCAAAATTTCTAGTTTGAATTGCCAAATATAATTTTTTTAATTCGGTATATCTTTTTGCGTTTCTTCTGCTATTAACTCTGCTGTGACTGGTAAGCTCTCTTCACACAGCTGTAAAACATTTGTATCATCATAATTCTCTTCTATTGCTGCTGTGCGAAGTGGAAATCTTGAGAAATAATCAACATTTGAGTTTGATTTTGTATTTCGGTCCTCGGTAGTATAGTTGAATCCTGAAAGAAACTGTGCATATCTCAATAAACGACTTGATACCATGGATGGCAAATGTTTGTCGCGGCTAAATATTGCTGTCAATGGTTTATTATCAGTTATCAATATAAATTTCGACCATAACAGTATTGAAAGAATTTATGTAATGCCCAAAAAATTGCTGTTGCGTCTTTATCTAGTTGGCTGTACTTTTGTTCTGCTTTGGTTAGAGTACGTGATGCAAAAGCAATTGGCCTTTCTCCACCTTCAATTCTGTGAGATGAAATTGCTGATACTCGCACTGGTGATGTGTCCGTAGCCAACACTAATGGAAGATTCAAATCAAAATGCACCAAAACATTGTCTTCCATCAAATCTTGTTTGATTTTGAAAGCTATTTCGCATTGGCTCGTCCATATGAATTTTTCTGCCATCTGTAATAACTTATTCAGTGGGTGCAATTTAGATGCCAAATCCGGTATGAAATTATTATAGAAATTTACCATTCCCAGAAACTGTCTTAGCTCATGAATATCTTTGGGCCTGCTGAGTTTCAAAATATCCTTCATTTCATCATTTGTTTTATGAAGGCCATCTTCATCGATAGTATGACCTAAGTACTTGACGGATTTTTCAAAAAATCTAGCTCTCTTAAGATTGATATGTAGATCATGATACCGCAATCTGTCCAAGAGTATCCGTAGTCTGTTGAATGTTTGTTCTAAGGTAGCTCCTTGAATAATTATATCATCAGTGCCTTCTAAATCAACTAGAATAGAATTCATGAATTTCTGCCAGATATTCGGGGCCGTTTTAACGCCGAACATTAAGCGTTGTACCTTATAACACCCTTTTAATGATGAGACTGTTTGCATTTTACTGCTCTCATCATCCATAGGAAAATGCAAGTATGCTTTATAGACATCAAGAACACAAAAATATTTTCCACCACGCATCTTCATGAACAATTCCTCGATGCGAGGAATGATATTAGGATTATCATCTTGAATACATTTATTGAGAGTCACTTTGTAGTCTGCACATAATCGTATGGACCCATCTTTTTTAACAATTGGAACTTACGGCGTTCCCCATTCAGAGTATTCAATTTTCTTGAATACTCCCAAGTCTTCAAGTCTCTTGATTTCTTGATCAACTCTTTCTCTAATTGCGTAGGGAACTTGTCTGGGTTTGATATAGATAGGTTTGGCATCAGCCTTCAACTTCAAAGTTCCTTTAGTAGATTGAATTTTTCCTAATTTTTCTTGGAAAACATCTTGATACTGGGTAAGAACGTATTGTTTCAGTTTTTCAACTTCAGATATTTCGTTGATGTTCATGACATCAGGAAGCAGTGCTAATGGTTTCATCCAATTTCGACCGATTATTGGATCGAAATCTCCATCAACGATGTGTAACTTATCGAATAAAACCTTGTTTTCAAATTCAATTTTAACTTCCGCTGTTCCGACGACAAAAAATGGTGCTTTTGTATAAGTCAGGAGTTGAGTTTTTGATGGTATTATCTCACAATCAGGAAGTTTGTTCGCTAATGTTTTCAGGCTCATGATACTAACAGCTGAGCCTGTATCATATTCCATTTTACAGATAATATCATTAATTTTGACAAAACGAAAATATTTACTAGATGACGGTTCAGTGAATAGTGTCACCGCATTTAATTCATGTCGTTCTTCAGATGAGTCCTCTTCGTTATTATCATCTGACCCATCTCCTATATAATTTTCATCGTTCATTTCCACAGCATGCATATGCAATCTTTCTTTGTCAAACTTATTTTTCTTCTTCATACACACGTTTTCCAAATGGCCGACAATATTGCAAATTTTACAGCGTAAATTTCTTATAGAACATTGATTTGCTTTATGTGACAATTTTCCGCATCGATAACAAACAATATTCGATGATGCACCATTTTCATTAGGCAAATTTCGAGTAGACTCATCTGGATATTTCGATTTTTTCCTCAGTTGTCCAACTTTCTGTAAAGTAAAACTCTCATTTTTAGAAGCTTCTACGGCCAAAGCTATTTCTAGTGCTTTTTCGAATGATAAGCGTTTCTTTTGCAATAGGTTTTTCACGAATGTTTGAGTCCTGTGACCTCTAATGAATTGAGAACGTTAATGCGTGTTCAGCGTTGACTTTTTATAATGTTCACAGAAGAATTCACAATTTGTTGATAGTCTTTTCAATTCTGCTATGTAACTGGCAATATTTTCCCCCTCATGTTGCATTCGTAATAAAAATGTATGCTGCTCAGTGATAACATTCGGAAATGGACTTAATTGTTCTTGAAGTAGTTTAACTATCTCTTCGTAAGATTTTGTATTAGGCAAATCTGGAGTTGTAAGGTTGGCTAGTAACTGATACGTTCTCGCACCAATACAGTTAATAAGGGCTTGTTTCTTCTTTGTAGAATCAATGATATTCTTCAGGTCAAAGTAGTTCTCAAGTCTTTGCATATATGTTGTAAAACTTTCGAGATCTTCATTGAATTGTTATATTTGAACACTTATTGTGGGAGTAGTTGTTGTATTTGCGGAAGTCTGGAGTGAGTGCAATACTTGTATCAATGCTGTAACATTTACATTCTCAGAAGAACCAGTCGATTGGCTAGCATTTGCCGTTTGGTTTGTATTATTATCTGGCATCTCAAATTGATACTAATCATTGAAAATATGTGATATTCGTGAGTTCGAAGTATACTCGTTGCCACTGTTGTATATCTACGTACGTATTCGAATACAACTGAATATTTGTGCAATATTCTTTTAATGACAATCAATGAATTGAACATGACATATCTTGACATTCTATACCAAGCATATTTCAAATAGGACCAACACAACAACCTTTGCTTTGGACACTCACGTGTCTTTTCCTGGATGAAGGGCCACTACTCGTCCGATTCGCCATTGAAGTGGAGGCAGGTTCTCTTCTCTAAGAACAATTAATGTTCCTATCTTTAGATCTTGGGGTTGATTACGTTTCCATTTATTGCGATGCTGGAGCGAAACCAGGTACTCAGAAGACCATCGTTTCCAGAAATGCTGAACCATTTGTTGAAGACGTTCATACAGCTTCAAGCGATTGGTGTGAATATTAGTGACATCTTTCTGTGGTACAGCCATCAACGAGTCACCCACAAGGAAATGAGCAGGGGTCAAGGGGGATAGGTCGTTAGGATCAGAGGATAAGGCAGTAATAGGGCGTGAATTGAGGACTGCCTCAATCTGACAGAGAACTGTGTACGTAGATTCAAAAGTGAGATGAGCATTTCCTATTATTTTTATTAAGTGATATTTTGTGGATTCAACAGCAGCCTCCCAAAGTCCACCTTGATGAGGTGAGACCACTGGTATTCGATGCCAATTAATGTGATTTTTCAACAAAAAGTTTCGTGTTTCACCTGAGTCAACTGAACGATTAATTGCCTATATGTGCCTACAAAATTCTTTCCATTGTCCGTGTGTATGTCTGTACATAATCCACGTCGTGAGACAAAACGCTTTAGACAATCTGATGACATATTCCCAGCTAGTTCTATATGGACAGCTATAGTAATGAAGCAAACAAATATGCAAATATAAGCCTTTACCAGCTTTATAGATCTAAGTTCACCATCTTTGACGAGAACTGGGCCTGCATAATCAATACCAATAATAGAAAATGGACGTTTTGGAATTAGTCTTGATTTTGGAAGATTTTCCATTGAAGGATTCAAAATGGTAGGCTTTGCTCTGAAACACACCAAACATTTCCGAATAACAGTTTTTACGGAACTTTTACCGTGTATTGGCCAGTATTTATTTCTTATAGCGGCTAAAGTGGCTAATACTCCAGCATGTAAATTCCTTTTGTGTTCATAATTTATAATTTTTTCTGTCAATGGATGTTTTGATGGAAGTGATATCGGATGTTTTTTATCAAAACATTCATTGGAGTATACAATCCTTCCACCGACTCGTAATAAGCCATCTGAATCTATGGGTGTAAAGATAATATCTTACTCGAGTTAGGTATTGATTTGTTCTCCTTTAGAAAATGAATTTCATGAGAAAAAACTGATAACTGGCAAATTTTCATAAGAGGAGTAAATGATTCATTTAATTCAGATTTAGAAAAGTTACCCTTTAACTTATTTTCATTTTTAGATCTGACATTATTTATGAATCTGAGAAAATATGTGAATACTCTATGAGTTTTCGTGAAAGTTTCATATCTACTGAAAATAAAATCGTAATTTACTGAAACGAATGAAAGTTGAACCTTTTTACGTTTTTCTACCGAGTCAAGGTTTCTAATAATAGGAGTCTTAGGCCACAATGAAGAATCCATCCTCAAAAATGTAGGACCAGACCACAATAAGTTATTTGCAGAGAGCCTTTCTGGATTAGAACCACGAGAAATTATGTCAGCTGGATTATCTTTTGATTCCACATACCTCCAACAATGAAAGTCTGTGAGTTTTTTAATTTCTGCAATACGGTTTCCAACGAGGCTCAGAAGAAATGCATGCTAAAACTATTTTGGAATCACACCAAAAAATTTTGTTTAAAATACCCATTTTTAATGATTCCTCAGCCTTGTGTGATAATCGTGCTGCTAGTAAAGCATCACATAATTCTAATCTAGGTACATTAAATTCTCTCAAAGGACCAACCTTTGATTTAGCACATAATAGTTTAGAATAGTGATTTCCATGATTATCCGTACTTCGAATATATATGCATGTGCCGTACGCTAATTCAGACGCATCAGAGAAACAATGCATTTGAATATCAACAAACGCATCAATTGTTACTTGGCGAGGAATTTTCATTTCATTTATGGCAGGTAATTGACCGAAGAAATTTTCCCATGTCTGTTTCAGATCATCTGAAATGGGGTCATCCCGGTCACAACATGATTTCCATAACTCTTGTAATATGAGTTTTTCGTGAATCGTTACAGGACCGATTAGACAGAATGGGCCGAATATTTTGGATATACAAGAGAGAATGGAACGTTTCGAAATTGTAGAGAAGTCAGTTACTGAAAATGTAAACGAAAATGAGTCAGAATTAGGATTCTTTCGGTATATCAATTTCCGGTAAATATCCAAGATTTGAATTATCGAGAAGTTCATTACGATTCGAAAACCAATTTCTTTATGGAAATCCCGCGTTTTTCAGAATCTGTGTAATTTCATATTTCATTTTGAGGGCCTCTATTAGTGTTTTGTGCCCACTAATTAAATCATCTACATAAAAATCTTGTTTTATAATTTCCGCGGCGCAAGGATATTCTCCTTGGCTTTCTATAGCAGCTTGAAATAACGATCTACATGCAAGAAATGAAGCCGGACCTGTGCCATACGTTAGAGTATTGAGACGCAATCTGCTTCTTCCCGAGTATAGAGTTTTTTGTTTTCAATCTCCTCTAATTTCCAAAATTTTTGCAATTGTTCATGGAGCTCATTACTGCTAATATTGAGATTACACATAATTGGTAAACCAAAATATTTTTCATAGTTAATCGGACCAGAAACTATCCAACCAAGTTTAGTATTTTGTAATATTGGACCCTTGCGACCAGTTTTAATCTTAATCCTACCACCGGATGATATAACATCCTCGTTAGGAGATATGAATAATATTAATGAATTACTTCATTGTAGTATGTACGAAATATTGTTCCGGTTATACCGGAGCGGATACGTGAAGTCCGTACAGAACTCCGGAAGAGGAAGAAATTTACCCTTCGCATCTCTGGTACTTCCAACTCACATTCAGTCTCGATTAGAAAGTAATTCGTAATAGGTATGTTAAAGTATTCTTCGAAAACACTCAAATTCATATGTGTTCATTTCATATAAAAGAGAGAGAGAGAGTGGAGTTTGTCGGCGGTGATACCACGATTGCTCGCAATACAATCGGTAGGTAGAAATTCTGTCAGAAATCAACAAGATCAAATTCATCACAGCCTCATCCTATCGGACTCGTGGTGTTACCTCAACGTGATTTGATCAAGTTTAAGAATTCTAGCAGAATTTTCGATCATATTGTGAGCACTAATGGTATTTATTGAGATAATTTCAGGAACCAACAAAGTCAAGTAAGTTTCATTGTCATGAATTCTTCAATGATTGCACCTAATACTAATAAATATTAAGTGTATCAGACTCAGATTTATGTCATACTAGGCAACAAGACATATTCTCCATTATTGTTTGGGTTTGCTGTTGCCCATTACGACTTGAATGGTCTCACCGACTCGAAAAGAAGGAATTGTGTAGGTACTATCAACGCACGTCGTTTTGATTAGTCCTCATATCGCAGGTGATGAAGAGTTCAAAATAACAATTGAAATTATGCAATATATCTATCACTTTGCGCTCTAAATACATAAATAGCTATTTGAGTGTTACGCAATATTTGTGATTTTCCGAAATTTCTTTTGTTATACCGAAATTTGAAGTTGTCTATCTTCTTTTGCACTATCATCGAAGAGGTCTCTTCAGAATTTCCTAAGCAATTATTTTTACTTTGGAGTGCTTTCTGAAATTTTCTAGAGGTGGCGCTGCGACTGTCTTCTTACGAGACTCCGCATCCACTTCAGAGAATCATTTGAAGTAGCAGTGAATTGCATGGCATGACCAAGGACGTCAACGACTGCAAATGTTGTCGGACCTACCTTGCACTGAAGAGAGGCAATACACCTCGAAACCGGTATGTAAGTGGTCAAGTCCTTGATCATGTCGGGCAGGATTCTGCTACTTGATACAGAAAATATTTATGGCTGTCTCCCAGATTCTAGGGAGAACGCTGCACAGATACCTGTCAGATTTAATTCAACGTCCGTCGTGGTATTAGCCAGGGAAGTAGTTGTTTTCTGTCAGATATCTGCCTAAAATTAAGGAGAGCTTAAGGGGTTTTTTGCGAAGTTCTGTCTTTCTCCTGAAGCCATCAGACATTGTTTGATTTTTTCAAATTAAACTCTACCCCGAGTTACTTTGGAGTACTTTCTGAGGTTTTCTAGAGGTGGCGCTGCGACTGTCTTCTTACGAGACTTCGCATCCACTTCAGAGAATCATTTCAAGTAGCAGTGAATTGCATGGGATGTCCAAGGACGTCAGTAGATATACAAAGTAACTTCTGGGAAGTAACTTGGCTCCACACGGTGAATCTCTCGATGGCCGCGTCCATCGAGTTCTTGCCGTTGGTGAATGGATGGGGCTGAAGAAGATGACGTGTTCGCCGAAGAGTTTCTGGGGTGGGGGGGGTTTAAAACGTTTCACCCTAAGTGGCGCGCGTCTTTTCGGCAAAAAAACATGACGGCGATGGAGCGGAAGGCGAAAAAACATGGCGGCGATGGCGGAAATTATGAAAAAACCTTCCCTCACGTGATTCGCTGAGAACAATTGGCTGGAAGAGAAAAAACATCAGGTGATTCGTTGAGAGCAATTGGGTGGAATAGAAAAAAAAATGGCTTAATTGACAAAACGAAAAAATTAAATATGAAAAATATCTACTGTGATAGAACAACAGAAAATTATGATGGACTTATTATTAATTCACTCGCTCTCGAATGAAATTCCAAAAGAAAAATAAATACGTCTTCGCCGACGTGATATAGCGATAAGGCACGTTCCGTGCTTGCATGTTTACCGTCTGCTCCAGTTGAATGAAATTCTCAGAAAACACGATGATCTATTTTTGACCTTGAATTTGTTTTTCAGAGTTAATCGCAGAGTTTTATCTCACACACACATCCGGTGTTTTGTTTACGCTGCTCGAGCTAAACTGACCTTGGAGTTGTTTACTGCCTCAGTCAGCAGAGATAAGAGAGTTTAGTTTGAAGCCAAATTGATCGATTCAAGGCATTTTAAGTGCCTCACTCTAACCCATGGCATTGTATGTCTGTCTTTGTCTGTTTGCATTTATTGAAATGAATAACGTCAGTTCAAGAAAAATACATTTATTTTTCACATAAAAAAAATTACACTTCAGTGCCAGTGGCGTAGTATGAAGATACATTATCATTATCGATTAAACAAAAATTTTGATGCATGGATTTGGATATTTGAACACTCAGAACCATTGACACGAAAAACATAAACCAATCGTGCAGTGTTGGTGGTAGCTCGCATTTGGAATCCTTATTTTCTCGATCAGCAGCAGGGGCTTGCATCTTGACGTCCACGGGTTGGGTAGTTGGGTGGGACGATAACGACGACGATGATGGCCTCGAAGTGCTGCTAGAGGGGCAAGACATCTTCAGCGGAAGCCACTGCGTATCGCTATAGGTGTGATTTGTATTAATCTTCCGCAGTCTGTACGATGAGGTGTTCATCGGGATTTCGGCACTCAACACAGGCAAATATTCATCATTGGCTAGCGCCTGAGACATTTTCGTCCAGTTGGAATTACAAAAATCATCGTCGTGCAAATACAATACTAATACCTCGCCGTACTCATATGGCGGGTTAATATACAGTACGTTCGACAGAACGGCTGCTAGAATTATATAATTTGTTGTCATCGTGACGACAGCTCAATGTACACTGAGAAACAGCGTATTTGTCACTCAAATATATTATATACACTGAGAGGAACACACTCACACACATACACCATTGCTCAATGTACATGACTCGTATTTCTTTCAGTCTCTCTCTCTCTCTCTCATTCATTCGATCCGCAAAATAAATCGAGAAAAATTGGTTTTATACATCTATTGATACATAATAATAATAATAATAATAATACAGTATGAATAATAATACAATATGAATAATAATACAATATGAATAATAATATTTCGTGTGTTTTCGTCTAGTCTTGGTGTGGCTGACGTCATGGACTTGGTGCTGGCGGCGACGGCGACGGCGACGGCGGCTGAACGTGGTGGATCGGTGAATGCTGCTGCTGCTGCCCAATCCATTTACCATCGTTAATTTGCACATTTTGGAAGCGTTTGAAAATACACAGCTTAGTCTCGTACTCTGCTATGTTCGCCTTGAGTTCGCGCAAATTTTGCTAGTGCCAATTGATAAGAGTGTCGTGGTCGTCGTCGTGATCGCCGTGGGGCCTCACCATATCAGGTGTGACGATATCCATTGCCAGATATCGAAACAGTGTCTCACGGCACAATGCACTTCTATTTCTCCGGATGCTATATGATTCAAACAGAGCGGGCTTTGCTTCTCGAGTGTCGGTGGAGGCGTTGTGACGACTGTACTTGTAGTAGCCGCAATATCGACGATGTGTGGGCTCTTAGGCAGATCGAGCACACACTTCAGCAAAAAATCGAATTTTTGATTACCCTTCACGTATACCACATCAGCCTCGATGATGGGGTGCAGCACTTCCTGGATCTCGTTGAATTCGACATAGCCATCAGAGTATGGAATGCCGTGGATATTTCTCTCCAAATATCGTACTTGCCGTTTATCTGCTTCGCTCAGGTCATGGAATGGCACTACGGCTTTGAATAAAAAGGGGTTTGTGCGATGCCCGTCGGTGATGGCGAGCTCTTTGGGTTGGAATTCACCGCCCACAGTGAAACCCTGAATGTCACAGGCTACGAGCTTCATCTTGTTGTTGTTGTTGTTGTTTGCTGATTGAACTGATTCACTGCTGTGATGAACTGAGAGACACACACAGAGAGAGCGAGATTAACCACCGACTGAACGACTGAACGTTTGGCTTACAACTGACGCTCTCGACCTGTAGAAGCCTGTATTAGATACATACACACAAACATAGATTGGATTTCCTTACTACTTACTACTACTACTGTATGTCACTATTTTTTTTTATGACAGACGACGTACAATCTCGCTCAAGGGCAAGTGTTCCAGCATACAGTCGTGAATGATGATGTAATAGTCTCGAGTATTGGCAGGAAATCCGACTCTGGGCTCGATGTCAAGTTTGACATCGACAGTGGAGGATTTCATGAATTCCCCTGTGCAGGAACAGTCTATTACGAACACGGTGGCTCTGCATTTGAATGCTCCGTAATCGAGTAGAGGGCGCTTCTTTGGACAATTGGCATAGCTCGAATAGAATTCCGTGTAGGCTCGATGGGCTTCGACATGGTTGTTTCTGTTGAATTCCAAGTGCATACGTTCTTGCGGGTAAGTATCGCTGTTCATGGTTAGGCGTATGTCGCTGATGTCGATGTGATCGAAATAGGACGCATCTCAAGCCGCATTGCCCATCCGATTTGTTTGGAAGGCCACAATGACGAATCGGGGACTCTCCATGGCCGTGCAAATTTTCACAGCCAAACTTCTTTGGTGGAACCCTGAGTGAGTGCAGGCAACTCGTGTATGTCCCACTTGCGATACGAAATCACTACAGGAGCGTCTGTTTTGATGGACTGCAGCAATTTCAGACGAATGTTGTCATTGGGCACTACATGTTTGACTCTAAGTACAACGCTCGTGATCGTCAGTGAGTGTGGCTGTGGTGGCTTCGACTACTGGATTCGCCACCTCCTCTATCAGCATGCAATTGTTATCATTTCCACTTCTGACCAAGCGAATGCACTGTCGTCACATGGTGGCATATCTATAGTCATGGCGAACGAACCGTCGGGGGCGTTGTGAACCGTTTCGATAGGATAGGTCCAGCCGGCTGTGCTCAAGTGTCGCACATCATTTTCCTCGTAACAAGTATAGCCGCGAAGGGTGCTCACTATTCCCGGCGATCGAACAGAGTCCACCTCTTTGCCATTGATTTCATAATAGATGGCCTCGAAAAGGTATGCGCTGGCATTATTGATAAATCTAACATTGCCCGTTTCTGCGGTA
Source organism: Chrysolina americana (assembly GCA_958502065.1). NCBI lineage: Eukaryota > Metazoa > Arthropoda > Insecta > Coleoptera > Chrysomelidae > Chrysolina > Chrysolina americana. The sequence continues at coordinate 40,928,280 of OY293416.1, forward strand.
CGAGTCAGAGAGCCCTCTATGCACACAAGGGCATCGTTCATCAGTATCCACACATCGCTCTGCTGAATGACAATTTCGATGATGTCATTATTTTGAAAGGACTTGACGTACGGGTGGTGCGTTCGAGTCTCAACTCTTTTGATGGATTCGTCGAACTTTGGATGATTGTACACGTTGAACACTTGATAACATGATGTCCTTGCGATTTGAGAAAGTGTATGCTGGAGTGAGACAGAGTGTGTGCGTCTGCTCTCTTCGACAGCGTCTGCGCGACTGAATTGATGCCAGAATCCTCTGCACTTTTTTTGATAAAGTAAACCCAACAAATTTTCAGAATAATTATTTACTGAATTCGATTATAATAATAATAAAGTTTATTCACCAAGAAATAATTACAAAATTTTGGTTGAGGTGCGTATAGCACATAAACGGGATACCACAGAAGCTTTAGTTCTAAAGGAACTGTCGCTTGTACGTGGTTTCATGTTATTATTTGTTCCATCATGATAAGTAAAAAGACGTGAATACTACAAAACTAAGTTACCATGATTTGTTAGAAATGTAAAAATATGATTCAGTAATAATATAATGTGATGCATAATGTAAAGATGTAAAATTGTAAAAACATATACATGTAAATATTCCAAAATGTAAAAATAAAAATTGTCAAAAAGTCAAATGTAAAAAAGTTAAAATTGTAAATGTAAAATGTAAAAAAGGTGAAATTTTTAAATGTAAAAATATAAAAATATGAATATGTGAGAATATATGATATGAAATAAGGAATTCAAAATTTTTTGAGCTGAAATTCTATGAATATAAAATTGTAAAAGAATGATAATATAAAAATACAATAAATGGAGTAATATGTCCAACGTATAATCACATATGCTCACAGATACATAGACTTCCACGACAAAAATCACAAAAAAAATCTGAGTATAAATCAATAATAATAGTAATAGAGGTACTAAAAATAATAAATATACCATTTTTTGTTTTGACTGAAGGTTATAAAAATACCTACTCACTTATCAAATGAGTTTCTGATTTACAAAATCATGTAGTTTGTTCCTTCCAAGAGCCAAAATCCATTTTTTTGCATTTTTTTTGAATGCACTGATGCTCTGTATAGTTCTAATATCAACAGGTATCAAACAAAAAAGTTTTGGTGCAAGGAAATCACAGTGACGTTGCCCTATGGTTTTGTCACAGCGAGGTACGCTCAACAAGATCGTTTTGTTTCTTGGGCTGTAACAGTGTGTGATAGGGTGAGGAGTTATTTTGTTTTTTTTATATTGACGAGTATGTTTAGACAAAAAAGTTGTCTAATTATCAAATATTCCCGATTCGTCTTGTAGTTCATCTTTAGAAAATCTGAGTGGTTTACCATATATAATTCTTAGTATCTATCTCTGAATAACGTTAAAATTTTCTAAATGGGTGTCATTCACACCCCCCCAGCTCACAATACCGTATGTCAGATGTGATTGAATAAGTGCATGGTATAATATTGTGAGGTGTTTTATATCAAGGTAATGTTTCAGAAATTTATCTCCACTGATTCGAAATTTCGCAGATCAAAGGGATGAAGCCTGTCTCATCAGGGACTTAGTAATACTGAGACAAGCTCCAAATGAAAAACCCAAACAATTTTTTGACAACTGTTTAAATATCCTTTTAATCTTTTGTGTAGTTATGCCGATGTACATGAAAGGACGACAGGAGCAAAAAATTTGAAGAGGAACCTTTACCAAGATCTGGATTAAAAACATTCTACAACTATACGTTGTATGAAACCAAACAGTTTGAGTGAAGCCTTAAAATTTGTGATTAGGGAAGACAATATATAATATTTTCAGAGTTTCTCTAATAGGAGTTACTCAAAACCTCAACCCTCGATTTGGCGAGTGGTTTTCACCAGATTGAGATGGCCTAGGATGACAGAGAAAACAGCATTCATTACCGAGAATGGGCACTACGGATTCCTGCGGATGCCGTCGTAGACCTTCAGTAGACCTTAATACCGAAACTATCTATTTACCATAAGAAAACACAGAAAACACTAGAAATTACGAAGACAACGTTTCGACACAAGTTCAACCAGATCCAGAACTTTCCAGAATTTCTCCAGTAACAATCCATTTACCACCAGAAGAAACAGAAAACATAGAAAACACCATAAATGTCGAAGGCAACGTTTCGAACCAAGTTCAACCAGACCCAGAACTTTCTAGAAACACTGAACTCTCAAATTACCTAGAACAACTGCGCAACACTAGCCAAATTGACAGAGAATACCAAGACGACCCTAACAGAAATATAAATGATAATGACCAGACTATTCACTCTAATGCCGAAAAAATCCCAATTTTCGAAATACTCATAATAGAAGCAGCAGTTAACTATGGCTTGAATCAAATAATAAGCAGTTCAGTATGGCATTCACCTTGTAAACCGAAAATGAAAATTCTTTTCGGGAAAAAGAAACGTACCCACCTCCAACTTTTAGAAAACAATTTCGAAAAAGTTACATTACTTGTGCGGAAAGTGACATTTGTAACGAAGCTAATAAAACCCCTGTATGAATTCAAGCAGGCAAGAGTATTCGGGGGCAACCATTGAAATAAAACTCTATCTCCGTTATTATTAACGATATAAAATCCTTTCTTTTTGGAATTGGTTCACTAAATAATAATGACTTAACTAAAGCCAGTCCGTTTGCCGCGTCACGCTCACTACGCTCTAACCAACGAAAAGGTTATATAAGTACTGAATAGCTTGGAATATAATTCCAACAAGGAGCAGCCGATACCCAGGTTCTGAATCCAGCAAGGGCAATTAAAGCCTGCCCTTCTGACTACTAGTGAATTCGGTCCAAACCATAAGTGACCCCTGGAGTATTCATTCTTCACTGCGGCTGCCCGGAGCATGTGGAGCACACCACGCCGAAAGCTGGCGCCCGAGGCAACCCGAAACCTGGACTGGGCGTCAAAGTGACACGTAACGACGACAGGCCGTTACAAATTTGGCACCAGAGCAGGGACCGTTTTTTTTATGTTATTTCGAAGGCTGAAGAAAAACCGATTTGGAAAAAAAGTATGTGATATGTCGTTTAAAATTTCCGGAACCGATTGTGATTGCTTCCAGAGGTGATAAGAAATCGAAATCCGTCAAAACCGCCGACCTGTCATTTCGACAGATTGTCAATATTTTCTTGAAAACCTCGTGAAACCTAATTTTTCGAGTTTTCAGATACATAAAAGCCTTTTCTACCAGCCATTCATTGATTGGACCCACCAAAGCCGAGCTAGGAGCTCGCGAGAGGGTAGTAAGAACCGTACCATGAAACGAACAACACGTAAGTTCCCCTGGTGCTCAGAAAGGATGTCGGACGACGAATTCAAAGCACCAGAGTTCTCAAAGGCCAACCAGAACCTGCCGGCGGCAACCGCTCCGCCAGACCCTAGAGTAGGGTGAATATACTGTTAAGGAAAGGAAAGCTTGATGCCAAATGGACCAAGTTCCGACTAGAGACCACGGGCACCGTAGATGAGAAGCGTCGACGTCTGGCCGGGCTTCGCCTGTTCTAACCACGTCAATGCCGTTTATATTCCCGCCTACGTCTGTCATCGCAACCATGGCCGCCACACCACCGACTGTCACGGTGACGAACACTGGTGGACAGACGATTCCTGGGCTGCTCACCGGAACACTCGTAGGAATCCAATCCGCACCGCCCCAACCTGGACCGCCTATGAACCCAATATTGCCGCCCCTGAGGACTAAGGACTGGAACCTCCAGTTCGACGGAACTCTTGGAACTCCTAGAAGAGATCCGTGCATCCCAAAGCATTCCTCCAGATCAACCCCTGCAAGCGATGCCAGAACTTCTACAAGGAATGCCTTCCTTGTGGTTCAGAAACAATCGGACCCGATGAGCTGATTGGAAAGCCTTCTGCACCGCCTTCCAAAGGTTTTACTTTCCCGTCAACTACTCATCGATTTGGAGGTGGCCATCAGCAGAAGGACACACCATCTGCAGGAAAGTGCCTCCGACTACATCACAGACCTGCAGACACTAATCCGACGACACGGAGGGATGACACCAGCACAAGAGTTAAACTGGCTATACCGGAACTTGCACCCCGAATTTCGATGCCAGACCTGCAGTACGGATTTCCAGGATATCCAGGAATTTGCTGCCGTCACCAGAGTTTACGAGCTGCTATGAATGGAGATGAAGATGGCCCTAAGGACCGCACCAGTCCTTCGAATGAGATCCAAAGAGACAAACACCGTAAGGCTGCCCCCTCGCACCCCACCGTACCAACCACCGCCCACCACTCCCAACCTTGACAACCAAAGGAATGCAGTGACCACTGGAAATACGAGAGGCCGTCTCCATACTAGTGGGAACAATACCGCCGGCTCATCCGCTAACCGATTAATTAAGAGAGTAACAGAGTGTTGGAGGTGTGGGCAGACAAGACATTTCCGTAACCAGTGTCGAGCCGCCCCCAGAATCATCTGTTCAAGGTTCAAACAGGACGGAGTGATGTCTCGGGACTGCCCCTGTCCATGGCCGGAAAACCGCTAGGGCGCTGCCACAACTTGAGGCCTGTGCAGCTCGGCCCTTACAATGCCTCAAATACTGTTATCCCCATCACTGAAGACTACCACCTCCGTAACCCTACACCCTACAACATCCACCGCCCGGGAGACAACCGCCCTCATAACCGGATAGCTGTGCCCGGTGGCACCGTTGAGGCTCTAATTGACACCGGTGCTGCGATCTCCTACATAGGAGACAGGATAGCCAGACAATGGGGCTTGCTAGGGGTGCCGAAAAACCCAACGAGTGCAAGTTCAGCCCGTCTGGCTAATGGAGAAACCGTCATAGTCCCGGCAACCTACCAAGTCGAGCTGCAGTTTGACGACCACCCCGTTGAAGAGATCTTTGGACACCTATGTGGACTTTCCTCTGACATGATCATAGGAATGGACATCCTCCGGAAGAGACAGTTCAACACCCCCCTGAATAGCAAGTCCATCATTCAATCCCATTAGTCCACGCAGTCTCAAAAAGGTGTCTTTGTTCAGTACTTTGGTTAAAATGTCAGCTTGTTGTTTCCTAGATTCAACATAACATAACTTTATTTGGCCACTTTTTCTCTGATAAAGTGATATTTAATGTCGATATGTTTTGACCGTTTCGTATCTGGGTTTTTCGAAAGTTGAATATATCCCTGGTTATCTTCGAATATGTGTATGGGACCGAAGAAATCAATTTTCATATCAGCTACTAGATTTCGCAACCAAATCCCTTCACATGAAGCGATAGAAGTAGCAACATACTCTGCTTCAGTGGTTGAAAGTGAAACAGAAAGTTGCTTCCTTGTTGTCCATGAAATTAAATTACCATATGATTTGAATAAAAATCCAGAAGTTGACTTCCTGTCTATGTCATTAGCCCAGTCGGTATCAACAAAACCAACAATAATTGGCGCATCTTCCTATCTCATGTATAAAAGATTCAGTTCAGCGGTTTCTTTCAGATATCTCAAAATTCTTTTCAAGTGATTCCAATGCTCTTCTCCAAAACAATCTTGGAATCGGCTCAAATAATTTACTGCGAAGCATATATCTGGACGAGCAGTTAGCATGATATACATAAGACTTCCGATATGTTTTCTGTATGGTTTATCAGTTTTCAGAGTACTGTCAGTTACTTTTTGTAGTTTCAAATCTTTTTCTATAGGAGTACTCACTGTTTTATAATAGTCTTTCTATATTGTGCTTTTGACTGATAATCAATTCATCTTTCTCCAAATTTTGTTGAATATGCATTCCCATATATAAACCAATTCTTCCAAGATCAATCATTTCAAATTCTTCTTTCAATTCATGTTTCAATTCTTTTATTGCATGTCCGTCATTTCCAATAAGAAGTAAATCATCGACAAAAAGTACCAAATATATTTTCCCATTTTGTGTAATTTTCGTATATAAACAATAATCATTGAAAGATCTTTGAAAACCAATTTGCAAGAGATATCGATTGAAACGTTCATTCCAGCATCTTGGTGACTGTTTCAAACCATATAATGACTTATTCAATTTGCACACTCGTCCGTTTGCATCATTCATTCCTTCTGGAATTTCCATGTAAACATCTTCCTCCAGAATTCCATTTGAAAACGCAGTCTTCACATCCATCTGGAATATCGAATACCGATGTTGAACTGCTACTGCCATAATCAGCCTGATTGTTGTCAATCTTGCAACTGGAGCAAATGTTTCTTCATAATCAATGTGCTCTCTCTGTTGAAAACCTCTTGCTAGTAATCTAGCTTCGTACCTTTCTATATTTCCATTCGCATTTCCCTTCAGTTTGAACACCCATTTGCTCGCTATAGGTTTTACTTCATCTGATGGGCTATCTATTAAAATCCAGGTATTATTTTTAATTAATGGATTAAATTCTTCTTTCACTGTACTTTTCCATTTTTCAGCTTGCCTTTCCAGTTAATTCTCTATATCTTTATAGCTCACAGGTACAAGTTCTTCTAAGGGCTCTGCGTGTAATGCCATATAGGTTCCAAAATCATTGAACCAGGATGGCTTTTTCGTAGTTCTCCTATTTCTCTCTTCTAGAACAGTTCTTGGTAATGGATCTTTGTTGGTTGATAGCGCATTCTGGTTGTTGGCCGACAAGCCACATCCAACCGACGCGACGGCCAAATAAAATCTTTAGTTAGGGAAACGTCAATCTGGTGGCTGGCTGAAAGGCCACACTTGGTTGATAGCGCATTCTGGTGGTTGGCTGACAAGCCACATCCAACCGACGGCCTAATAAGATCTTTAGTTAGGGAAACGTCAATCTGGTGGCTGGCTGAAAGGCTACACTTGGTTGATAGCGCATTCTGGTGGTTGGACGACCGACGACATCCGACCGACGGCCATTTAATATAGTTAGCTAGGACGACGTCAATCAGGTGGATGGCTGAAATGCTGCATCCGATTGATAGCCGTATGAAGTAGAGGAGCCTTTGTTGGTCCGGTGGATGGCCGAAATGCTAAACCCTATTGCACGATCAGAAAACCGTACTATATACTGAGCTTTTACCTGCTAACACTCAAATGCTTGCTTAATGAATTTGACGCTTTCCGTATATATCACCCTGTAGTTCTCATCCGCATTTGTTGATTTTAGTGACCCGTACTGAACTTTTGCCTACTAATACTCATATGCTTAGTGAATGCTAAGCTTTCCGAGTATATCACTCTATAGTTCTTATCCGCTTATGGTGATTTTACTGACCCGTCCTGAGTTTTAGTGAATGCGACGCTGTCTGTATAGACCTGGTAGTTCTTCTGCATGTTCTGATCCGATTATCCGTACTTTGTGCTTTTGCCGTAACTTGTGCTTCAACTATATTGTGAAAACCGCTTTATTTTTGTACATAATACACAAATGTGAATAATAAATGTAAGTACCATTGTAACACCGGGTGTTTTCTTTACTTCTTCCAAATCGGTACGAACCGAAACTTGAGGAAAAGGTTATATAAATACTGAAGAGCTTAGAATATAATTCCAACAAGGAGCAGCCGATACCCAGGTTCCGAATCCAGCAAGGGCAATTAAAGCCTGCCCTTCTGACCACTAGTGAATTCGGTCCATACCATAAGTGACCCCTGGGGTATTCATTCTCCACTGCAGCTGCCCGGAGCACGTGGATGTGCACGAAAGCTGGAGCCCGAGGCAACCAGAAACCTGGACTGGGTGTCAAAGTGACACGTAACGACGACAGGCCGTTACACATTTTTCACACGAGTGGGAAATATTATGGTACGAGGCGTAAGCCGAGTGCGGCAATCACAGGAGTGTGAAAAATCATTTTCGCACGAGTAATGTACACTATTTTTCCTACGATCACATAATAATTTTACCAAATAATGTACAAAAATATTGTAGTAGAACTGCACTAACTAATTTTCCTAATTTATTTAAAACACTATTTACAACAATTATTCACTAAAACATTTACTATTTCAATTTATTTCTACTGTGGCTATCTATCAGCGAACTCTGGAACTGTAACTAACTCTCCATTCTGACTGTCCCGCTTATATACTCCCAAGCAGTTTCCATTCACTATTCTCGAATATTCAGGAGTATAGAACATTTCATCTAGATGGATCTTCGAATAGTATCGAACAATCGATTTATTCCAGCTTGTTCTCGGCGATCCGTACGCCAGCAGATATACAGTTGTAGTTGAACGAGGGTGCATAATTAATTAGATCAGGGCCGGTCTCGGGGCCGGTCTCGAAATCGTTACATTGCCCCCTTCTTAAAGACGTTTCGCCCCGAAACGTCATTCTTGGAGTGTGAAGATATCTGCAAGATTCTCCATATCTGCACCTGGACGTTCGATGGAAGTAGCACTCCACAGTCTTCAAGTTGGGTCGAGGAAGATGGTTGCAGCACACCAGAATTTTGATGCCGCTGGATCTGAATATTGTCTCCAACATGTTTCTTATAACTCTCCAGTCCAGCCCATCAAGCCCACAGGCCAATTTTGGGATTGCCAGGTCTACAATATTCTGGTCCAGCATCGTATCTCTCAATCTCGTAAGGCTCTTCCAAACATTTTCATAAGACGGCTTATCACGAGAACGCTTCTTGGTAACCAGATAGTAGATGTTTCTCTGGCCTTTCCTCAGCTCTAACACCCCTCCAACTTCCGGGTTCTGTTCTCTCAGTTCCTGGATTCGACCGAACTTTTTGGAGAAAACTTCTGCAATGCCTCTGGCCATTTGGAGATCTTCTGCCACACAGTGAGCTGACGCGTAATTGGCAGGCACCTTGAGAAGATCTCGTGACTCCTCTCGGGTTACCCCATATTGAACTTTCTGTCCGTTCGAGTACAGGGACATGAACCTCTGAAACGTCATTTCGTCCTCCGGTGATCTGACGGTGCGGACTTGATCGTGGTTTCTGGCGTGAGGGGACAACCTATTGAAGTGGACTACCCTAGGTTTTCCTCGTGGTGGCTTATATATGCGGTAGACGAGGTCGTTTATCCTTATCTTATATGGACCTTCCCACGAGTTCCGAAGTTTCGGTGATAGTCCACGGCGACGTTTAGGGTTGTATAGCCAGACAAGGTCACCTGCCTGATATCCACCAGCATCCGCCTTGATGTCGTAGGTCTCCTTCATTCTGTCGCTGGCACTCTGGATGTTCAAACGGACCCGTTCATGGATGTCGTCCATTCTCTGTCGCAGTTTGCTGACGTAGTCATCTCCCGCAGTGTCTTGTCCTGGTGGCGTCCCAAACTTCAGGTCACTTGCAGGGGTTTGGCCGGTTGACTCATGAACTGCGGAACGATACGCCATCAGGAATAGATGGAGGTACTGGTCCCAATCCTTCTGGTGGTCAGAGACTACCTTGGACAGGTGGCGGTTTATCGTCTTATTCATCCGCTCCACCATTCCATCGGACTGCGAATGTAGAGCTGTGGTCCTCGTTTTCCGGATGTTCAGCATCTGACACATCTCTTGGAACAGGTTTGACTCGAAATTCCTGCCTTGATCCGAATTCAGTTCTAACGGGACACCGAATCGACAAATCCACTCCTTCACCAAGACGTCGGCAACGGTGATGGCTTCTTGGTTGGGTAGGGCATAGGCTTCGGCCCACTTGCTGAAGTAATCCATCGCCACAAGGATGTACTTGTTCCCGTGTTCAGATTGTGGGAACGGGCCAGCGATGTCAATGGCGATCCTTTTGAATGGGCTGCCCACATTGTACTGGCGCATCGGGGCCTTAGGTCTTGTTCGAGGCCCATTACTGGCAGCGCATACAGCACATTTTCTGCACCAGTCCTTGACGTCAGCTTGACAATTGGCCCAGTAGAACCGTTGCCTAACTTTCTGGAGGGTCTTCGTCACTCCCAGATGTCCTCCGGTGACCCCATCATGGATTTCTCGGAGCACTTCCTGTCTTCTACTCCTGGGAACTACTACCTGACGTCTTTCTTCCCCGCCATCCTCCGACTCCAACACACGCTTCAAGACTCCATTGTCTAAGGTGAAAGAGTTCCATTGGGCCCAGTAAGTTTTAACGACTGGAGAACAACTGGCTATTTCCTGCCACGACGGTCTTCGATCACTCTTCTTCCAGCCGATGACTAAACCAAGATCTGGATCTTTCTCTTGGTCTTTCTGGATCTTGTGGTCATTCCAGTTATCATCGATCGCCGTGGTTCTGCAGAGTGTCGACTCCTTTTCCTCTGTTCGTCGGTAGTGCGAACAGTCGTCTGGACATGGTCTTCGCGATAGGGCATCCGCATTCTTATGGCTGGTCCCCGCCCGATGTTCGATCTCAAAGTCGAATTCCTGGAGCCTCTCAATCCAGCGTGCCACTTGGCCCTCGGGATTCTTAAACTGTAGTAGCCATTTGAGAGCTGCATGGTCAGTTCTCAGTAGGAATCTTCGTCCGTACACGTACTTGTAGAAGTGCTCCACTTCCTTGACAACAGCCAACAGTTCCCGCCTGGTGACACAGTAATTACGCTCCGGTTTACTGAGGGTCTTGCTGAAGTAACCGATGACCTTCTCTTGTCCTTCTTGGATCTGAAACAGGACAGCTCCAAGTCCCACGTTACTGGCGTCCGTGTCCAGAATGAATTTCCCGTCTGGAAGGGGGTAGCTCAGGATTGGTGCGTTGATCAAAGCTCCTTTCAACTTCCTGAATGAATCTTGGCATTCATCCGACCACTGGAACTTTGTTTGTCCTTCCGTGAGCCTGGTCAGTGGCTTTGCGATGTTAGCAAATCCCAGCACGTATCGGCGATAGTAAGTGCACAAACCAAGAAAACTTCGAAGCTGGTGAATGTCTTTCGGAACGGGCCATTCCTTAACGGCTTTGATCTTCTGCTCATCTACTGCCACTCCTTTCCCAGAGACAACGTGGCCGAGATAACGTACTTCTTTTTGAAACAGATGACATTTCTTGGGGCTCAGTTTCAGTCCGGAGCTTCTCAGTCGCTGAAATACCTCTTCCGAAATTTTTACATGGTCCTCGAATGATCTGCCAACCACAATAATGTCGTCGAGATACACCAGACACTTCTTCCATGATAGTCCTTTCAAAACCGTCTCCATCAATCTTTCGAACGTGACTGGAGCATTGCAGAGGCCGAATGGCATAACTGTAAACTGCCATATTCCGGAGCCGATGGTAAAAGCTGTCTTTTCTCGATCTTCCTGGGCCAGTTCTACCTGCCAGTATCCGCTCTTCAAATCTAAGGTCGAGAAAATCGTAGATCCAGCCAGCGTGTCTAGCGTGTCGTCTATCCTTGGGAGAGGGTAGCTGTCCTTTTTCGTCACGTTGTTTAGTTGACGGTAGTCTACGCAAAACCGTGTTGATCCATCTTTCTTCTTCACCAACACGACTGGAGAGGACCAGGGACTGTCGGATGGCTCGATGACTCCGTCTTTCTCCATGTCGCAGACTATTTTGTCAGCCTCCTCCTTTTTGGCGAGAGGAAGTCTTCTGGCTGATTGCCTGATTGGTCGGGCATTTCCAGTATCTATGTTGTGCTGAACCACCTTTGTTCTACCTCCTTTGCCTACTCCGGTATCGAAGATTTCCTGATACTTCCTGACTAGTTCCCTCAGTTTGGTCTTTTGTGCTGGCCCCATGTCCTTGGACGAAATAGCAACCAACTTCTCCAATTCTGCTGGCATGTTACTGGCTTGGCTAACAGTGCCGCGTACACTCCTAATCACAGAGGAAATTGACGAGCAGTGCCCCAAAATTGTTCCCTTCTTCAAGGTCACCGGGTAATAATTGACATTCATTACCCTTACTGGCACAAATTTATCAGCACGCAACAAGGTTTTTCCTAGTGCAATTCCTCGTCCAATTTTCTCATCATGTAGCTTGGGCTCGAACATTACCACATTTCCACTGCTCGCACCTCCATCCAGGCGAGCCTCCAAAATGGTTTCAGCCCTCTCCGGTACGCTTACGTCTTCAGCCAGCAGAACTCGAACCATTTCTTCATTTCTCCCATGAAGTACCAGCTCTTCTCCGTTCATACGAAGGACGCCGTCTTTAAAATTCAGATCGAATCCTCTAGAATTCATGATGTCCATTCCAATTATTATCTCGTCCTCAATATCCGCTACCAGAGCCCGGTGTTTCACTGTAGTGCTGCCCAAAGTCAGTTCAATTGGAAGTTCACCATACACAGTTGCCGGCTCTCCTGTTGCTGTGCGTAGCTTCCAATTCGACGATTCGATTCTTGCCGGTGTTTTGGCAAAAGTAGGTCCAAGGATTGTCCTAGTCGCACCCGTATCAAGGAGCGTGGTGCGAGGCTCGTTGTTAATGAGACCGTCTACGAAGACCCCTTTGTCTTGTCTTTGAAGTACAGCGACATATGCATTGTTAACTGGGGCTAGTTGGATACGGGCTGACTATTGCTCCTTCTTGACCTTCATCGTTGATGTCGATTTTTTCAATGTTGGACATTTGCTACGCACGTGCCCAAGTTCTCTACAATTTCGGCATCGTATCAGTCTTCTCTCAGGCACAACTTCCTTCAGCACTTTTCGCATCACAGCTTCCATATTAGTAGGCTCCTGTGGCTGTGGGTCTTCCTCGATCATCCGGACTCTACTCTGGCTTTTGCAGGATTGCTTTGCTGCTTCGAATTCCAGAGCGCGTGCCAATGCATCCACGAGATGTGCGGGGCGAGCTAGTGTTAGGGCTTGCCGGGTTTCCTGGTCACGAAGTCCATCCAAAAATGCCTGGACCGCTAGTCGCTCCATTACATTTTCCGGTGTAGCTGGGTACGCAAGACGAACCAAACGTGCAATATCTGCTTCAAATTCTTGCAACGATTCGCTTGATTTCTGGCATCGGTTCTTCACCTGTGAGTGATATACGTGTTCAAGGTGGGCTTGGTCATAGCGAAGTACCAAGTGTTTTACCAGCTGTTCATAGTCTTCCTGTTGTTGGGCGGTGAGCGTTTGTAAAATATTTGTTGCTTCGCCACGCAATGCCAGTGTCAATGCTAAAGCTTTTTCCCCAGCATTCCATCCATTTGCTTTGGCAGCAGCTTCGAATTGTCGGTGGTAGTTTGACCATGGAGTATTTCCGTCGAACTGAGGCGGTTTCAATGAGAGCTTTCCAGGTTCAGCACTGACCTTGAGATTTTTTATGTCCTTCTGAACTTCGTCCAAGTTCATACTCAGGTCCACCCTTGAGTTTTTGTTGTAAGTTTCTGGGGTGTGCGCAGAATCTATTCGCTTTCCTAATTCACTGAACTTTTCCTTTATCCTGCCGATTTCTGTCTCGATGTCATCTTTGATTTTATCCACCTCTGTCTCAATGGCTCCTATTCTTCCTTCCAGTCGATTTGCCACACCACAAAGTTATCTTTTTAGGCCTTCAGAGTTTTCTAGAAGCTTCACTTCTAGATTTTCTGAATTTTCTTGAAGCTTTTCTTGAAGTTTCACTTCTAGACTTTTCGAATTTTCTTCAAGTTTTTCTTCCAGATTTTTCGAATTTTCGAGAAGTTCTTCTTTCAGGCTGACCGAGTTTTCTAGAAGCTTTTCCTCCAGACTCTTTGAATTTTGAAGAAATTTATCTTCCAGACTTACGGAATTTTGTAGAAGTTCCTCCTTCAAACTATTCGTAGTTTCCTCGAGTTTGTTCATTATAGCACTCATATCGATTCCAGAAACTTCGAACAAAAATGTTTCTGGGTCTTCTCTTTCTTCAATCAGTCCATCTGCAAGTCTTTTCTGGAGTACGGCCTTCTTTCCAGTTGTTTCTAACCCACGCTCCTCTTACTCTTGCTTCAATTCACTAACTTTAAGGTCAACTAGATGAACTCTTCTTGGAAACATTTTGTCTCTTATTGTCTTTACCGAGATATCAGTCTATTATTTATTCCACACACAGTTTTCAGTTTATTGTCCCGCGACGCGCCAAACTGTTCACTTTGCACTCAAATGTTCAATGGGTCACTCACTAACTGTCTATTAGGCGCGATAAATGTCTATCAGTTTTTCAACGCGACGAACACTTTAACACTTGTTTATTTTAAACATCCCACTTCTGACACCAAATGTAGTAGAACTGCACTAACTAATTTTCCTAATTTATTTAAAACACTATTTACAACAATTATTCACTAAAACATTTACTATTTCAATTTATTTCTACTGTGGCTATCTATCAGCGAACTCTGGAACTGTAACTAACTCTCCATTCTGACTGTCCCGCTTATATACTCCCAAGCAGTTTCCATTCACGATTCTCGAATATTCAGGAGTATAGAACATTTCATCTAGATGGCTCTTCGAATAGTATCGAACAATCGATTTATTCCAGCTTGTTCTCGGCGATCCGTACGCCGGCAGATATACAGTTGTAGTTGAACGAGGGTGCATAATTAATTAGATCAGGGCCGGTCTCGGAGCCGGTCTCGAAATCGTTACATTATTATAATTAAAGACGACATGGTTTACTTTAAAAATTAACAATAACTATCATTAGGAACAAGTACAAGAACTTTTTCTACTTAAATATATTATTAATAATTACTTCGGGTTCGATCCTCGCCCGCGGGATTTTTTTTTAAGATGATGAAAAATTACATTTCTCAAATAGATTGCTTCAAGATTTTGTTGGTAGGATTTTTAGGGAGGATGTTTTTGCTGTCTCCACGCACAATTAATGCACCTAACATTCACTACATACTCAAAATAACTTTTGACATTTGTTCAAATCCTGCTTTTCATATATAATGAATACTTAGCAAGATGATCATATGATTGCCTGACTAGTTACAGGAAATTGATATATGAAACTATTTATCGAAAAGGAACACACATTTTGAAAATTCCTTGCTTTGTTTAGATGATTCAGAATTTTTTTTGAAGTGGATAATTCGTCGGCTTAGTGCAAGAAGTTACTATCTAACAATCTAATGTCCAAGAAAATTTAATGAATAGTCCGACTGAGAACCATTCTGACACTTATTTTCAATAATTACTTTAAAATACAAAATATTTGAAGCAATCTATTTGACAAGTGTATTTTTTTCAATATCATAATGATAAAAAACTTTTTTCGCGGGCGAGGATCGAACCCGCGTACTCTTCGTCAGAAGTCAATATGTCCCTTAACTTAAAAAACTTAAAAAGGTTTTATTCATTAAATTATCAGTGACATCTACAATTTTGATGTAAAACATATTGCAAAACAACCGGGATCTTCTCTCAGATTCATGAGCAGGGCTTCCCAGTCGAGCCGGTGTTCTGGCATGCTCAGTTTTTCATCGTCCATTGTGTGGTGATTCGTATCAGGCCAACCTCCTGCATAGCTTATGTTGGCATTTGAAGTAATTGTGTGATGAGAATGCAGTGTTCTGGTTTCGTGAGTGAGTGAAGGTTTATGAGGTGTATAGCAGGAAAAGCGAGGAAAAACCTGCTTTATGAAAATGATATTGTGCGGGGGAGGGGTACCTTCCCCGCACAGGTGTATTGCTCCCCCCCTGCCCAGTTTCCTAGGTCGGGGGTTCACATTTCACCCGAGCTTTATTTTGAGTGTAAAGTGTCTGTGTGATGATGTTGTGTAGTTGCCAGATTACCCTCCCCTCCGGCGGCCATCCCCGCACAGGGCACCGAGGGGCGACGAGGGGGGCCCACAAGGCGCCCCCCCCACCCCCCCCGAGGCCCCAAGCGGCGAGGCCACCTTCGGCGAGGCTCCTATCCTCATAATGAGGGTGCGGAGTTCTGTAATCTGGCTTTGAATGTTGTTCAATGCCATGGCCAGCAGGAGATTGTCCTGCCACGCCCCACCACCACAGTGGAGGCATCTCGGTTGTGACTGGGGGCCCTGCTCGTGAATTGGTTCCTCGCTGATCGGAGCTTCCATTTTTCCCGGGCTGTTGTGTAGTACAGGCTTTACGATGTAACCTGTTTCCCCCTGGCCTCTCGTGGGGGGAAACCTTTTCAGGTTATTCGGAGGCGGTGATACCATGGTAGTTTTCCCCGGTCCTCCAGTTCGGGGATTTGGTTTCAGATTTGTTCTTGTTTCAATCTCTCTGATTTTAAAGATATATGCCGGGCATTTCTTGTAATTAGCCGTGTGTTCCTGGCTGCAGTTAGCACATTTCGGTGGCAAGTCTATTGTTTTCTGGCATGTTGTTGTCAGATGGCCTTGGCCACATTTTAGGCATCTGGGTGACCTATAGCAGTTACCTGCTGCGTGTCCCCATCGTTGGCAGTTTCGGCATTGGGTGACTGCATTTTCGTTCTGCCTATATTCCCAGGTGATCCTCGTGCTATCAAGCGTCTTTACCTGTCGTTGGAGGTCTCTCAGTGTATATTTGGTCGATGTCGTGACAATGTACATTGGCCTTATTGTCTTAGACATCCTGAATACCTTGTTGATAACGATGTTATATTCCTCTTTCATAGTTTTCTTGATTTCTGCGCCATCAGGGGTGTGATCAAGACCCTTGATGACGAAGAGGTGTTCTTTGCTACTCTCCGGCGTATATGTATGGAACTGAGCCCCCATTCCCTTACATATGTTGATCGCCTTTCCATAATCTTCTGCGGTGAAAGTGTGGAGTAGTGTCTGTGATTGAGTGTACTTGAGCTCATAGTACACTCTCTCATCTTCCAGCATTTCGCGTATATTCTCGAAGTCCCTCGCCTTGCCATCTATGGTGATAGGGGGCGGGGTTTCCTTTTTCTTTTTTCTATGGCTTTGTTGTGGGAGTGTTTGTGCTGGTTTTTGAGCCTTCTCTTCTATGCTGATATTTTCAATTTCTTCTGGTATTTCCGTGGTGTTTTTATCGGCTAATTGTTCTTCTACGTTATTTCCCCTCTCTTCAGCTTCTTCTTGTAGGCGCCTTTTCTCATCTCTAATCTGGAAGTCGGTTTGTATACTCGCAGCAATTTTGAGATACCTTTGCCAGAGTTTACAGTTTGGCCTTATGGTTCTTATATCTGAGTCGCTCATTGGGTGGTAGCTTTCCTCAGGGTTTATTATAATGGTTTTATTTATTTTTACCCAATTCTCAAGTATACTGTTTGCCTCAGCCATGACTTGTTTTATTTTCTTCTCTTCAGCTACTTTTTGCGCTCTCTCTTGTTCCTCTCTGTGCTTGGTCCTTTCTTCATTTTCTTTGTGTGCTTGGGCTTGCTTTTCCAGCTCAAGGGTTCTCTTCCGTTCGGCTTGTTTACCTGCCATTTTTCGCTCAAAGTCTACCTGTATCTGTGACTTGATTTCCTGATACTTGTACCAGAGCTCTTCGCTGGTTTTTAACTTTTCTATATCCAGGGGATGTATTGAAGAATAGATTCCCTCTGGGTCGGTGTAGCACCTTTTGTTTACCTCGATCCAACTGTGAAGAATGGAACGTAGAGATTTCTCCAGTTGGACTTTCTTTTCTTCTTGTTTCCGTTTTTCTTGTGAGGCAAGTTGTCGTTCCACTTCGAGCCTCTCACGCTCAGCTATCTCGGCAGCTTCCTTTTCTTTCATGTATTGTTGTTCTAAGGTCTCTTTCTCTTCCTGCTCTTTCTGTTGCATTTTTCTGATGTTTCTGCGCTCAGCTTTCGCTCTTTTCTTTCTCCATGCCTCTTCTAGGTCTGCTTCATGGGAGGCAATGAAGTTTTTGACTACGCTTTTGTACTTTTTGTAGATTTTCTTGTCTATTTTTATGTAGCTTTCATAATCTCTGGGGAGCCTCTGTGGTGCAAGACCGTATTGGGCGTCCTCATCCATCCAGTCTGAATATAATTTTATCATTCCCTTGGCTAGGAGATGATGTTTTACTTGAGTAATCTCTTCTTCGGAGTATATCTTGTTGAACTCCTTGAAGAATTCGTCGTGCTTCATATGATCGATAGGGAGCTCTGTGTCGGTGTTGCTGACATCTTCGACTCGCTCTTGGTGGTTAGTGTATGTCTCGACTCGATCCATACTCTTTACCTGGCGTTGATATATTCGGGAATGAAATATGGAAATTTTTCCCGATTGTTTTCAGTGGGCGTGGCTGAAAGTCACGCCTCCGGGATACTCTGACTTGAGTAAGTCCAAGCACTAGGATGACCAGAACGGAGGACTGGACGTTTCTCAAAATTTCGTGCGAGATCTTAGCTACTCGATCCACCAAGATCACTGCACTTAATTAAGAGAAAGTTGTCACTCACGTTTGCTTTCTTCCTTCTTGATGCTTCTTCCGGTTGGAAAGGCTTTTGAGGTGTTTCTCAGTTTTGGCAGCTTCAGTTTGATTCGTCGATCGCACTTATTCACTGTTAAAAGTTTCAAGTTGTGAAGTGGCTTGTTGCGCGTGCGCGAACAATTTACGGAGCAGCACACGTCTTGCTCGTACGGCGGCCAGACGTGTACTTCAATATGTCCCGCTGCTTTACGAACTGAGCTAAAGGAGCGTGCGGAAAGTTACTGTCCTTGCCTGTGCGGAAAATATTTCGTACGCTTGTGATATTATAAGCCTCTTTCCGTGTAAGTATACAGTGCGATATACGTTACTTTCCCATGTGGTCGTGGAAAAAAAAAAGTTATTGATTTTGTAAAGAGTTATTGATCCTTATACTGGCAACGTGGCATCAAGCGAAGAAATCGTGTTGGATTTTTCGCCTGTTATAAATCTCAAATTACGAGAACTACAGCGATAATAAAAATACGAAAATACAATACCATCAGAGATTGCAGCCAGATAAGCTTGGTGAAAAAATCTAGTAAAGTGAAGTTAGTGAAATCAACAAAAAACAAACAGAAGTGATAGATATAACGTTATAAGAAGACAAATAAACAACGGAACTCCGTCCGAGAATAAAGTGGTGTTGCCAGAGTGTCAAAAAAGAATATAGAACGCAAAAACATTGATAGGAAAATCCAAAACCTCCGAAGAATTGATCTGAGTTGTTTTCCTTTCGCAGTGTCGTGGTTGTAATTAGAGAACGAGCGGAACAGATACTGACGATGAGAACAAACGGAAAAGGGACCTTATGGATGAATACTTTAAAAGAACAAAAATAAGTAGAAAATCACCAGGAACAGAGAGCAAATAAAAAGGAGATGGAAGGAATAATGATAACAATGATGAAGGAGCTGCTGAAGAAAAATGATGAGTTGATAGATAAAGTAAAGCTCATCAGGAAAGAACAAAGAGAAAACCAGCTGCAGATGAATGAAATAAAGGAAGAGAACAAAAAGATAAATGGTAAATAAATGAATTAGCACAAAAACTGGAAAAGTTAGAACGAGAAAATAAAAAGAAAAATTTAAGAATATCGGGGTTGAAGGTTGACACTAATGATGATGAAATACTAAAAGAACAGATGGAAATCGAAATAGAGCTTAAAATAAAGGTATCATCAAGAAGCGAAAGGAAAGCTGGAGAGGAAGTATGTGTGGTTGAAACAGAAACACTAAAAGAAATATTACAGAATAAAAGTCAACTACGAAACCTCCACACGAAAATATATATAGATTCTGAATTAACAAAAACAGAGCAGGAAATACAAAAACAAATAAGAGAAATGGAGAAACAAAAATTGGTTACAAAAAGATGACATGAATGGGAAAATATGGAAATGAAATGAGGAACAGGGTGGACTGGAAGAAGAAAATAGAGGAAACGCTTCAAAAAACTGAAAGTAAACAAAAAACAAACGATGAAAGTGGAAAACAGCAAGGCAATGGATAAGGAAAAAAGGGAAATTAGAGAAGGATATAATAAAAATAGGAGAGAAGAGAGGCAGGAAGGCAAAGAGAATAGTAAAATGACACAAGAAAAACATATTTGGAGAATCGGTACGTGGAATATAAGAAGTATACAGGGAAAAGATCAAGAATTAAAAGAGGAATTTGAAAGAAGTGAATTGAAGATACTACTACTACTACTACTACCACTACTTCTACTACTACTACAGTAATCTAGAGATTTTGTGGAACTACTTAAAAAACACGATCTTATCAAAGGTGACAAAGATATGTGGGGTTACTAAAAAAAGCAAACATAAAAAACAAACTGCTTGGTGGACAGAAGAGATAAAAAACCAAATTAAAATAAAGAAAAATAAATAGAAAACTTATTTGAATAATAAAACAGTAGAACACTATGAAAAGTACAAAAATGAAAGGAAAAAAGTATAAAAGCTAGTAACTGAGACTAAAAAGAAAAAGTGGTAAGAATTTGAAGGAAAAATAGAAGCCAATAGCAAATCAAACCAGAAATTATTCTATAGAATGCTTAAAACACTAAGACAAGAGAAAACACCGGAGGTAAACAGTATTAAAGATAAAGACATTACAAGGGAAGACAGAGAGATAATGAATAGATGGAGAGAATATTTTCAAGAGCTACTAGGTGGGCACCAACAAATAGAAAAAGAAACCAACAAATACAAAGGAACAGAAGATAAAAATGAAAACAAAGAAATAAATTATAAAACATCACAGGAAATGAAAGAAAATATACAAAAACTAAAAAATGGAAAATC
The DNA here is from genome assembly GCA_958502065.1 of Chrysolina americana. NCBI lineage: Eukaryota > Metazoa > Arthropoda > Insecta > Coleoptera > Chrysomelidae > Chrysolina > Chrysolina americana. Next base: position 40,948,850 of record OY293416.1, read on the forward strand.
ACCTGGAGAAGATAAATTAACAACTGAAATGTTCAAAAATATGGGAGAAACTGGGCTAAAAATACTGAGTAATATATTTAATAAAGCGTGCTCAGAAGAGCAGATACCTAAGACTGGAAAGTAGCGATGATTGTCCCTATACTCAAGAAGGGAGATAAGTATGATTGCACGAACTATAGAGGCATAAAATTGCTAAGTACGGCGATGAAAATATATGAGACAATTGTAGAAAAAAAATAAGACCTATAGTAGAGACAACGCTAGAAGAATCACAAAGCGTATTTAGAAAGGGAAGAAGTACACAAGACCATATATTTACGTTGAAAATAATTGCAGAAAAGAGGCTCCAGCAAGAGCAAGATGTATATTTACGATTCATTGACCTCGAAAAAGCGTTCGACAAAGTACCAAGGATGAAATTATGGGTAATCTTAAAGAATAGAGAAATTGAGAACGAAATAATCAATAAACTTAATGAAGAATATTTATAAGAATAATGTTAACTGTGTGATTCGACATAACAAAAGGTCAGAAAAATTTACAACAAGAGAAGGACTAAGACAAGGAGGAGGACTCAGTCCAATGCTGTTCACCATATTCATAGACGAGATAATTAAAAAAATTTCACAAAAAGTAAAAAACTCCACATTGGATACAGGCACCTACAGAGAATAGAAATATCAGAGGGTGCTTCTGCAGATGATTTGATAATTATGACTGAGAACAAACGAGATCTACAAAATAGTCTAGAGATATGGAATGAAACTTTTGAAGAATACGAGATGAGAATGAACAAAAACAAAACAAAAGTGATGGTGATTTCTAAAGACGAAAGAAGAGCGATGAATATAGAAATTGAAGGAGTGTTTATAGAACAAGTAGAACATTACAAATATTTAGGAATAGAAATACAAAGAAATGGAAAAAAAGAATTACAAAACACATTAAATCTCTAATACTCAATGAATAAAACATTTATGAATAAAAGAGAAATTTCTAAGGAAACAAAAATGAATGTTTTCAAAACAATTTACAGACCGATTTTGAAATTTGGTTGCGAGTCTTGGGTACTCTCGCAAAGACAAAAAACCAGAATCCAGGCCATTGAAATGAAGTGTTTGAGAAGAGTAAAAGGAGTAACAAAAATGGACAAACTAAAAAATACAGAAATAAGGGAAAATTTAAAAATTCAAGCAGCACTGACGTTCATTGAAAAGAGGCAACTCAGCTGGTGGGGTCATTTACAGAGGATGAACAACGAACGCCCGGTGAAACAAATATGGCAGACGAATACTCATAACAAAAAAAGAAAAAGAGGAAGACCACGACAAACATGGGATGGGGTAATTGTAGGAATTTTAAAGAAAAAAGGAAAATCTTTCCCAGATGCAAGAACCTTAGCAAGAAACAAGAAAGAACGGGCAAAGTTTGTATATGATTGAGAACATCAATGTAGTGATAATGAATTGTGAATAGTAAATAACCCTACACCACTGGGTGGTAGACGGGATTTTGATAATAATATATATATTGATCCTGACATTCAATATTACCTTGATTTCGAAAACCCCGAACTTTACGATAGTTTCACAAGAGTCCTCCAACAATATTTCAAATTCTGTTACTTGAAACTGAAGAAGTGCAAGAAAAAACTCATTGACGTTTCAAACAATACTGACATAGAAGAGACCATAAAAAATGATAATGAAGGAAAGTCCAACCACAGAGGGATAGACGAAACGCTTCAACGCATAAAAGAAAAATATTATTGGTCATTTATGAAAAACTAAATTCAAACCTTCATAAATGAATGCGAAGTTTGCCAACGAAGCAAATATGAAGACACCCTGTAAAAATCAAAATGAATGTCACTCCTACTTCTACAAAACCTTTCGAAATCTTACATATGGGTACTTTCACTTTAGAACAAAACAAATTTTTGACAATTATGGTTAGTTTTTCGAAATATGCTCAAGCATATCATCTAAACTCCCTCTCAAGTATAGAGATAGTCGATCATCTGATTCTGTTCTTCTCACATCACGGTGTCCCTGAGCAAATTATTGTTAATAACGGCACCAAATTCAAAAATTCTGTAATCACGGAATTACTCGGTCTACACAAAATCAAAACACATTTTTTTTCACCAAATCACCCCCAATCGAATGGAGCTATTGAACGCTTTCACTCGACTATAAAAGAACATGTAAGAATTCTGAATACCATAGGATTCCTGAAAACTCCTGTTAAAATGAAAATGGTCTACGCGATCCTCGCCTACAATCATTCGTTACACTCTGTAACAAACCTCAAACCAATTGGCGTTATTAATGGTCATATCAGCAACAATGACCCATTCAGTTTAGAAATTGAAAAAATTTTAATCAACGACTACATTAACGATCATAAAAAAAATCTAAATTGATTTACTCTAAAATTAACGAAGATCTAATTGAAGAAAAAGAAAAACGCATAGAAAATGTCGATAAGATTCGTAATGATTCCGAAATATTTCAACCAAAATAAAAGGTTTTTCAGAAAATCCATAAAAGACAAAAAACCGTTAATAAGTTTTTCAGCTCATCAGGCATCTTCGGATTGCCGGAAGTCAAAATAAGAAATCTAGATGCGAACCCTGGTATAACCCCACTCAAACTAGGTACAGCAAAAGTCCAAGAAAGCTTCTACAAACTAATTCACTACTATGATCTACAACCCATACTTTCACAGGTAAATTTTTTGGATAACCAAGCTCGAAAATTATTTCTATTGATGAATAAAATTTCACTGACTCTTCAAATTACGTCAAAATACTGAATTTCATAAAAGAAAAAGTAGCATACAAAACCGAAATTTTACCACATCCCAATAGAATCAAACGAGGTCTAATAGATGGTTTGGGATCAATTTTCAAAGCTATTTCAGGAAATCTAGATGCAAATGATGGAGAACGATATAAAAAACTTATCGAACATCTGGAAAATAATCAAAAAGAATTAGCATTGAATATGAAAAACAGTAATTCTTTCTCCATTGAAGTAATCAATAAATTCAATAACACCATTCAAAAAATATGCCACAACGAAAAAGTCATTGAATCCAAAATGAATGAAATTTCTAAAATTGTTGAAGGTCAAGTATATAGAGAAAATTCTATGTACATTAAAAATGTTTTTATTGAAATTATTAGCATCTATGATATGATCTCAATAATTCAAGACATCGAAAACTCCATTATGTTTTTGATATTAGGCATGATGCAACCTAGTATAATAAAAACTACTGATTTTTTCACTGAACTTATGTATTTACAAAGAAACTCAACAAAAACCAGTTACCCCTAGAAGTTACCCCAGAAAAAGTACTTCTATTGAAGAAATTGGTGAAAATAGAAAGTTATACACTTAATAACAGAATTATATATATTTTGAATATACCAATCACTTTTCCATTTGAATTCGATTTATTCCACTTGCATTCCACTCCTATTCCTGAAAAGAGTCAGTTCAAGGTTATCTTATCGAAAAACAAATATTTGGCAATCAATAAATTCTTCTACGCATATTCAAACGACCGCTGCAAGAAAGTCATGCCTAAATCATACCTATGTGATGAAAAGAATCCCCAAGAGCTTCAAGAAGAGAACCCCTGCGAAGTCCAACTCCTGAGCCTAAATCACACCTCTACATGTCAACAAACGTACGTTCTAGTGAATCACCCTATATTTCATAGACTTGGAGAATCCAATCAATGGGTAGCCATGCTGCCAAAAGAAGAAAAGATAAAAATCAACTGTAACAATCAAGTAGAAATCGTATCAATCAAGGGTACGAACCTGTTCGAGATTACAGTTGAATGCCGAATAACTACACCGTTTCGCAACATCAGTAACCAAGAACATTTCACCCAACCAGGACAAGCCATATTATTTCCAAAAATCAATACCAATAAGAACGAAATGCTGAAAGAAAATCTACAGATTTCTTTAGAAGACATAGAGTTGGATGACCTGCACATTATTAAGAAGATGATAACCGATAACCAACCGAACTTGTCCTTCGATATAATATCACATACCCCTAGTGAATGGACAATGCTTTTGTATGGATGTGGAATCACACTGATTGGCTTTATCGGTTACAAGAGGACCCATTCAAGATGGAGTAACAACAAGAAGAAAGAAAACGAGCAACCACCTCTAAACCTTTCAGATGTTCAAATTCCTCGCTAACCCTATGGATTTGAGGGAAGGAAATATCTCACCGAGTTTGTCGCTGTTCCCAAGAATCGTCTTTCCAACAAGATGTTTACATAGTTCTTTTTGTTAGAATCAGTTGTAGTTGAGCACTCACAATAATTTTCATAAATACCAGTTTTGCTATTTTTCGAATTTTGTAATTGAAATAAATTTTTTAAAAAAGGACTTGAGCATTCCAAAAAGTTATTAAATAACTTCTGAATTAAAAATATGGATAAGGTGAACACTTCGTTTGCAATGTACAGGCTATAAGCAAAGTTCAATATAAAAGAAGTTCCTATAAACACATGAAACTTATTGGACCACATCGTGCTCTTTGGAAAAACTCAACGAGTACCTATAGGTGAAGTAGAAAAAAATTATGTGAATGATGCAAGTACTTCTGCAATTTCCACACCAGCAGAAAGAACCAGAATTGTTAGTTAATAAGACATGGAATATTGATTATCAACTCGTTCTTACCTTGCCTCATATTTGACAGCATAGCGATTATTTATTGAAAAATATCGGACACTGTTGATGGTCAAAAAATGTTTTTTTCAACGCCTAAAATTTTCTTTGTACCTCCGGGAATTTCATACGGATTCTTGACATATTCGTAGGTTCACGATCTCACTACTCAGGACTTCAGTAGTACTCATTTCATTCACTTGGTTAAAGATGTTAGTTATCAACTACCTTCAGAACATGTCGTCTTATCATTGAATTTATAGTTTATCAACTACCTTAAGAGAGTCATAGTTACGACCGCACCGGGGGGGGGCTGGGTGGCCAGTCAGGCCCCACCAGCTTCACCCATGATTCCATACCAGATGGGTGGGCTTACGCTGGTGTGCTCTAGCGAGCCAAAATTTTTCCCCCCATGATGACTTCCCCCGGGTGTTAGCTATGCGCCCTAGCTATGATCGCGAACGATTTTGGTGTGGGAACCGTGAATCAATCATTACAGGAGGGGTTGCCGTAGGGACCGCGAACCGTCCCCGGACCATCCCACACCTCTCTAGCTCACTGCTAACATAGCTTTCACTACAACTCTGACTTTCAACTCTAAGATCTTGCCGGAGCTGTCACAGCATCGTTCCCCAAGGATCATGCATGCACACGAATGAGCCCCCAAAATCCCCGCAGTCCCCCTAGCAGACCACTTGCCCCTGAGAGACCAACACCAGGCGGAGAGGCGAGCTAGGGGCTCCCCTCCACCCTTAGTACCATTAATCATGAACCTCCGATCATGCCGAGAATGGTCGCCGTTCGGCCCAGGTTTCCCTGTGTCAGCCTACTACATATCAGCTGAAGCCGCGGTAGCACGTTACCCAGACAGCTGGGATGGTGTATACCAACGACAACTTTTAAGGGTAAACGCCATGTAGTCTACACCGTTTACCCATAAAAAACTTAAGAGGGAATTTATTTTCAAAAATTCTATTGAAAAATCTTCTTCGGAATTACCTCAAAACCCCTGATTCCAAATTTGATTGAAAATAAAAAATGAAAAAATTCACCTCAAAAAACTTTTATTTTTTATTTCATTCTCAGAAGTTGCAGTCTGAACAAGTAATCATTTACATAATAAAAAATCATCAGCTGGAAAGTTCATCACAAAAAAATTCAAAGCCCTTTTAGTTCTTTTTATCGAAAGGGAAGTCATGGAATAACTGAACTTCGATGATGTGATAAATGCCTGCAAAAAAAGTCCAGAAATGTTCATATTTAGACTAGCCTTTTGTGTGATACATATTTTTCGTCATCATGAAATATTTTGTTTTGTTTTCACTTTTTTGTTATCGTTGACAGCATCAGCAAATTATATGTAATGAATTCGTATAACAAACGGAATTCGAAAAAAACTGTATTCGTTTTTTAAATATATGGCCTGCTTCGAAGGCACATTCCAGAAGAAAAGGGGCGCTGAAGTCAATTGCGCTTCAGTCTACGATTGAAATTAAAAGATACAGTATGCTATGTTGGAACCTCTGATCCCTGCATTTCTGACCACGATGCACAGTTCAAAATGGAACAGAATAATCATTCAGAGAGGGTTGGATGCCATGAAGCAATCTCTCGGCCGATATTTTATGAAAACTTAATTTCCTTAAACTATCTAGCAGACTTCTTGAATAATACTTATAGTTCTCGTGTCTGTCATCGTTTTCTCCTGAGGAAAATGAAAGACAAAAAACTGAATGAGACACCCACCATATTCTTCAATAATGAACTAAGTCAGATGAAGGACACCCTACAATCATTAAAAATAGTCAGTATCTTCTCAAAGAATCTTGTTGATAGAGGAAGGAGTCTATAAAAAATACAAACACAGTTATCAGACAGCTACAACATGAGCTGAATCATAAACTAAATTCATAGAAAATCCCAACAAAAAATCCAAAGACATCTGGAAGTTAGTTGATTATGAGCGAAACTGCCAGTAAGTGGAATGTCACCGGAAAAAGCATCAGTTCGAATGAGTTAACAGATTTTATTCATCACCAAAGATCTGCCATCTTGCAATGTCCATACATTAGATTCCATCTCAAGCCTCCCAACACCAAAAATTTTTTTTCATGATGAAAGTGCAGAAATCGTGTCTTAGATTTTTCTATGGTATACGGAAATACGATCCCATATCGCACATGTTGAAACCCTCAAAGTGGCTGAAAATACAAGATCGGCAAAAACTCCATTTTTCAGTTTTATCACATTCAATAATTCACAATCGCAGTCCTCCATATCTTTACAACAAAATAACATATAGGAGAGATGTTCATAATCTGAATTTACGACATAGAGTTAGCATTTCCCTGCCACCCCATAGAACCACTGTTGCGTCCACACGTTCATGTGTTTGTCTTTATATGTTTAATTCATTTATTACCAATCATTCACCCTTCACTTACTTTTATTTCCACACTATTTCAAACATATTGAGTGTTCACCGGCAACCGAAACCTTTATTTTGCTCCCCGTGTACATTCATTTATTTTGTTCAATAAAAAAAAACTCAAGATCCGATCCTCTCTGCCCGAGAAGAAAAGAACAGATAATAAAAAAGCGAATTTTCGATTTCGTTCGAAGCACACACAGGACTTCTTAGCATCTCCTGCAATTTTCGACAATTTGTAAAACCGCATATTTCATATATTTTGCTCCCGGTGAATAATAGTGAAAAGTGAACTAACTAGAGATATCTAGCCGAAGAAAGAAGGCCAGGCGTTATCTGAAAATACTCAAGACTTTCCGAAGAAACTCCAGTTCCGTCATCTAGAATTGTTCTGGAAGAAACTCCAAGGTAAGATCTTGAGATCTTCAGGTTGGTTCATCCATTTTTTCATCCCCCTTTCAACACCAGCGAAATTACAGTCCATTAGATCACGAGCTTTTATCGAGCTTCCAGATCAAATAGTTGATCTTTTTTGGAAGTTTTTCTCACATTCATAACAACCACCATATTTCGAAGAAGTTTCTCATATAATGTTTACAAACTGTATATTGAAGTCCAACCATCACTCAAACAAATGAAATTTCTAGGTACATTTCAAGAGGAAAATCAGAGAAAGTATGTTAGCCACATATGTATGACTCGTAGCATAGCAAATTTTTTAATATACCTAATCACAAGAACGATTTTATAATTAAATATTATTTCATCTTGGGGCTGAACAAGAACATTTACAAATTGTTTTCAGCTCCATTTTGCATTATTATATTGTACTGTATTATCAAACACGCAAAATAAATGCAAATAAATATCATTATTAATATTTTTTTTTTCCCTTAAGGAATGTACCAGTCAGGCCCTGTCTCCGGAGCTCCGATACAACCGGAGGGCGCGCTGGTGTGTAATTAACCCCAGTAAACACTCTCCACGTCGGTGGGGTGAGTGATTACTGGGTCCGAGAGTCATGTGCCCTGAGAAGACGGAGTGAAACAAGAATAACGGCACTCTGCATTCTTCCGGCCAAGTTTTCTGCCGCATCATAGCAAACCGGTATAATTTTCAAGTTTGAGAGCAGTGTGTCCATCATTCCACCAAGGACCCCTATTATCAGAACCACTATCTTGACAGAATGGTTTGGATGAAGCCTGCGGAGTTCAAAGAGAAGGTCTCGATATTTAGTCCGTTTTACCTCCTCTTTTCGAACAATGTTCGTTTCGCCAGGAGCTGAAAACTCAATGACAAAAATCGCCCTACTTTGATGGCCGAGGAGGACTACATCAGGCTTATTGGCTTGTATTTGCCTGAGGGTGGGGAATGAGTAATTCCAATAGATTCGGCACTTCTTATTCTCCACAACGGGCTCAATATCCCCCGGAGCATAAGGCAACACCGGTGTCTCGTCTACACCGTACGAGTATCGTAGATGGTAGTACAACACTCGTAGGGCCGCGTTATGCCTGTGGATATAGGCTGAGACCGCATAAGCTGGACAAGCTGACAGCAAATGTATTATGGTCTCAGCTGCCCCACGACACGCTCTGCATCTAGTGTCAGGGACCTCTATACTCCTCACGCGACTACGGTAGACGAGGGTGTTGAAGACACCATCCTGACAGGCCATTATGAATCCCTCGGTTTCCGACTTCAGAACACTTGCCCTGAGAAAAGCAAATGTCAGGTTTCTGGATAAGCCAAGGTCCTCAATGTTCTTGTAGAAGACCCCACGCATTGGCTTATCCTTATGTAGCTGTAGGAGCCTGTCACACTCCGCAGCTTTCACGTGGGCTTTTTGCTGAACGGGTTTCAACTCGGTGACAGAGTTTGGGTTCGTCCGTTCAGTGTCGATTACGAGACTAAGTTCATCGGCTGCACGGGTTGCTGCCTTGAAAAGAAATGCTCCAATCCCTACTTTTTCATGATCGCATACCAAGCAGAGAATGAGATCTGAATTCCTGATGACTTTACAGGCTCCATCCAGTACCATTCTGTTGTGTAGACACTCCAAACTCAAAAGTCCATGGCCTCCCCGCTGTCTGGGGAAGTATAACCGTGGAACAGACGATTTAGGATGCAAGCTCCTATGAAGATGGAGTTTTTACGTCAAGTTATCGCAGCTCTACCTGTGTCCATTTCATTAATTCAATGACCAGATCTGTCGGAGTTTGTGCTAATATTTGTCGCGGAGAGAGTTTTTAACAGTAGCTACCTCTTGGGTGTGGCGTTGTTCCACTCCTAGGTAGGTATTCGTCTCTCCGGCATCCAGATGATGTAGGATGCTTCCGTCTACGAGCTGAACGTCCTCTCCGTATTCCTCGCATCGTCCTCTTTTGAGATGAACCGTGGCACATTTGTCGATCCCAAACTCCATTCCGATAGCATGCGTATATTCTTGCATCACCCTTAAGGAATGATGAAGATCCTTTTCTCCGGAGGCATAAAGTTTAAGGTCATCCATGTAAAACAGATGGGTGACCTTATGCCTCCGGTTGCTGGGGGTGCCGCAGTTGTATCCGCGGGTTTTTCGTAGTGCAACGGACAGTGGCAGTAGTGAGATGCAGAAGAGAAGAGGGCTGAGGGAGTCTCCCTGAAACACGCCCCTTCTAAAGATAACCTGCTCTGTTTGGACTCTGACTTGATCAGATTTTATGGTAAAGCGAGTCCTCCAGAGCGGCATCAGCTGTTCAATGCATCTCACTATTAGATCGGGTACCACAAGGCATCTGAGCAAATGCATGATGAGCTCCTGCGATGTTGTAACAAATGCCTTCACCAATAGTTATTTAGTCCATCGGGACCTGGAGCAGCGAAGTTCTTCGAGCCTTTGAGGGCCTGTCGAACTTCTTCCGCAAAAGACTTCGAACTGCGCTAGGGCTGGAGTATTTACGTTGAGTGGTTACGGAAATTCGTAAATATCCTTCTAGAAGGTTTCTACCCTATCAGCCGCCGGCGGGTTATCCACAACACGTGGATGCTCTTGGAATAGGCGAGAAGGTTTATCGCGGAACTTCATGTTTTCCGCGATGCTTCTCGCCCGCCTCACTAGTGACTTTTTTGCAGCCACCAGCATTCGAATCCTATCAAGACAGTGCTGTTTGATGGTAAACAGCACGCCTTGATTTAGTGTGTGGTGAGCTCTTCTTAAATTTGCGGCAATTCGCCGCACTGCGGGCGTCAAGGGCCTATTGGCCGCCACGTGTTGTCTCGCCGACTTGATCTTAGCTTTCATCTTGTGTATGCGTCGCTCATGCCTGCCAATCAGAGGGGTGGTATCCCTCCTCCCCGCTTGGGACAGGGTCTGAGCGGCGTCATACACGGCAGAGTTGATCTGCCAGATATCAGCCTCTTCCGAAAGGACATTGTGAATTTCTGCATCCACCCGTGCCAGTTGTTGTGGCTTCAGGGGCTTGGTTTGATGAAGCGCCCTGTTAATTAGTAATATCATTATTATTATTAATATAAATACTGTATAATAGTCATAAACAAATTATTAACATCTTCAATATTATTATGTTTCGTTTCATAATTTCATTTGAATTTGCACCGAAGCGACTCATTTTGACACAATCAGGTACAATTAATATTGAATGAACTGCCAAACTTTGTGTTGCCATGGTTACGTCGTTGAAAATACCGAAGCTGATCCTCCAATCAGAATTGAAAGACAGCTGGTGTTATCGGGACGAGTTGTCTTTGGTTTGCGATTGGTCAGATTATGTGAGAATTTTAAGATGAGTGAAATAGTCAAAAGAACACTCAAACATATTTATAATTGAACCATTAACCATTATCATAAACCATTGTTTCTCCGAAGAGGTATTCCCAGATGTATTCAAGGTGAGCAAAGTAATACATATCTTCAAGAAAGGGATCTAGATTAACCTGACAACTACAGACCAATTTTAATTTAACCTATTTTGGGAAATATTTTAGAGATTATAGTTAAAGAGAACCTTATGATCTTTATCAATAAATATAATTCACTACACGAACACCAATATGGCTTCATAAAAAATGATCTACATCTGATACAGTGGTAGAAGTGATACAAAATGTAGAAAATGGTGAACACACTTCCTTGACTTTGTGGGATCTTAGCAAAACATTTGATTGGATTATCCACAATATCTTTATCGGAAAACTGGCATATTACAGAAGTCGAGGAATAGCTTCAAATTGTTTTTAATACTATCTCCACACAAGGAAACAAGCCGTTAGGGTGGATGGTGTTTTATCAGATGAAAAAAAAGTTCTGATTCTTCTATACCAGCTGGACTTGAATTTTGATTGTATAGATTTTACATTTTCGAAATCAGCATCTTTAATATTCCAGGCTATACAACTTTGTATAACTTTGTATAGTTGAATCAGAACGACGGTGTTATAATGTTTGTGAGATCGGAGATGTACGACTCCCACTCAACAATGAAATTAAATGGCAGTTTTCTACTCCGGGTCAAAATGAGAATATACGGTAAAATGTTCATTATCAATGATATAAATATTTTGGTTGTTTTCCGGGTTTTGCCGTGGTCGTCTTTGGTTTAAATCTACAATCGATCATTTCCTCGATGAAATCAGTACTATTCTAAATAAAGATAATGAAAAATCAGATTTTAGTCTGGTAATCAGGGATATGAATATCGATTTGATGGTAATCTCCCACGAATATGAGTGCTATTTGGTTATCATAAGTGAATAAGGATATATACAAGGTGACCCAGGGTTAAACCGCCAAACGTTCAGTATCGATTTTTTAGGTGAAAATAAGATATTTTCTTCATGTAAGTATATGTCCCAACTTGCTTCGTTTTCGAGATACAGTGTCAAAGTTTTCATAAAAAATCAGTTTTTTATTCATTACTCAAAAACCTTTCGGTTGATTCTGATAAATCTCAGCATGTTTATTTGCGGTGATGGGTTTCTTGATCAACTTTTTTCAAAAACATTGCTTCTTTAAGTAGGGCCCCGTGAGACGCCAAGTAAGGTGGGCGGGGGCGTAAGATTTTTTTCACTGTCCTCGGACCAATCCGGTACTGTGTACCTAACCACAAGCCAAAATATATCGCTAAGTTATAATGTCATAAAATTTAGACCCTCACAGCTTGATGATAATGGAGAGACTTCAGAATTTTTGGATGATTCTAATTGTTGGATGGTCCCAAAAATTTTTGATGCTAAAAATAAAAACGCCTCGCGATGCCCAAAAATAACGCCTCGCCGCCGCCGCTGAGAATTTTCATTTGAAATATCACAAGAGAGTGAGAATAAAGTGAAAATAATTTGACAGATTTTTCGAAAACTTGTTGGCAGGCAATAGACACGAGAGCCCGAAGGGCTCGAGTGGCTATTACCAAATGGCAACAAGTTTGAGAAAAAATATGGATAATTATTTTCCACTTTATCGAACTCTCGTGTGGTATTCGCTAGATAATTTTTTGATGCCCCAATCATAGACGTATTCTCTATACATATAACATTTTTATTTCAAAAATTTACTCGAATCACTATAAACAGAATGAAGTTTGGAATTTGAAGTTCTCATCATGAAATATACAATTATTATGGATGTTTGGTCCTTGGCTGGAGGATTCCGTAACATTGTTTTGTTCTGTTGGATTGTCTGTCTCTAGGTTATCAATTGAAACTGTTTCTGAATTGACACGTTACTCAAAATAGTATTCTTACATGGATTTTCGTTGATTTTATTAAAATTTCATCGAATGATGATGTACTAAACCGTTATCGAATCATTTTTCACTTTTCATGCAAACTGATGATAGACATCAGATCAAAAGAATCAGTTGTCGCATAATAAAAACAAAATACCACAAAAAATTCCATCGGCAATTTTCAAGGTAGAAAATGCCCACTATAATAATGCTGTGATTGTCCTGAATTGATGATTTCGATTGGTTGCAAGAATTGTCAAAAAATAATCGCTAACATAATATATTAGACGTGAAGAGCAGATATGTGAAGTTTCAACGTTGGTGTAATTTTTTTTCTCGTTATTGAGCCCGAGAGCTATTACTTTTAGCTTTAAAATATTGACTGTGTACGATCGTAGATAAAAAAAAACTGCTAATATATTCGTTAGCTATTCGTCAAATCTACAAGTCGAAGACAAAGTATATTTTTAACGCGTTTGAATGGAGCTCCGACTTGGTATTATGAATAGTACATAGGTTTCAAAAGCGCACCCACAGAACACCGTAGACAGAAGTTGAAATGGATAATCCGTTTAATTAGTTTAGTCAATCAGCCACCGTTGAGTCAGGAACGCCGAGCTGGATTCGGAGAGTTTCGAATTGAATTATTACATTTACCAGCCTACCCGATCATTATTAGGATTCATCCAGTTTATAGCTAATTGATATGGTACGGGTAGGTAGTGCTAATTGAGTTTTTTATGATCGGGTCTCTAAAACTGCACTATTGTTTGTACAGGGCGATTCTTCAATAGTAAGCTTTGCATAACTAATACGATACTTAACTGATATTCAATTTAAATGTACCTCAAGTACCGTATTGATAATAATAATACTCCCTCATAAACACTCATAGAGTGTACCCAAAGCCATAGCCTGTGCAACTAGAGGACGGCTATTATTATTTGTCGTGGCGCTTCAGGATGACTTACTGATTTTTGGTGGCATAGTCACTTTTCATGTAGGAAAACCCTGAGAACCTACAGCATCCCAACGAGTGCGCACTCCTATATTATTTCCATTTATTTTTTATGATGTTATCAACAAAAAAATGCGGGACAAACGGTGTTTGATTTTTTTTGGTGGCTCCCAACCTTGTTTATTTTTCAAGAGAAAACCTGTATTTTTAATCAGTTTTTTTGGTTTCTACATGCAAATTGGAAGGTCCTTCAATCGGTTCGTCAACATTATCAACCTTATCAGCCTTGTAGCACCCAGTAAACCAAATGAATTTGATTACAACACGTTAGTTGAAAAACTCGAGAATTATTTTTCTCCAAAGAGGAACCTGCTAGTTTGACAACATAAATTTTTATCAATATTCCAACATGAAAATTTTTCTGAATTCACTGTGTTTTTGACGAGTACTACTCTTGATTGCGAGTTTTCAACATCTTGTCAATGTGGAGAAGAAATCAATATTGCTGAAAAGTTTCTACGTGCAGAATTCATCAGGGGCATCAAAGATTCGTAAAAAAATTCTTCAGTCAAATGAAAAATCTTTCGAAGCATTGGTAGGAAAAGTATTAGCAATAGAGATTCCAAATTAGACAGTAAAGAGCTGTCATACAATAATCCATCATCAAGTTTCAAAAAAATTGATCAATCTGGCGGCAGATCCACTACAAAATTTAGCGCCGACAATAATTCAAATTCAAGAGAAGTCAATTATCGAGAACTAGGAATAGACAATTTGTGTATACGATGTGGCAAATTTCACCTTATTAAAAACTGTAGAATCGATCCCAAGAAACTGTTCTGTAACGCATTTTACCAATCACCTCGAAGAAGAAAGTGAACCAGAAAATAGCGATGTGTTTAGCATCAATACTATTGTTGATATTTTTGAAAATCACGCATACAAAGACACTGAGAAATTCTTCGCAACTGTTTATATCGAAGATAAATCACAAAAATATGAAGTAGATTCAGGCGCAGGATTCACTCTTTCACCTGAATCCCAATTTCGAGCTTTGTATCTAAATATTAAACTACAAAAATCGGATATTGCATTCAGATCCTATACCAAAAATGTTTTTTATCCACTTAGGAAAGGAAAAGCATATATTCGATATCAAAATAAATTATCAAATGAAGAATTCTACATCATGCCAGATAACCTTGGTCCATTATTAGGACGTGTTTGGATTAGACATCTGGATATCAACCTTCAGCAGATTGATAACTTTTCATCAAATGTCAATCCGGGTAATACCATACCGACTACAGAAGAAGAATTCATTCGAAAATATTCAAAAATTTTCGAAGAACGGATTGGATTAGTGCCAAATTTCATGATATCTTTTAATCTACGTGAAAATACCAAGCGTGTATATTTCAAAGAAGAGAAGATAGAAAAAAGTGCCACTTTTTTGGACAAAAATTGGATGAATGACTCAATCAAAAATGTGCTGCGTTTTTTGCATAAAAAATGAGCATGTTTTTTGAAGCAAAATATGATGAATAATTCAATTAAAAAAGTTATACTTTTTTGCATAAAAATTGGTATGTTTTTTGAAGCAAAAAAACATGGTGAAAGGTATTTTCGAGTAACAAAATTAAAATCAAAAATATTCTAAGATATATATATTTTCATAAACGTATTGATGGGTGATCTACAAACTACGCATGGGTCGCACCTGATGGCGCACTGTGAGCAGCACGCCAAGTGTCTACATGGCATAAACAATACATTTAGTTCATTCACAAGACATACACGACACATCATCACCGTGTTCTGTGAGTCTATGTTTATGACATCTGTTGTCACTTTGCTGCTCATGTCACTTTTCACTTGTTGTTCTTCTGGAGCAACATCAGCGCCATCTGTCGGTGGTGGTGGTGGTGGCGGTATCATCCATGTGTCATCTGTTACTCTGCTAATGACATCTGACACTCTTGGTTCTGGAGGGACATCAGCGTCATCTGTCGTCGGTCTGTGTCTGTGCTCAGAGTAATAACTACGAACGAAATCACAATGGGGGTAGTCTAGAAGTAGCAGGAATGATAACAAAAGTGAACCATAGTGACTGAGGTTCACCATTAGTCGTCATTCCTAAAGATGATGGCAACGTGAGACTCTGTGTGGACTACAAAATTGGTGTTAATGACAAGCTTGTGGCTGCAAACTATCCAATAAGGAAAATTGAAGATATTCTCAACAGTCTCAAGGATTCAAAATATTTTTGTCGATAAGACTTGTACAAAGCCTACCTTCATTTGCCAGTAGATGAAGAAGGAAGCATTATTCAAACAATATCAACCCATAGAGGAACTTATCGAAAGAATCGACTTTCTATTGTTATCAAAACTGCTCCATCTGAATTCAACAGAATTATAGATCAAATTCTTCCCGGCCAATCAAAAACACACTCATATTTCGATGACATAATTGTACATGAATCAACTAGAGAAGAGTGTCAAAGATACCTTGATGCATGTCTTCAAAGACTCCAAGAATTCGATTTACATTTGAACCGTAAGAAATGTAGTTTTTTCGAAACCAGCACCTAGTACTTGGGACATCTCATTGTACAAAATCAAATTTCGAAGTCACCTAAGAAAGTTCAAGCAATTCTTGACATGCCAAGGCCAACTGATGTTGATAGAGTTCGTAAATTTCTGGACATGGTCATGTACTACACCCGATTCATTCGGAATGATTCAACCAAAACTTACCTGCTACGTAAATTGTTGCGGAAACGAGCAAAATTCAATTGGAACCGTTCCTGTGAGTTAGCCTTTATGGCAATGAAGCAAGAAATTTCCAGCGATCAAGTTTTGATTCCTTACCATCCAGAATTGCCCTTGACACTAGCCTGTGACGCTAGTCCAACGGGGGTAGCCGGGGTTCTTTCTCATATCATAGATGGCAAAGAAAACCCGATGGCATTTGCGTCAAGATCATTAACTACGAGTGAACAAAACTACAGCCAATTAGATCGAGAGGCACTTGCCATTATGTTCTCCGTCAACCAGTTCTTCATATACCTCTATGGTCGTAAATTCAAGCTCATTACGGATAACAGCCCTCTAACCAGGAATTTTCATCAAAACTCCAAATTACCATCAATGACCTCGGCCAGACTCCTTCGGTATGCTTCATTCCTCTCCAGATTCGACTACGAAGTTGAATACAGAAAAAGTGCCGAACATGTAAACGTTGATCGTTTGTCAAGAGCTTCCATCAACCAACCATCAACTTCAATGGAGAAATTCATCAATAAAGGAGTAAATCAACTTTTCATGATATATGTATATATATATATATATATATATATATATATATATATATATATATATAAAACTCTATTAGCACAGTGCTCTTCATTACAGTACAATCTACAATAATTACGAGTCAATAAAAAAAACATAGAACTCAGACACATAGATTAGGTCACATTTCATGATGAAAAATATATATATAAATAAGCAGATAACTATCACTGATTAATTTACGGTTCACTCCTTCCTAAGTTAGTAATTTTCTTTAACGAATAACACACACGAATATTTAAAACTATCAAGTGACACACATCTTTTCATTTCACAAGGCAAATCGTTGAACAAGACTAGACCTTTTGTAAATAAAGTATCACAGAAAACATTTCCAGAATTTATATAAAATTCGTTTGCTGCTTGCCTTCTTGTATTGTGATAATGTACATCTTGAATATAATTCAGCTCACCTGATAAATATGAAGGTAACATGTTACATGTCACCTATGAAAGTCTTCAAATTGCTACAGAAGATGATTCGTTTCTATCGAAAATTAAATCCGATTTAAAATCTCGTATTCAAACGGAAAATGAATTTAGTTACTCTACTAGACGGAATTTTATTCAAAGACAAAGAATTGTCATTCCAGTATCACTTCAACCATTGGTTCTTTCTGAATTTCATAGCACTCACATTGGTATAACAAAAATGAAACAGTTGGCAAGACGTTATTGTTACAGGAAAAACATCAATAAGGATATCGAGAGAATAGTTAAATCTTGCCAAACTTGTGCAGAAATTAGACAATCTCCTTCAAAAGCACCTCTGCACCTTTGGGATCCACCAGCAGAAAATTGGGACCGTATCCACTTGGGTTATGCAGGACCGTTTCAAGGGTTTTATTTTTTAGTCGTCGTCGACGCTAAATGGACGACGACGGACCGAAATAAAAATTCTTCGGGAAGCACCAACTTCAGAAAAAATAGTTGAATTACTCATAGAACTCTTCTCTTTTCATGGTTTTCCCCATGTCATGGTTTCAGACAATGCCAAAATATTTGTGAGTGAACATTTCAAAACCTGTTCAAAACAACATAGAATATTTCAGAAATTTATTGCACCAGAACACCCAGCAACTAATGGCTTGGCTGAAAGGAATGTTCAAACATTAAAAACATGAGACTCAAAGCTATGTCCGACGAGCGTACTCCAATGAACAAAAAAATTCAAGAGATTCTTCTGAAGATTCGAGCAACTCCTTTAGCTTGCGGAAACTCACCTGCCGAATTGTATCTGAAAAGAAACCTAAGAATCAAATTGGATGCATTACGTCCACCCAAATACATAATATCAGAAAATATTTCATCGGGTACAAGAAGTTTAAATGTGGGAGATAGGGTTCAAGTAATGTATTATGAAAAAAACAAATGTCTATGGAAGTTTGGATTTATCACAAAAAAGTATGGATTACTTCATTATCAAGTACAACTCGATGATGGTTTCCCTGAAACGCATAATGATCAAATCCAAAAACTCTAGTCCCTAGTAAAATGGGTACTTTTTCAAATGATCCACATATGACTAATGAAGAAAATCTATCATCCTTAGAACAACCTCATCCATATTCTGTACCATTTGTCCGATCATCTCAACATCCAAGAACAAAACCTAGAAGAACAAGAAACAATACAGCCTGAACAAGTGAACGATGCCAAACATCTTGATTTTCAAAATGCTGAACTGATACAGCCACCTCCGTTTCCTGTTCGAGATTTACAATAAGAGCCCCCACTCCGTAGATCTCAAAGAGTTGGACAATCAAATATCCGATTGCGAGATCATGTTTGCAGTTAGATGAGTTCAGTTTCTTTGTGTTTTCTTATTATCGTGGGAGACTGTAACATCCTATATGAATATAATTTGAGTTGTATAAAAATGACATGTATGAAGGGAACGTCAGTAGAAGTTTCATTAATGTCGATTGAAAGTGAAATACAATTATTTCTATTGAAAAGACATAACAGCCGTTTGAATGGCTTATTAGTAAACATTAAAATTCAAATTCCATTCAGTATAATATCAATTACAGATTTGAGAATCAGTATCCTTAATCAGTTAACAAGCTTTAAAATTCAGTTTCCAAATTTCACTTGTTAATGTATAATCGTTCCAAAGATAAGAGGAGGGTGAGGGGAATTTTGAGAAGCACTGTATATCTCTAAATGTAGGTATGAAACAAAGTCGCTATCTGCATTTGTTTGTCTGTTTCGCCGCTTATTTCTTCTACACCATGCAACGTATTTTGATACGGTTTACTGCCATTATTTTTTTTTTACGGAAGATTGTTATACATAATTCATTCTGATTGTTTTTTTATAGTAGAGAAAAGACCCTGCACATCAACTACGTAAAATGACTTTCTGCTTATTTCACCCAAATTTCGATATATTGTAGATCTTGGCATTCTTAGCATCTAGTACAATTTACAGATCGATCCTATGACTTGTTTTCGAGCTACAGGGTGTCGAAAATTCGATTTTTGCTATTTTGGCTATTATGCATCGATTTGACTTTATATTAAATAATGTCTCACAAATAGTGCTGCATTACAGCATGGCAAGACAATGTTTATAGAAATAGAGGAACTTATATCAATACCATAATCGTTTTGCTATTAAACTAACGAATTTTATGATGAATATGAGATAGAAAGAAGTCTGCATGATAATTTAGATTTCCTAGTTTTTATAACATTAATTACAAAACATAAACAAAATGAATAGTGGTAGTGACACCACCTGATATTCTATAAGTAGCAGCAGTTGATATCGACTTTAGAGTGAGTCGGAGAGTGGCTGGTTATGTCGGTGTGAAGTTAGCAACGAATTCTCATCCACGAAATCTGTGAATTTTGCAGCGAATTCTCATCCACGAATTCTAAAATATTTCATTTTATGGAAGGGCAAGAATATAATAATTGTTACCCCTTCAGATTTTTCATCCACGAAATGTAAAAGGTATAATGAAATGATTGTCACCGCTCCAGATTTTTTCCAGAGGTGTCGAAAAATGAAGAGTCTGGTGTATTCATGATATTTCGACAAATAAAGTACCGTAAAAACCGTACCTTTCATTCTGTCGACTTGCACTATATATCAAATTGTTGCTAATTATTCACAATACAAGAAAAAAAAATGAAATGATTGTCACCACTTCAGACTTTTTGTTAGAGTGGTCGAAACTTAAAGTCAGGTGTGTTCATGAAATTTCGACAACTAAAGTACCGTTAAAATCGTACCTTTCGTTCTGTCGACTTGCACTACATATTGAATAGTTGAGAATAATCCACAACATAGGACAGAAATGATGGAATGATTGTCAACACTTTAGCTTATTTGTTAGAGTTGATAAATTGTCGAAATTTCATGAAGGGGTTTGAAAAAAAATCTGGAGGGGTGACAATCATTTCATTATTTTTTCCTCATGTTATGGATTATTAACAACAATTCGATATATAGTGCAAGTCGACAGAACGTGTGGTACGGTTTCTACGGTACTTTATTTGTCGAAATACCATGAATACACCTGACTCTTCAAGATTCGACGCCTCTGACAAAAAAGCTGAATGGGTGACAATCATTTTCATCATTCGTCTCTGATGTTTTAGATCAATAACAACAATTTTATTTGTGGTGCAAGTTGACCGAACAAATGGTACGGTTTTTACGGTATTTTATTAATCGAAATATCATAAATACACCTGACTTTTCAAGTTTCGACCCCTCTGACAAAAAATCTGAAGGGATGACAATTATTATAGTCCTACCCTTCCATATAATGGAATTATTTGATATTATAGAATTCGTGAATTGTTCCTTTTTCAATGAAATCGATATTGTGGAGTATTGGTGTTTATAATATTTTTCAGTATTTGTATTTTTAATTACGGCATGAAAATTCAAAATAATGACTGTTATAACAAAAACAGATTGAGTGTGGCGATTGAAATAGTCGTAGAAGTAGTGTGGTATACAATGAGCATGAAATGACCATTTTCTACTAGTAGTTATATAAAACTAACTACAAAATTTCAGGTACCTACTCTAGGAAAATGTATGTCATTTCATGCTCATTGTACATTATATTGCTACATTTTATGCGTTTCTATCTTCATATTATGAGTAAATTGGTTTCTCTAACAAAATGGTTCTGCGGTTAGTGCACCCGTCCCATGGGCCAAGGGTTCGTTGATCGATGGGTCAAGAATTTTTCATTCAATTATAATAGTAAATTAAATTTAAAGTTGGGTTCAAATTAACAGTGCTGCTTCTTAGGTGGTGTATGGAGTTAGTAACAGAGCCTACAAGAACACTTTTGGCTCAAGGACCTATGTTGATGGCCATTCGACACATAAATACAGTTACTACTATTACAACAGTTTCTCTACATGAGTAGCACCAACCTCTTTGATCCTTCGAGAACAGGTTATGATTACCATAAAGTAAATCAATACAGAATGATTATACAGAAAATTCGACACTCTTTATTCCTAAACAATCACTAATTTCAACATTCAAAACATTGTGATATGACCATCGTATTTCGATATCTTTTTCAATATTTCCAATCCATGCTTTATTTCCATATATAAACTTCGTGCCTGACAGCAATAAAGTAGATTAGTGCTGAAGAAGGACCAGAATGTATTCTCGGATGCTTTCTACGTGCACTTTAGATAATGTATCGTTGGAAATATCTTTCGAATTATGGCCATGGTCAGTGGCATTTCTACAAATCCTAGTATCATATATTCGAATTCCCCAAGATAGCGCATCGGAGAACTTTGAGTTTCTATACCAACTGCGAGTTCGCTATAGAGATTCAGTATACCTACTTGCAATTTGTATCGAAAAACTGCGGGGCCTGGCTTCAGGGGTATATACGACATATTCAATAGTTGAAAAAAGTCGGAACGGTAGTGGATTGTTTCAAATTTTGTATTGTATTATAATACGATCACAGTTACATAATTGTTCTCTCTGGATGCTGGAACCTGGATGCGGTAGCGACAATTATTCAGCACATTATAATGAGTCCAAGTTTAATCAAAACGATGGCCTCATAATATACGCCAAGAACTCCCTGTCAGTTATTGCAAATATATTTCCACAGAAACTAAAATACTAAGAATCACATTTGAGATTTTCAATATAACTTTTGGAATAACTGCCTCGTATCGACCTCCCTCCACTAATGTTTGGACAGATATGAAGGAAATTTCTGATTATCTATCAAATTTGAAACGTGTTGATATGGAAATATTTTTGGGGCATATTAATATTAACCTTCTTGACATTGCCTCTCATGAAGTCAATCAGTATATGGGTATCCTAACAGAAAGAGGTTATATATTCTACATAAATGAACTAACACGCGTTACACAGGAATCAAAATCTATAGTTGACCATATATTCGTTAAAAAAAAGACAGCTGAAAAAATATCAATATTGTCCTCGATTATTGGAACAAACATGACAGACCATTTCACAAAATCCCTCATAATGTCAATAGATGAAAAATCAAATAATAATGATGAAGGAAGCAAAAATTTGAATCATTAATATACAAAAGTGAATACAGAAAAAATTAACATTCTAAGGCAGAATGAAAATTGGGTCAAAGTCCTGAACTGTGACGAAACACAAGCTGCTTATAATAAATTCATAACAAAACTAAAACAACATATTAATGACTGTACTACACACCATAAAAAACCTGCCAAAATTTCTTGTAAAATCAATCCTTGGATTACTCAGGGATTTATCAAATCTATTAAGCATAGAGATAAAATGAAATTGAAATTTAACAAAGAATTCAACCCTGATTTGAAAACTGAATACAAACGATACAGAAATGAGCTGAATAAATTATTAGGGATGACAAAAAATGAATACTACAGAAAAAACTGAATGAAAGCAAAGGAGATTGCAAAAAAATTTGGGGAACAATAAACGAAATAACAAACAAAACAAACACGAAAATTGAAATAGGTAACGTAAATACTCACAAATGATACCGAAAAAGTCCAAGCTTTCAACGAATATTTTTCAGATATAGGTGTCAAAATGACTCAGAAAATTGATAAATCACATGAAGCACCAGCTGACTTTGTTAACAATAAATCTACCATCAGCTCAATTTTTCTCTCTCCTGTTAATGAAAAATAGATTATTGAAAGTATTTCTAAACTAAAGAATAACTGTGCACTAGGTCCAGATGGAATAAACACCTCTAGTCGAACCTTTAGCTCATATAATAAATTTGATTTTCAAAACAGGAACCATTCCAGTACAATGGAAAGAATCAAGATTCACTCCCATTTTCAAATCAGGTGATAAGTCCGAAATGGGCAATTACCGGCCAAATCTGTGATGGATAACTTCACTAAAGTTTTAGAACATTCCTTGAAACACATTTAGTTGAATTCTTAAACAAAAACAATGTAATACCAGAAAGACAATTTGGTTTCATAAATAAAAGTAGTACTGAATCAGCTATATTGAATTTTATCTCACAAACAACGGAGGCCTTGGATAAATCTGAAAAATGTCTAGCAGTATTTTAGGACTTAGCCAAGGCTTTCGACACAGTCTCCCATGCAAAACTGTTAAACTTTACGTTTATGGAGTTCGTGGACCATCAATGACAATTTTCAGAAATTATCTATCTCACAGAAAACAGCGTGTTAAAATTGAGGACAGTATCAGTTGTTCTCGTGAAATTTCCGTTGGGGTACCCCAAGGCACAGTCTTGGGTCCTATTTTGTTTTTAGCTGATATTAGAAACTTTAAAGGTCATCTCATCTCATACGCTGATGATACAACAATAATTTTTAGAGGTGACACTTGGCAGCAGGTATATAAGGATGCAGAAGAAAGTCTTGGAAATATACAGACATAGCTGAACGATAATCTCCTCAATCTCAACATTTCGAAGACAAAATTTATATTATAACATTTTCCCTCCAAAAAAATCAACAGTCCGAGGTGCAAAAAATTCATATACATCAGCCCGTATGTACTAAGACAACTTGCAAATGCCCGATTATCGAGAAGGTAAACAAAATAAAGTATCTTGGCGTATTTTTAGACCAGCGAATGAGATGGGATGAAAATATCCTACATATGGTTAAATGACTAAGACAATTGACAAATAGAATATATAACCTTAGAGCTATACTAACCAAAAAAAATTTGATGATAATATATAATTCATTGGTAATAAGATATTGTATAACAGTGTGGGGGGGAGTATTTGAAAATGTACTATACAATATTCAAGTTGTCCAAAATTCAATTATTATTATCAAATTCATTCCAATAAAGCAATTTATCACACGACAAAATGTCAAAATACTAGATTTACACAAAATTTGTATATACCTCTCTTTAAGAAAAGCCATACGCAGAGAACTATACTTTATTTTGCACCAAAATTATGTAATACATTACCAGATGATATACGTAAAATTTCAAACATCAAACTGTATAAATCAAATATCAGAAAGTTCATTGCCACAAACAGAGAGCTGATTATGACCCTATTGAAAAACGTACAACTATAAATATTAATAAGTAAATAACCTGTGATTGTAAAGCATTTATTACGCTTGTCCAACTTTCTCTGTTCTATTACTACATTACATTATATACCTGTATCCGCGATATTACTGTCAAACCCTATTATGAAAATTGCGATTTTCACCGTTAGGGGTATGATGGAAAGCACAAAACAAGCCAGAAGCACTTAGGTTGCCTACCATCTATCTCCGAATGGTCCAAATGATCTGTTTATACAATCTGTATTACTTACTTATTTTTGAATAAATTGAATTGAATTGAATTGAATTAATTATGGAATCCTATTGGTGAGTATCAAATTCATATTAATATTAACAATAATTACTAGAATAGTAAATAAGTAAAATCCCGTGCTTATCTATAAATTTGACGTTTGCCTTCCTCAGGTCAAGTCTAGAACCGAGGGATTCATAAGGGCCCGCCAGGATGGTGTCCTCAACACCTTGGTCTACCGTAATCGCGTAATGGGTATAAAGATCTCTGCCTATATCCACAGACATAACGCGGTGCTACGAATATTGTACTACCACTACGACACTCGTACGGTATAGAACAGACACCGGTGTTAATAAGTCTGATGTAGTCCTCCTCGACCATGAAAATAGGATGATTTTCGTTATAGAGTTTCCAGCTCCTGGAGAAACAAACACCGTCTGAAAATAGAAGGAAAAACGGTCAAAATATCGAGATTTACTCTTTGAACTCTACAGGCTTTACCCAAACCATTCTGTTAAAATAGTTGTTCTGGTCATAGGGGTACTTAGTGGAACGATGGAAACGATGCGCCAAAAATCTTACTCGGAAGAAAGCAGAAGGTTCACTACGCCTACTCAAGGTATCGAAAGGTATACAGCCTGACCAGAGTGGATTTCAAGTATTGGTCGATTATATACGTCCTAAGAACGTGAAGGAACTTAAACGTTATTTACGGCTGACCAGTTTTGACAGATCTCTCTGTGCAAGTTTTCAATTATTTGAATTTTTTGTTGTTACAAAATGTGGCGGGCAATAAGGTCGGAAGAATGGTAGAGCAACATGAATGAAACTGTAAAAAATGTGATCCGACAATGTGACAAGGGGAAAATGTTCAACAATGCCCTCTCCAGAACTGTTTCCCATTATCCCATCGAAGAATTATGAGTTGGTTGCAGTAAACCTTTCGGTCCTCTACTAACGA
The DNA here is from genome assembly GCA_958502065.1 of Chrysolina americana. NCBI lineage: Eukaryota > Metazoa > Arthropoda > Insecta > Coleoptera > Chrysomelidae > Chrysolina > Chrysolina americana. Next base: position 40,974,787 of record OY293416.1, read on the forward strand.
GCTGAATATATCACTTTTTGCGCCCTAGAGAAACCTACATCGCTGGCAATTCTCAATTGTATCACGAAGGATTATCTTAGTGATAAGGGAATAGTACAAGTAGTTTTAAATGATCATGGTACCCAATTTGCAGCCATCAAGTATGGTGGGACTACGACTTCCTTAGGACTAAAAGTAATATCATATCGGTTCGTGGGCCTCAAGCAAACCCGTTCGAAATAGTAATGAGAGAACTCGGTCGGTTGTTTCGAAATTTAAAATTGTTTTAAAAATAGTTTTTTCTGTCAACCAGCTGTCATCCCCCTACGAACGACAGCCCTCAGAAGTAGAAACTTGTGCGAGCCAAGGATTAACGAGGTCTTGAAAGTAAACGTGCGATTACTAGCACGAGACCAGTGACCATGCTGGGAATCGAACCTACGCAAGCGCTCTACCATCATCATGAAAAAAACTTTTACCCCAACGGAGTTAATCTTGAAATAGAGGGTGTGGTTTTCGTGAATTTTTGTAAATTTTGAAGTTTTCTCCATCACCCTGTATTCTTTGGAGAGCATGATGATACACTGAAAAAATACACTTGAATCAACCCAAAAATACAGGGTATCCTCTTAACGTCCATTGTTATTAGTTTCTATAATTATGGATCACCCCAGTATAAAATATGGTTATTTCAGAATGTTTCGATGTAACAATTTATCCAGTGAAAGTGTCATATTTGATACTTTCAAAATTGGGCATGCATTCAATTGTGGATAACCCTGTATTCGTTATGATTATTGGCCATATTTTTATCTGTGGTTGCTACCTGGAGATGGAACAATATGTTTCTTGAAAAAAAAAAATTAGTTTATTTCCACACCCTGTATCTCCAATCTAGTCATAGGATTGAGTTGGGCCCATGGACACTTTTGTTCAGTAGATCGAGTACTAAAATATACCAAAAAATTGCGATATTTGACGGAACGCCATTTTCCATAAGAGAAGTGCAGGGTCCTTTAGCGAAAGAGACATTAGCCTCGTGCCGCTCGTAGTCTTCGGCATCCATTCCGTCCATACAAAAAATATATCCTAGGTGATCTCGTATTGCTTCTGGTAAATAATATATCCCCGGCTATTGAAGCAGAAACCAAGAAATTTCTACTCGTCGAAGGGACCTACATAATAAAAAAAAACAAATCAGTCCAGTTACTTACCTTCTGCAATATTTAGATTCAGCAAGAGCGTGGAATGTTTCATGTTTGTCACCTGAAATTGGTTGAAGCCAAAAAAATGTACTTTATCCGAATCTAATTGTCTATAGAAGATCTGGAGGGGATAAGTTGTAGCAGAATCATCGTATACCGGGTGGCTACGGAAGTATTGCCTACGAAATATCTCAGTTATTGTATGAAGTAGGTTTGTGAAATTTGGAGCGTCGATATAATGACATAAGAGCTAGAATTTGAGCATATTGACATGTCGAAGTTAACTTCCGGTCAGACCGGAAGTAACATCAACTTTCTTATTTTAAATGGAAACCCTATTTTTTTTTCTTCTCGCTTTATTCAGCATTCAATTCCCTTTCTAATGACATATCACAAGTTGGTATCTTACTAGAAACTAGATCAGAAAAAAATTATTATTGAAATTCACCGAGTAGGCCGTGGAAGCAAAATGAAAGCCAAAAATTGAAAAGTTGGCTACGGAAACCATACGTCACTTGATAACAGTTGCTACTACTGTGATTTTTATTTTCATTCGTCGGCGTTATAAAAAGCCACCAAAAAAAATATTGGAAAAATACAATACTCTGTAGGTCCATAACTTAAATAGGAACATGCAACTTTTTCTTGCCTGTACTATTCAGCTTAACCATTCCTTTCTAATGATATAATAGAAAGTAATTTTTTGAAATGAAATACCAAAAAATCCAATTATTATTATTCAAATAACAAAAAAACAGATTTATCGAAAAAAAAATTCAAATTGATAGGATTAAAGATAAAATAAATTCAAAACAAATGTATGTCGGCCCCATTCTTTTTCAAGGCCAACTAACCGGAGAGAGATACTTTAATTTTTTAACGAATGAAATTTCGGAATTCATTAACAACCTACCAGCGGAAATAACTGAGAGAATGTACTTCCAGCAAGATGGCGCCCCTCCGCATAATTCAAGAATAGCGAGAAATTATCTTCAAAATCGCTTTCAAGAGAGACTTATAACAACCCATGGTCCAGTCAGGTGGTAACAGAAAATCAAAGAATTTTTTCGTAATATATATAGTAAAAGAAGAATTATCAACATTCTGCAAATTGATTGCAGCTCCGGTCAGTTCATTTAATGGGTGGCTTATGGTACGGCTTGATGAACACTGACTTAGCGCAGAAGGGGAGTTAATAATATGGCTTGATGAAGGTTGATTTACTTCAGGACAGTTGTTCAAATGGGTCGACGCAGGTTGACTTAACTTATATCGCATAAAATAGTCTGCAGCAACTAAAATAAATATAAATTTTCCATACCAGTGAGATTTTTGAGAAGTTTTACACGCACGGCATGCGGGAAATAATCTTATCCGCACGGCGTGCGGAAAAGTGTAACTTTGCGCACGCAAGTGTATGCAGAAAAGTACTACTTTGCGCCCGCTCGTAGAAAAAATAAGTTACGCGCCTGCGTAGACTCAAAATTCGAAGATGGTAGCATATTTCCCTTGAAATCTCGTGCTCTAGAGGCAGAGTGTTGTTTTGTCGGTGTTTCATTTTGAGAATGACTATGTAGAATGGTTTTATCATCAAATAATTCCAAAATTTTTCTTGAATTGAGAAATACTGTCACTTCTCAAGTACTTATGCTTATGCTTCGAAGAAGTAGTAAACCATATTTTTCTAACCTCTAATGCATTAATAAATATTTATGAATTGTGCATAAGTCAATAAATTATATTTATGCATTCGCTAAATCCTCCCCAAAAGACTTGTAACTTTGAAAATTACGAAAAGTTTGACTGGTTTTAGGTGAGTTTCACCTACAATAATGAATTTTTTGCTTCCTTATAACATATCATTGAAAGGTATTCTAAATTCGTTTTTTGTGGCGTTTAGTTTTTGTACTCGACAAAACGACATCAACTGACCAATCTTGTTAGGTGCCTTCGTTGGCAAGTATCCAACAAAAAACAACTACTGTCTACTACAATCTTTGTATCTGTTTGACACCTGGCAAAGTTTTCTACAAGAACTACGTCGCAATACTCAGTAATATTTATTTAAATAGGTAACGTACCGGTTTCATATATGGTTCTTATAAACCAGCAAAGACTAGTTCAACCAAATCAATTCGAAAAATCCTTTCAACTTTTGTTGGGAATCCCATTGCAAAGTAGTTATTGTAGAAGACTTTACCAGGTGTCAGAAATGTATAATCAAACGGTCGTTTGGGACAGTAGTTGTTTTCTGGTGCACTGGTGCACAAATACTAACTTTTATTCTAAATTGGCTATTGAAATATATTATTGTTGTCAACAAAACAATAAATTTTAAACTTCTTTGATAACTTTTACTTTCTGTTATATAAATGTGTATCCACTTGAGGTCTCCATGAAGGACATAATTAATTTTGAATGTTTGGAAAAAATACATTTTGTTTTCACTTCACTGCAAATTCTTCTATTATTTTATTGACTGGTCGGCAACTACTTAGTTTATGACGGCGTTCAAAAAATCACTTTCAGCTATCTACTCAAATTTCATTTGAAACATTGTTCGTATATGTCGTGTATGTATGTGTGGGTGGTAATGAATGATGAATATATTTGTGAATGCGATGGTAGAGGGGAAATTATAATGAATAATTCTACTGGGAATTATTTATTCATCAAAAATCTACACGAATAACCTGTCATTCTTATTCATCCTATCTAAAGAACAGACAATGGCTAGAATTGTTAACTGCAAAAGTACTCATCAAAATATCCACATACTTGTATAAAAATCTAACGAATATTGAAAGTCTGCAGGAATAATTCAAATCCTTCTTATTCTTTCGAATTAAAAAACAGCACGTGCCTGAAATTGTCAAGTATAAAACTAGTTTGAAATTTATGCCATTTTTTTCTTTACTTGTTGAAATATTCAGGAGACACTCTAAGCGGAACCTCTAGCGAAATTGACAAAATAATGTAAAAGTTAGCGGTGCACAATATATCTTAAGCTCCTTTGAAATTCCATTAAACTTTTAACTTTCTTATACATAAATATGTTACGTATTCAATCAATTTTTCCTATCGGCTACATGCTTTCAAAACTTAGAGAAAATATTACACTTCAGTGTTATACAAACTTTACTTTTATGGGTCTGAGAACGCAACGTATGGGATAATAAACTTCACTTCGAACGCATTTATCTTTCGAAATAAAATTAGAGATTAAAAAACGAACGAAGCATTCATTCAAGCTGAAAGGTTCGTATGAGAGTTGACTTGAGGACGGAAATTGCAGAAAACGACAAAATACTTATCGATATACATTATAAGTCTAATTTTCAGGAATATATGTTTTCACGGCTAGCACCCATGTTCTGATTGGTTTCCGGGTTTTGACGTGGTCTTCTTCGGTTGAAATCTCCAAATGTTTCGACTGCAATGGCAACAATCATCTTCAGTGACGTTGACGAAGTACTCTTCTCGACTTATCAACAGTCGTTCCATTTTACGATGAATTCTGTTGTACTAAATCACTTTATTGTCCATCTGTTTGTTTATTTCTTTGTTTGTCTATTCGGTACACATTTTGCAATCGATGTTAAATTAACTTCCCAATCAACATAAGACAGACGCTAGTTTATCACGTGAAGATATTATGAATTTGGATAAAACGGATGTATGAGATGATGATTCAAATGATTGGGTTCTCGAAGTTGACATCCACTACCAACAAGAGTTGCATCTCTCATTTTTGGTAGAAAGTATTATTGCACCGAATTTCAAATGTAAAATCCCTAAAGGACTAGGCACACATGTAAGGGGGATTCTAGGTATCGATAGAATTTGCTGAAATTTTAGTATTTTACACCAAATGTATATTAGATTGATAATTGCATGCTACGCAACCGCGATAACAATTGCATTAGTAGATATACAGAGTGTAATAGAAAATATAAGGGAAATTCTAGGTATCGATAGAATTTGCTGAAATTTTAGTATGTTACACTAAATGTATGTTAGATTAATAATTGAATGCTTCGCGACTGTGACAACAATTGCATTAGTAGATATACAGAGTGTAATAAAAAAAATATAAGGGTGTTTCTGGGTATCGAAAGAATCTGCTGAAATCTTAGTATGTTATAACTGCAATAAATGCATTCCATGCGAACACGATAGCAATTAGTTGATATACAGAGTGCAATAGAAAATGTATCGAGAGAATTTACTGATTTCAGTATGTTACACCTGACGTATAGTTTCACTTTTGCCTACTACGCGAGCACGATGGCAACTGCATTCGTCGATATACAGGGTTTAATTATTTTTATATTATATTATTCAGATTTATATTAATTCGAACGGCCATTGTCACATTTGAACTTTTGTTCTTGTATGTACTGCATTGGCATTGAGGCAACTTTGGTGATATCAACGATCAAAACTAGAGAATAAAATCATTTGGTACACAACCTATGCAACAATGTGAAAAAGTACTCTCATTCCAGTTTATATTCACTCAAAGAAAGTTGATTTCCATTTGGTGAAATATATTTAATTTCATTTCTATTAACAAAATCCGGTTTGAAATCACATCTTTACTGGATACCTTCGGTCTGGGGGCTGATTTGTGTTTTTCCTATAATGATGTTCAATAAATATGCTTTCAATCATTTTCTACTGTTTCAATAAAATAGTTTTCAAAAAATCACCTCATATTATTATTAATCTCATCGAGGATTGCCACGAGGAAACAAAATATTTTAACTTTATTTGCATTTGACAACTGTCATTGCTAGTCAAGTATGTGAGAGTAATAAAGTGCATACAGTAATTTGGGAAAGTACCGCTTGAATAGAATAATGTTGAACTGTTACATATGTAACACGAGCAGTCGTATTTTTCATAAAATAGAAGCTATTAATGTGGAAGAGAATATAAACCTTAGAAGAAATGAGCTAGCCTTATTACACAGACTAGATGTGGATTAAATGATGCAGTATTTACTCCAGATTCCAGAATATGTTCGGCCTGTAACAACAGATTAGTGCAAGTAATGGAAACAGAAGAGCTAGTAAAAAGATTTGGGAAATGTTTTATATGTGCCCGTAACTGTAGAATTAGATTAGAATTGAATGCTCGGATAGATTCTTATATAAAGACAGAAACTTCTATACCTCGAGACACTAACTGTTGTTTTGGGCATTTGAATCACGAAGACTGTGTCAACCTCCAACATATGGTAAACCATGTTTCTATTCCCAGAGGGGTGATTACGAGCGGAACTGAAATTGCTTCATGGTTTAGAACTCTCTTAGAATTTATACAAAATGCAGTCAAAATATAGAATATGATGATGAGGAATATTTTGACGAGACAGATTTCCAAAGTTTGACTAAAGGGTTCATTAAACCCTGTAGATAGACGAATGCAGTTACCGTCGTGCTCGCATAGAATGCAATTTTAAGTCTAATATACGTCAGGTGTAACATACTGAAATCAGCTAATTCTATCGATACCTATAAATCTCCTTATATTTTCTATTATACTCTGTATATCTACTAATTGCTATCGTGTTCGCGTAGAATGCATTTATTACTCTCATTCACCTTAAGTATAACATACTAAGACTTCAGCAAATTCTTTCGATACCCAGAAACCCACTTCTATTTCCTGTTACTCCCTGTATATCTAATAATACAATTGTTATAGTATTCATTACTCTCATTTACTTAAGGTATAACATACTGGGATTTCAGCATATTCTTTCGATACCCACAAACCACCTTTAATTTCCTATTAGACTCTGTATATCAACTAATGCAAATGTTATCGCGATCGCGTAGCATGCAATTATTAATCGAATATACCTTCGGTGTAACATACTAAAATGTAGGCAACTTCTAAAGATACCTAGAAATACCCTTATATTTTCTATTACACTCCGTTTATTTCTAATGCAATTTTTATTGCAGTCGCGATGCATACAATTATGATTCTAATATACATTTGGTGTAACATAGTAAACTTTCAGCGAATTCTATCGATACCTAGAATCCCCCATATATTTTCTATTACCCTCTGTATATCTACTAATGCAATTGTTATCGCGGTCGCGTAGCATGCAATTATTAATATAATATACATTCGGTTTAACATAGTGAAATTTCAGCAAATTCATCGATACCTAGAATCCCCCTTATACAGTGTGACCCATTTTTAATGGAAACACCCCCATAAAATTTGAAATTATTATTCCAATTTTCAGGGCATACTACGATATTTTTTCTTAGTCGAAAACCGGGATTTTTTATTAGCGATTTTTTTATTGAAAAAATCACTACGCCACTGGTAATATTCATTAATAACAAACTCAAATATTCGAAAACAAGTCACACAGCTAACAGTCACAAAAAGCACCCTATATCAACAGATATAGCCATGAGAATATTTTTTTTATGATTTTAACAATAAAGTGCCACCAGATGGAAAAAGAAATTAAATGGCGTGAATTTTATTAATGAAAATAACGGAATTACATTCACACAATTCAACTAATAATAGAGCAAAAAAATTTAATAAACGTAACTATGATAGCTAATTACTGAAATGTTTCGATTCAGTGCAACAATTAATTCTAACTCATATTCTAGTAGCCTCTACTAATCCACCATGTATTTCGATACATTTATCGTAGCGCTTACGAATGTTTCTGATTAGGTTCCTTAGTTCTTGAGGGGTAATATCTGCACATAGGTACCTGTCGAATTCTTACACAAAGTTCATTTCTATCTTTTGAAAGGTAACGGACTACCACGGCCTATCCATCGGTTTGGAAAATGTTCGTCAAGCCATTGCCTCACAGCTCTGGCATAATGAACTGAACACCCATCTAACTGGACAATTAAATTTGATCGTTCATTGATTGGCAGCTCGTGAATAGCATCCGAAAACTCTGTGTTTAAAAATTCCAGAAACCTCTGCGCATTAATATTTTCCTCAAAAACGAAAGGACCAATAATTCGTTCGTTCAATATCCCACACCAGACGTTGATTTTTTGGAAATACTGGGTTTTACAGTTTATTACCCAGTAAGGATTATCCGCTGCTCAATAACGACAATTCTGTGATGACACTACTCCATTTGTAGTGAAAGTGGCTTCGTAGGTATATAAAATATTTTGTAGGAAATTTCTATTGTTTAAATATTCTCATTGGTCCCATAAACAATATTCCAGACGTCTTGCTTCGTCGCCTTCTTGCAGTGTGTGTAAAAATTCCAAAGGTTTAATATTCTTAGCCTTGAGACATCTCCGAATAGTTTCTCGTGGAATATTCAAATCTAAAGTGGCATTCCTTATACTGGCATTAGGATTATTTCCGAAATAATCTGAAATGATTTGACCATTCCTGTTATTCCTGTTTCGTCTTTGTACAGGATTACTTTTCAACATAATTTTTGATACTGCACCAGTTTCATTGAATATTTTATTTATTTTATTTACCGTACCGCAGCTAATACGAGGACGATGTGGATGTCTCTCATGAAATAATACTCTACAAACCTCTCTAGCACCTCTAACGTCATCTCCCGAAAGGCGTACAATTTCAAATTTCTCTCTTACGCTCAATCTTGCAGCCATGATACAAAATAATTCGAAGGTGAATATTGTTGACAATAGTACACTTAAATCTTTCACAAGTGTCAAACTGTAATATCATTTCCATGGTAACTAAGATTAAAATTGAAAAATCTATTAAGTCTTAGTTTTAGTTAATTTGCGTGAAAACTTGAATGTTATTCCGTTATTTTCATTAAAAATATTTACGCTATTTGTTTTTTTTTTCATCTGGCGGTACTTTATTGATGAAAATTGATGAAAATATTCTCATGCCTATATCTGTTGATATAGGGTGTTATTTAGCTGTGTGAGTTTTAAAATTTTTGATTTGTCATAACTTTGATATTAATCAACATGTTTTCATGAAATTTTGGTCACACCTGTTTAGAGGCACTCTGAATCCAGTGGCGTAGTGATTTTTTCAATAAAAAAATCGCTAATGAAAAATACCGATTTTCGACTAAGAAAAAATATCGTATATGCCCTGAAAATTGAAATAAACATCTCAAATTTTGTACCAAGGTAGATCTTTTAGCACTTGACATTTCAAAAAAAAAAATTATTAAAATCGGTTTACAACTTCAAATTTTAGGGGGATGTTTCCATTGAAAATGGGTCACTCTGTATGTGTGCCTATGACAAACGAAAGTACATAATGAACTATGAAACCTCAAAACAAGTAATCAACAACAATTTGATTGTAATGCACATTCATAAGAATTGAGATTCAGACACTCAAATTGAATAAAACCTTATATAGATCTCAAAGGACGAATGCAAAATAGCTAATCTAATAAGACTGAAGAATTTTTTATAAACTGATGGTCAGCTCAGTGTTTGGTAAGACGATGGAAAATAATTTTATCTTCAAGAAATGTTTGCGTTACGCAATTCCTTGCATCTATGTGTTCGCCAGCATTCTTTTCCATGAATATCATATTGACCATCTTCTGTTTGCTCGAAGCCAGTACATATGAGTCTGTGTATAACTGAATTGTCAAGCTGTGTACACGTGCCAATACTTGGAGAAAGATAATTTTGTATTTTGTGCAGAAAATATAATTTATTAATATCATAGCAGGGCGCTTTCAAATAGCATATTCATCATCAGTGCTTACCTGAAAGTAAGTAATGATTAAAGTTATATTGAATTGTAAAATTTTATGATTTTGTCACTTACTCGTCTGGTGTACAAGAGCTACTAACCATAAAAACATCATGCGTCCAACGGACGATGGAAAATATTTAACACATTGTTAGAAAAAAATTCAGATCACAACCTGGACCACAATAATTCAGGGTACAACAATTGTACTAGAACATGACCGTCTGAATGAAATCCTTTGACTGAAGTGAAGTAATAATTGAAATTTTACAAAGTGTGAACGGTTGACACTGACAAATAACATTTGTGGCATGCAATTGAAAACATCAGAATATGTGAGCTGTGATTGAAAATTAATAATGACAGAAAAATTATGAGTTCTAAGTAAGATGCCTAAAAACCCTGGTGTGTCGACTGATTAGATGTTGTTCAGATTTTTTTGAAGACAAAACAAATGAAATCATGGTCTATTTCTGTAATCGGATCCAGAGATGGCGCCTCGTCCTCATGTCAATATTCCAGGGACATAGTGATTGTGATTGTTGATTGAATTTGACGGAATTTCAATAAACTTTTGAAATATCATTATAAAGCAATATAGTTTCCATACTCGAAGTGAAAGACCAAATTTTTGGAAAAATAACACCACACAAAATGTGTTATTTTTTTTAAATAATGTAAATACCATTTGAAAGTCAAAATAGTATTATTTCCTAAATAAGTTGACCATAATCCGTTTTTGTGTGGACAAAATTCAGAGAGATGAACACAATAATTCATTATGTCTAGTACCGAAAGTGAGTACCTACTACTTAAAATCTGTAAAATATACTTTGGAACCAATTTGGAATTTACATTTCATTCGCCATGCTCTAATAAACATGGCAAATATTTTTTCAAATAGATTTAATCAACTGGGTGCGTGTTGTTATAACCTACTGTTTCTTTAAATATTCCATAAGTTCAAATTGCGAAAGTTCGTGACAAAGTAAAAAAAATCACCACTCCTACTGAAATCTATCAATTTTGCATATATCATCAAGCTTGTTTAGGTTTTCTTATTTTACCATTCGTTTTCGTAAAATCTTTTCAGTGTGGTTAGATCATCCAAAAATAAATTTTCTGTCGAGAAAGAATTGCACCAAAAAAGAAACATCTTCACTATTACATGACATACAGTTTTTAAAATAGCGATGAAAGAGCACACAGCTCATCACACATATCACTTCTGAAAAGCAAATAAAATCAAAATGGGCTACAAAATTATTACTTTATATATACTTAGTAGTATGACAACCTGTTTTCTGCCTCACTTTCATGAGGCAGAACACAGGTTGCTCCACACGGTGTATCTCTCGATGGCCGCTTCTATCGAGAAGAGTTTCGGGGGTGGGGGGTCGTCAGCTGCGTTTCACCCTAAGTGGCGCGCGTCTTTTTTGCAAAAAAACATGGCGGCAATGGAACGGAAGGCGAAAAAACATGGCCGCGTAGCGGAAGTTATGAAAAAACGTCCCTGCAAAAAAAAACATGGCAGTGATGGAGCGGAAGGCGAAAAAACATGACGGCGATGGCGGAAGTTATGAAAAAACGTCCCCTCACGTGATTCGCTGAAAGCAATTGGCTGGAAGAGAAAAAACGTCACGTGATTCGTTGTGAGAGCAATTGGCTGGAAGAAAAAAAAAATTGCCGCTGCCTTAATTGACGAAACGAAAAAATTAAATATGAAAAATGTCTACTGTCTTAGAACACACAACAGAAAATTATGATGGACTTATTATTAATTCACTCGCTATCGAATGAAATTCAAAAAGAAAAAAAAAATACCTCTCCGCCGCCGTGAAATAGCGATAAGGCACGTTTCGTGCTTGAATGTTTACTGTCTGCTCCAGTTGAACGAAATTCTCAGTAAACACGATGATCCATTTTTGACCTTGAATTTGTTTTTCAGATTTAATCGCAGAGTTTTATCTCACACACACACTTCTGGTGTTTTGATTACGCTGCTCGAGCTAAATTGACCTTGGAAGTGTTTTTTGTTATTGCGCAATTTGGGTTTTCCACAGATCGACCGTTGCATACATTTGCAGCGTGGGTTACGCGAACTTGGCGTGAAGGTGGACGGCGTGGGTCACGTGACACAGAGAGTTAATACGTACGTTCACAGCGAGCCTGCCTCTCTGCCGCTCATCTGTCTCTCGCTTTTTTCTATACAAATGCATTGTTTTTATTGTGAGTGCCATTTAATTCCTGATTTGCAAAGGTCAGTAGTAGTAGTTATCAATTTTTTATTTTTCGCGAGTGTTTCAAGTGTGCCTATTTCTTTCGATTCACTTGTCGTTGTTTTTTCAAAAAAAATTCAGAAAAGTTCATTTGTCATATTTGTTTTTTGTCTCATACAGAGTGTCTCTCTCACAAAACGTCATATTGTTTTTGTTTTTCATAACAGTGTGTATGTGTGTGTGGATTGTATTTTTATCATAATTCCTTCTCATAAAGGGTAGGGTGTCTCTCACAAAGTTCCATTTGCTATATAGAGTGTGATTCGAATATTTTATTTTTATCATATTCATTTCTCATACACGGGGTGAATCATGAACATCATTTTTTTTTCATTTTGAGTGAGTGAGTGAAAGTTATGCAGGTATGAATTTTTTTTAATTTTTCGCAGATGTCTCATCTTCTCGACGAAATTAACAAGATTTCGTTGGCTTGCAGGAAGAATCTGCGAAAGTTGTCTGGGCTACCAAAAGGCGAACCCCATCTGATCCTCGGCGCTGAAGCGAAAACAACCAAATTTTGAGAGTCCATCCTAGTGGAGTTGGAGGAGTGTAAAGTATTCCTGCCAAATCGAGTGACTGGTGCATTCAAACCTATCCTCGACAAATTAACCGAGTCCCAGCATATGCTCATCTACAGGGGCGAGCAGAAAATTGCCAATCAAAATCATCTGCAGCAGCTGTTTGAGATCGCTAAGGACTGAAGACGCAGACGCCGCTGCCGCCGTTGGAAACAAAGAGTGAGTTCCTTGTTTTTTCATTTGACATTTTCTTGAAATTTTGTGTGTCTGTTGAATAATCATCATCATGTCATCTGACGCTATTGTTGCACACAGTAGGGAGATGGTAGCCAAGTTGCGTAAGGTCAAAAAAATCCTCAAAAATGGTTGTACTGATGAAGAACGCAAACATTGGCTGGCCCATTGCAAGTACACCGCCCGCCTGATCAATAGTGCGATCGCGGCAGTGGATTGCATAGGCTCTCTGAGAAAATTACAAACTTTATGCGGACACTTGAAAATTATCCGAAATTCAATCAAAAAGTCAGGTCAACAACAACAGCCAGGCGTCGACGTGGTGGTGGGAGAGGGAGTCAAATCAAAATTAACATCTCGAGTAAAGTGGGAGGACTTGAAATCGGCATTTTCTTCGCGTTTACGCACCGGTATAATTATAAATTTGTAACATAAAGATATTGGGCAATTTTTTGGTAATGCATTCATTTTATTCAAAAGCAGACAAAGAAAGTGGCTGGAGTCTTCAGAAAATTGTTAGTTTGGAAATCAATACGAATAAATCGGACGTGGGAAACGGTTCGTCTTTCATCGAGCTGCCAAAATCTATTGCGAATAAAAAAGCTTGCATTAATTTGAAAAATAAAGATGATGTGTGTTTCGCTTGGGCCGTCGTTTCGGCCTTGTACCCTGTTGAATCGGGTAAAAATACAGATAGAATTTCATCTTACCCCCACTATTCAAATGTACTGAACTTGGATGGAATCGACTTTCCTATGAAATTAAAACAAATTACCAAATTAGAGCGATTGAACAACATATCTGTGAATGTGTACACCTTGGAATTGATTCAGCCGCAGGCGAACAAGGAGGCATTTTTCGTTACTGCTCCGAGCCGACTTATGAAACAAAAATTAGGCCATGTAAATCTTCTCCTTATCCAAAATGAATATCACCCGAAATTAAATGATTACGAGGCTCCACCATTGGAAATCGCCGATGACGACAACGCCGTCGGCGATGACATAAAATTCCATTATGTTTGGATAAAGGATTTATCTCGCCTACTCAATCGCCAACTCAGTAAAGATACATTTAAAAAATTGATTTGCGATCGCTGTATAAATTATTTTGCGAGTGAGGAGAAACTCGACAGTCATACTGTTGATTGTCAAAAATTAAACGAGAGCAAAATTTCATTTCCTTCGTATGATCATGTAGAATTTCGGGATTTTGTACATAAAGAAATAGTGCCCTTTGTAATTTACGCGGATTTTGAGTCGATTTTGGAACAGTTTAATGACGAAGAATGCACCTCACATACGGCAAAGTACCAAAAACACATTCCTTTCGGCGCTAGATTTTATTTCAAGTGTACATATGACGATACTTTGTCATTTTATGATAGTCATCGTGGCCTCGACTCGATGGATTGGTTTGCGGAGAGAATGGGGGCCATAGCCAAATATGTGGAAGCCAAAACTTTGGATATTGTCCCCATAATCATCTCACCTCTAGATAGAGCGACAGCGCCATGTTGCCACATCTGCGAAAAAAATTGGGAAAACACGACAAAATCGTAATAGATCATAATCACTACACGGGAGCGTTCCGTGGATATGCGTATACGCATTGCAATTTGAACTACAAAAAGTCTAAAATTCATCGAGGCCTCACTTCTACCATGGACGTTCACTGATCGAATTTTGAAAATGTTTGCCGATGAAAAATGGGTACAAATCTATAAGCAGGCTCAGAGCATGGTGGTGGTGAGCCCTACGGATTAGATCTCACATATAAACGCTTCATAGGCTCAGGAGATGAGGATTCAGAATTCGATGAATGAGATTGCCAAACACACACACACACAAAATTTCAAGAAAATGTCAAATGAAAGTGCAAGAAATTGTGCTCTTGTTTGTTTCTTTCCACAAACACTACATATATTTAATCAAATAATAGTCGATTATGTGTTATATTTATGATTGAATAAAATCAATATGTAATCCGTGTCTGGATATTATCATTATTATTATTATTTTGTTTCACCCTCCCAGTCTCCCATTCAAAATCCCACATTTTTTATTCGAAAAAGTATCATTTTT
Organism: Chrysolina americana; assembly: GCA_958502065.1. Classification (NCBI taxonomy): domain Eukaryota; kingdom Metazoa; phylum Arthropoda; class Insecta; order Coleoptera; family Chrysomelidae; genus Chrysolina; species Chrysolina americana. The sequence goes on from OY293416.1 coordinate 40,989,813, forward strand.
TATGAAAAAATGTGCAAATTTTTATGCAAAAAGTGTAACTTTTTTATGAAAAAATTTGCCTGTTTTTACCTTAAAAAGTAACACTTTTATTGACATGGTGGAAAAAGCTGAGTGAAAGCTGAGTGATTCACTCAGCCACCCAGCTTTCACTGAAAATGCTTCACTCAGCTTTTACCACCATGTCAATAAAGGTGTCACTTTTTTTTATCAAAAAATACATGTATTCTTATGGGAAAAAGGTAATTTTTTTATAAAAAAAATTATCGAAAATTGACATGGTGGGAAAAGCTGAGGGAAAGCTGAGTGAAAGCTGAGTGAATGCTGAGTGACTCAAAATTCACTGAAAATGCTTCACTGAAATCCATATGCCAATTTTGGGTGTTTTGTTTTAATCGAAAAAAGTGGCACTTTTTTGCATAAAAAAAGAGCACGTTTTTGCATCAAAATTGGAAGAATGACTCAATCAAAAACGTGCTGCTTTTTTGCATAAAAAATGAGCATGTATTTTGAACCAAAAATATGATGAATAATTCAATCAAAAAAGTGATACTTTTTGCATAAAAATTGGCATGATTTTTTAAGCAAAAAAAATGGGGAATGGTATTTTCGAGTCATTAAATTGAAATTAAAAATATACTATGATATATATATATATATATATATATATATATATATATATATGAAACAGGGATATGCTCTCGAGGGAAATTGTGAATAACAAGAAGGAACATTTTATATATATATATATTCTATATATATATATATATATATATATCTCATTGCGCGCATAAACTCATTTCCCACCAACCCAGTTCCCGCACACAGCTCACTTAGCGCCAACCAAGTTCCCGCACACAGCTCATCTAGCGCCAATTCAGTTCCCGCCCATAGTTCACCTCGCGCCAATACATTGCACACGGCCATTACAGCCACGTCCACTATAAATACAGTTCCTCAACCCACAATTCCTCAGTTCTCTCGAAGGAGTAGGCAGATTGAGACCTTAGAGAGAACCAGTGATGAGACATGGGGAGTAGGCAGATTGAGACCCCGACGTCAAGTCACAAAAACCTAACGTAATTATACCTGAGGAGTAGGCAGATTGAGACCTCAGCGTAGAATTACGTTTTAACCTTTCATTAATTTTCTTTCTATTTCAGTTCTTGAAAATGGCTCCAAAATCGGAGCCGAAACGTCGAATTTCAACAAATTCTAGACGCGGTTCAACCCGAACTTTTAGTTTTCAAATATCTGACCGCGGAAACCTATCTGAACATATATATATATATATATATATATATATATATATATATATATATATATATATATATATATATATATATATATACATATATATATATATATATTTTCATAAACGTATTGATGGGTGATCTACAAACTACGCATGTGTCGCACCTGATGGCGCACTGTAAGCAGCACGCCAAGTGTCTACATGGCATAAACAATACATTTAGTTCATTCACAAGATATATACGACACATCATCACCGTGTTCTGTGAGTCTATGTACGATCTACGAACGAAATCACAATGGGGGCTCCATCGTAGATGGTCAGCCATAGGATCGTCATTGGGTAGCCATCTGAACCCTTCTACTTGGCACGAAAGTCATGCAACTACATCTTCCGAACCGGTATACGTAAAGCCTGCTTCGGCTAACTTACTTGCAGGAAATGTCGAAGTCCAGCTTCGAAACGAGTCGAGTCTTGTTTCGTACTGCTGCATCTCTCTCTCTCTCTCTCTCTCTCGGCATACACACAGACACACTGCACACTGCATACTGAATAAAAACGCCAACTCTGCTCTCAATATATACATTTATTTCGTTTCGTATTGAAACATTACTTTGTCCGGCAAATAGCATAGGTATTCACGAAAACATAGATGTTTATTATCATTTGATGATATAGTGTACAAGTTTATAGCCATATCAAATGACAAACCATTGTTTTTAGCTAGAGTTTTTGCACTGCTTAATAAATCGTGATAATATTGACTAAAGTTCATATTCAATAGATATTCAAATCTTGTCGCCATCACAGTAGCAACTAGATGTAGGATTTCTTGAACATCCGCTTCCGCCAGGTAGAAGTAGGTGTCATTCTTGGAAACTCGCACTTGTTGACTATCTGCATTAGGGTCATTTCGGCTAGTGTGAAGCAGCTGATTAATGGCCCCCACGAATTGGCCCCATTCAAACATGCTGAAGGACAGGCTGGAGCATATGGTGTGTTGGACCTTGCACACTAGTTTCACTGCAGGCACTAAACTCGTAGGTGGTGTTGCACGCGAAGAAACGTTCCGATTTGATGGCCTCCTTGTACATGTCACATATTCGATCTAAATTTGCCATTCGATCTGCCCACTCTCGGTCCGATGATGATGATGATAATGATGATGATGACACCGCCGACGCCACCGACGCCGACTCGTAACCAGAGGACTCTTCAGAAGACTCGACAACGACGTTGTTCACTGCACCAAACATTTGATTGACAAATCTCAGCACCGTTTGGCATCGGTTTATTTCTCTGCTGCCGCCGCCGCCATCACCCTCCACCCTCCCTCCATACACCGGCTCGAGTTTCTACGTCGTCGAGAGCTGAGAGACGACGACGATGATGATGAAAGGCCCCCTCTTTCAGTTGAGAATGTGTCAATTTTCCATTGAAAGACATGCGATTTGTCGCATCAATCCAACCATTTTGCGTACTATTGAACCCTAGCCAAGTACTTTACGACCCTTACGCCTGATGATTTTTTCCACAAGATAGACTTCGGGATTTTTTTTTTGTAGTTCTTGTTCGTAGAAAGCGCCGCTGATTGGTCGACCTTCCAAGTCCTCCAGCAAATACGTGATTGGTTGGGTGATTTTCACTTTGACAATTTTGAATAGTTCCGTAGTCCAATTAGGCGTATACCCTTTTTCGAAAACATGCTTGGCCTTGCTAATTCTCACGAAATCGCCAATTTTGAATTTTTTTTCGACCAGCCCTTTCGGCATAATCATGCGTTGACTTATACACCTGTTTTTCATTGTCTTTGGTGACGTCACACGGTTTCATGCCGATCGTTCGATGATTGCGCTGGTTGTAGTTTTTGGCAATGTCAGGCAAAATGTCCAGCCATTTGTAGGTACCGTTCAAACTGAAATACTTGAAGAGATTCTACTTGAGAGTACGTTTAACCCTATCCGCGATCGCGGTTTTCTTCACGGTATACGTGCTGTAGTGTGTGATGTTGTACTTTTTCAGGAGAGTCTGAAAGCTGGAATTGTAAAATTCGACGTTGGCGACGTCGACGACGACGGTACCAACAAAAGCAAGGCTTCGTTCTCTCTCAAACCCAACACCAATACGCTGCAGTGTGAGATATACAGCATGCTCTATAACATCGATTTTCGTCCCAAGGATTCCAAGGACGATTACTGGGTTTTTCCCCGAGACTATTGAAGGCTGGAAGCGTTGACTCATCCGACCTACCTGTGAACATCATCAAAGTTCGAACTGTTCACATCGATAGTAACATCACATCGGGTGCCTTCTTCAACTATCGCCCGGCTCATACCATATACGAGTTTGCCGTTCCCGGTTTTGCCATCGATGAAACGCCCTCGAATTTGATTTACCTGCCTGTGAACAAGACGGAAATACACAACATAACTATTTAATATATATATACGGGAAAGATACCCATTTACAAACAATGTATAACATAAAACAATAATACATAAAAAAGAGTATGGTTAACTATAAATAAAAACATGTTTACAGGTACAGAATTGAACATACGCAATAATACATAAATAATACAAGACATGACGTACTAAAAAGTGTACCCACATTGTTGCCCTTTTCATTTGCCATAAGGAAGCTGAGAAAAAATCGATAGTCATAGAGTGAAAATTTGCCTGTCGCAGTAATCGAATCATCCCTGTGTTCGCACCATACTTAGATCGATGTGCAACTAAGGCAAATGTACTATATGCAGGTAGTGCTCTTGGAGGTACATATAGTTTCACTTCTTCTAATAATTCGGGAGCATCTATCAAACCGTTCAGAATTTTGTAAATGAACAAGGAGTCAAACCCCTGCCTTCTTTGGATCAATGGACTCATATCCATTACTGAGAGCATGTTGGTATAGGAGTATGGAATGTTTAGTCTAAATGAGCAGTACATGAGAAATCTGCGTTGAACTCTTTCCAGTTTTTCGATGTGAACTTGGGCATAAGGGCACAAAATGATCGAAGCATATTCCAGATGAGATCTTACTAATGAATTGAATAAGATTTTCACTGTACTCATATGAACGAAATCTCTGGAAAGTCTCTTTATGGAACCCAATTGTTTAAGTGCTCTATTGCAAATGTACTCAATGTGCAAAGAAAATGAGAGAGTAGACTGAAACATGATTCCAAGATCGATGTAACTTTCTGGATTGCAATATTATCGAGAACATAGTTAAAGTTCAATCTTTGCATTGTGCGGTGGAAGCTGATGACTTTACATTTCAAAGGATTTATGCTCATTTTATTTATCAAGCAACCACGTGAAAAAACATTCAGGCTATCCTGGAGAATGATAAAGTCTCCGGGATTCTGTACAACGCGAAATATTTTGACATCATCTGCATACATGAGGAAATTACAATCAGATATTTCTCTGACGATGTCATCGATGAATACACTGAACAGTAAAGGCCCTAGGTGGGAGCCCTGTGGCACACCTGATGTAGCGATATAATCATCAGATATGCATGCGTTCAACTTGACAAATAGGAGGCGATCTGATAGGTAAGTTTTTAACCATTCTAGAAGAGATCCGCGAACGCCAATATGAGATAACTTCTGGATGAGAATATCATGATTAACGTTATCAAAAGCCTTAGATAGATCTGTGTAAACATAATCAACCTGAAGAACCTTCTCTAAAGCAGATACAATGAAGTTGGTATAGATCATGAGGTTAGTACTCGTCGATCGTCCATCTTGAAACCCGTGTTGATTTATACTTATTTCATTAGCTATCATCGAACTGAGGAATTTATTAACCAAGCACTCAAACACCTTGGGAATAGCGTAGAGAATAGTTATAGGTCTATAATTTTCGATAAGTGCAGGATTTCCCGATTTGAGAAGAGGTTTGACAAAGGACTTTTTCCAGTAGAGTAGAAAAATTCCATCTGTATCTGTATCTGTAACCTTGAGTATTCTCGATCAGGACTGTTGCAGTGTGAATTTCCGTGGAGAGACCATCATTATACGACTTGTGCTGCGCAAGCTGTCATAAAAATGGGGTTAGTATTTGATCAGAATGATTATGATCATGCCTTTGGGCATACATGTGCAGAGGGTGCTGGCATCAATTCAGTCGCGCAGACGCAGTCGAAGAGAGCAGACGCACACACTCTGTCTCACTCCAGCATACACTTTCTCTAATCGCAAGGACGTCATGTTATCAAGACAAATGTTCGACGTGTACAATCATCCAAAGTTCGACGAATCCATCAACAGAGTTGAGACTCGAACGCACCACCCGTACGTCAAGTCCTTTCAAAATAATGACATCATCGAAATTGTCATTCAGCAGAGCGATGTGTGGATACTGATGAATGATGCCCTTGTGTGATCTGACTCGTACCGCAGAAACGGGCAATGTTAGATTTATCAATAATGCCAGCGCATACCTTTTCGAGGCCATTATTATGAAATCAATGGCAAAGAGGTGGACTCTGTTCGATCGCCGGGTATAGTGAGCACCCTTCGCGGCTATACTTGTTACGAGGAAAATGATGTGCGACACTTGAGCACAGCCGACTGGACCTATCCTGGCGGAACGGTTCACAACGCCCCCGACGGTTCGTTCGCCATGTAGATCCCGCTCAAGCATCTGTTGGGCATATTCCATGACTATAGATATGCCACCATTGGACGACAGAGCATTCGATTGGTCAGAAGTAGAAATGATATCAATTGCATGCTGATAGAGGAGGTGGCGAATCCAGTAGTCGAAGCCACCACAGGCACACTGACGATCACGAACGTTGTACTCAGAGTCAAACATGTGGTGCCCAATGACGACATTCGTCTGAAATTGCTGCAGTCCATCAAAACAGATGCTCCTGTAGTGATTTCGTATCGCAAGTGGGACATACACGAGGGCTGTGAAAACTTGCACGGCCATGGAGAGTTCCCGATTCGTCATTGTGGCCTTCCAAACAAATCGGATGGGCAATGCGGCTCGAGATGCGTCTTATTTCGATCACATCGACATCAGCGACATACGCCTAACCATGAACAGCGATACTTTCCCGCATGAACGTATACACTTGGAATTCAACAGAAACAACTTTGTCGAAGCCCATCGAGCCTACACGGAATTCTATCCGAGCTATGCCAATTGTCAAAAGAAGCGCCCTCTACTCGATTACGGAGCATTCAAAAGCAGAGCCACCGTGTTCGTAATAGACAGTTCCCGCAGAGGGGGATTCATGAAATCCTCCACTGTCGATGTCAAACTCGACATCGAGGCCAGAGTCGGATTTCCCGCCAATACTCGAGCCTATTACATCATCATTCACGACTGTATGCTGGAACACTTGCCCTTGAGCGAGATTGTACGTCGTCTGTCATAAAAAAATAGTGACATACAGTAGTAGCAGTAAGTAGTGGGGAAATCGACTCTTTGTTTGTGTGTATGTATGTAATACAGGTTTCGACAGGTCGAGAGCGTCAGTTGTAAGCCAAACTTTCAGTCGTTCAGTCGGTGGTTAATCTCGTTCTCTCTGTGTGTGTCTCTCAGTTAATCACAGCAGTTCAACAATCATCAAACAAACAACAACAAGATGAAGTTCGTAGCCTGTAACATTCAGGGTTTCACTGTGGGCGGTGAATTCCAACCCAAAGAGCTTGCCATCACCGACGGGCATCGCACAAACCACTTTTTATTCAAAGCCGTAGTGCCATTCCATGACCTGAGCAAAGCAGATAAACGGCAAGTACGATATTTGGAGAGAAATATCCACGGCATTCCATACACTGATGGGTATGTCGAATTCAACGAGATTCAGGAAGTGCTGCGCCCCATCATTGAGGCTGATGTGGTATACGTGAAGGGTAATCAAAAATTCGATTTTTTGCTGAAGTGTGTGCTCGATCTGCCTAAGAGACCACACATCGTCGATAATGCGGCTACTACAAGTACAGTCGTCACAACGCCTCCACCGACACTCGAGAAGCAAAGCCCGCTCTGTCTGAATCATATAGCATCCGGAGAAATAGAAGTGCATTGTGCCGTGAGACACTGTTTCGAAATCTGGCCAAGGATATCGTCACACCTGATATGATGAGGCCCCACGGCGATCACGACGACAACGACGACCACGACACTCCTATCAATCGGCACTTGCAAAATTTGCGCGAGCTCAATGCGCACATAGCAGAGTACGAGCACAAGCTGTATATTTTCAAACGCTTCCAAAATATGCAAATTAACGATGGTAAATGGATGGGGCAGCAGCAGCAGCAGCAGCAGCATTCACCGATCCACCACGTTCCGCCGCCGTCGCCGCCAGCACCAAATCCATGACGTCAGCCACACCAATACTAGCCGAAAACACACGAAATATTATTATTCATGTTGTATTATTATTCATATTGTATTATTATTCATATTGTATTATTATTCATATTGTATCATTATTATTATTATGTATTAATAGATGTATAAAACCAATTTTTCTCGATTTATTTTGCGGATCAAATGAATGAGAGACAGACGCAGAAACTTCTGTTCATGAAAATTCACCCTAACAAGAAAACCGACGGTGGCGGTTCACGAAGTATCGCGGGATTTTTGAAAAATAGACCGCGATTTCATTTGTTTTCTCATTATCAAGCAAGCGAATGTCCAGCGTTTTATTCTACAGTTTTACAGGTATGAGTCGGCACACCAGGGTTTTTAGGCATCTTTGCTCTAAGGTAACCAAGCCAAAGGTATGAAAATGTCGACATCGATAGAATAAATGGAATTACGAAAAAGTCTTGTGATACTTTTAGGAGGCTGGGTTAGGTTAGGTTCGGTGAGGTTAATGTTTCATATTTGAAACACATCCGTCTTTTCGAGCTCTGGAAACAGTGTTAATTGTCCTAAAATTGCGATTAGAAATAGCCGCCATTGTAGACAAGAGGTGAGAATATTTTAAGAGATTATGGCATCTCATTCATGAATAAATATTATGAGAATTATGAGATTGACCAGTCTCGGTGATATTTTGCAAAAACCTCTACTAAATATATATGAAATTTTGCAAGCAAGAGCTTGCAGACTACTTAACATTGCTAATAAATAAATCTATTGAACTATGTGAGTTTCCAGATGTCCTCAAATTGGGGAAAGCAATTCCAATCTATAAAAAAGATGACCCCCTACTTATGCAAAATTATAGACCAATAATAATATTAAGTTATATGGCAAGAATAATCGAAAAAGCAGTTTCAAATCAAATATACAGTTTTCTAGATAAACATAGCATTCTCACAGAGAATCAATTTGGCTTCAGACCAAATAAATCAACAGAATTAGCCACAATAGATATGGTACAGAATATAAATAACTTACTTGATAACAAAAAAAGAGTTCTTGGTTTATTCTTTGATCTCACATCAGCTTTTGATACCGACAGTACACAGTTCTTACTATACAAGTTAGAAAGGTTAGGGATTAAAGGAAAAGCAGGCGAATGGATTGATTCATATATGAAAGATATAAAAATTTTAGTGACACTTCGGATCTATTGGATATCACTAGTGGTGTAGGCCAAGGATCCATATGGGCCCTTTACTATTTCTATTGTTCATAAATGATTTACCAGACAATATCAGTTGTGGTGCAATATATATCTATGCAGATGATATATCAATAATAATAGATGACGAAAATATAGAAGGTTTAAAATCAAAAGCAACTACTGTTATTCAAGAATTTGAAGCCTGGTGCTCTTGCAATTCACTTATTATAAACTCAAATAAAACGGTCTGTATTCACTTTAGCACCAAAATAGATGATGAAAATCAATTCAAAACACTAAACCTAAATGGAAAGGAAGTTAACATGTCAGTAACAACTCTAAGTTCCTTGGGACAATAATAGATAACAGGCTAACATGGGCCTCAAATATCGACTTCACGTGTTCAAAATTGGCCAAAGCAACCTTTGCCATATTGCAGTTAAAAACTGAACTAACTAAAAAAGATCTCATTACAGCATACTACTCATTGGTATATTCGGTATTACGCTACAATATCATAGTGTGGGGTCAAGCCACGGAAAGCACTAGAGTCTTCATAATGCAGAAACGAATTATTAGAATAATTTTCAATCTTGAATATAGAGAAACATGCAAAAATAGATTTAAAAATGAAAGAATGCTTAATTTGCCATGTATATATTTATATAAAATATTAATTTACATTCGCCAGAATCTCGCAAAACTCACCCTAAATGAGAATGTTCATAATTATTCCACAAGACAAAAGCACTATATCCACATTAGGCAACATCATTTATCTAAATATAAAAAGTCGCCAGAATGTGCTGGATGTAATCTTTACAACAGACTACCCAAAAAAATAAAAAGTATGAAGCAATACAAGGTCTTCAAAAAAGAGTTGGTCATATTTAATTGAGAAATGCTACTACAGTATTGAGGAATATGAGGAAGATTCCCTGACAGTCATGTGAATTTATATATTATATAATAGATAGTAGAAAATATAGGTTGTCAGTACCTTAATAACTGCTATTTTCTAATGTGTAATTTAATGTGTATCTTTAATGTGTAATTTAATGTGTATTTTTAATGTGTATGTAGTAATAATTTCTTTATTTTTTTACTCGCTGTCAAGACAAAGTATTTCTAAAACGTTGCCACACTGTGATATGTGTATTTTTTGGCTAAATAAATCTATCTATCTATCTATCATGGGCTCTTCATATGCTTTCGAAATTTCATCCTAACAAGTAGTTGCAACCTTTTCAATAGTTTCGTTTGGTGCTTTAGAAACTGTCCTGAGTGGTCGAAATCATTCTTGTACACATTTTTGGACATAGATCAAACAGCAAATCGAGGAATCGAAGCTTCCAGTTCATCAAGATTTCTGTATGAACCCCCTTTCTCTGCTCACAGAAATCAATATTTCCAGCCCTTCTGAAGTGAAAGGACACCAATCCTGGCAAAATCTATCTATATTGCAAATAAAACAAATCCCTCTTTTTCGTGACATCCTACAATTGCATTTTTAAGATTCAACCATTTAAATATACTCCTATGTTCCCTCTTATACGACCGACATTTTTTCCTATATAACATTCTCTCAAACAATTCTAAAAAATTATACATTATTATTATTCATGGAAATATATTGAAAACGTATTTATTCATAATTGTCCTGGGACGGAAAAATCCCTATGATTTGTGTACGTACTCTCAATTCTGCATGTAAAAATTTCAAAATCCTAAAACGTATTTGTTGGTACACAGCTAAACTTTCGTTTACCTCAGAAAAGATCAGTGCATGATAATATATAAGATTCCATTATTTTTACTTAAAATACCCCTGGGGAGAGAATATTCGTATGACTTAGTTATCAACTCAAATAATTCCTTTTTGAAAAACTTCTACATAACAAATTCAAATGGAATATCACTTTTTTGGAGAAAATCGTGGTATAGGCACTTGACAACACTCTTGTTCTTTGTCAGAATAATTTAATACCCTGACACATTTCCACCCTACTTTTTGTTAAAGATAAGCAATAATAATTTCATAGGTACCACCGCATTTAATACAACTCCAATCCACTCTAAGAATTTTTGATGTCTTGTCTGGTCTGAAATGAATTTCTACTCACTTTCAGACGGACAATCGCAGCTATATGTATTATTATCTCAATTAATGTCTTTTGGGAAATAAATTCACCTTCTTTCGTTTCGGATGGTCAGGGGTTTCTGAAAATCCCGTGGTTCGACAAAATCATCTACCGTTTAAAAAGAATGAGTTTTTGGTCAGCCTTTGAATTTTTTAAAATTATAATACATTTTGGAGTTGTTTTCGTGAGTTCAATAACAGAAATGTGAAGTGTAAACCTCCATCTTGAAATTGCATACTTTATTTTTCATTCAGGTCATGTATAAGCGATTATTTTCAACATTTACTGGCTAAGATGTCGGAATTTTGAGGGAGTTGAAAATGGGGCGGGAATAAAACCAAGTTTTTTTTTGGCGTGTGTAAGTGAGACCTGTCTCACTACTCTTAAATCATTGCCCAGTGTCTAAAGAGGGTAATGGTTCCTGCTTCAGTGAAATTATTCCGGATTAGCTGAAATATCTATGATTTCTGCATCCTTCATAAAAAAAACAGTTGGATTATGTAACGTGGTAAAAACAACCACTTGGGTACTCAGAAGTAGAAGTCTTCACGACCAAAATTTTTTTTTTATTATTTTTTGTTAATTTTCAGCAAAGTTATGACACATTTAACGTTCGGCACCGCCGGAATTTGCAGCGGTGGGCTAACACGAGTCTGAAATTTGATGTCTGCGTTTAAGCACGTTTTCTGAGAAAACGGGCTCATTTTATTGGAAATTACTGGGAATCATTCTTGTAGGGAATTGAATGATCTTGAACCTTATTCAAACCATATTTTTTTTTAACTTAATATTTTCCAAAATAAAACCGAAAAAAAAAATTTCCCTTGGTTTTTTGGTAAACAATTTTTTTTATTTGACATGGTATCAACTACTAGCATGCCAAATTTGGTGGTGTTACAACCGATCCTCGTCTCAAAACTGTGTAGACTGTACTATGAGAAATTCCAATAATCAGAACTATGCCAAGACAAACCAAAGAAACTCTGTCCAGATAAAACGAGTAAAATTTAGAAATGTGAAAATGATTGATGAAATCAGTAAATAAGCAAGTAGAACCAAGATCCGACAATATTTCAGTCTAATGAGAACTTACAATCATCATGTGATTAGGATACATCAAAGAAACAATCATGATTCTTTATTTTCAATTTCAGTTATACAAATTGAGAAATCCAAAGTCACGCTCATGTTCATAGGGTAAGTCTAATGAAAACCTTCCCAATCCTAAAATAATCCACTAAATCCCCCCAAAAAGAAGAGCAAAAGTTTTTAAAGAAATTTTGAAAATGTCAAAATGTGAATCTCTCTGAGGTTCTGTTAATCAAACAAGAAGAAGCTGGCAAAATGAGATAGAGTTTAATGAGAACTTGAGTGATCAAACTCAAACTTGGAAGAAACAAAACCAAAATTTGAAGTCAGATTTAATGTGAAAAGAATTGAAGGGAGGAGTTAGAAAGGGAGGAAACAAACAAACTGCAATATGGTTTCAACATACTCATAAAATCTTTACTGACTATGAGTGATTTACACTTTATAAGTTACCAGACATATTATTTTTTATTTCCAGCGTCGGATTGTTGGCAAAAGGGCATACCGAGAAATTTACCGATGGGCCTCCCAACTAGTCGTTCAATAACTTCTTGATCTAAACAGTGACTGACGAAAATCACCCTAAATCATACCTCCCTTATTTGTTGTCCATTTTGATTCTATGAAAAAGCACTAATTCCAATTTTCTTCTACTTAAGTGATTGTCATTTTTCTCAATGCTGTACAAGTCGATTTTCGTGCAGAATTAAGAAAAAATATGTATCCTTTTTTATTCATCATGAGAATTAGACAATGTAACAAAATAATTTGTTCATTATACCTACTAATTTTATTGTAACTTCTCAAATTGAAATGAATATAATGAGTCCGTTGATAGTTCTGAAAAAGACAAAGAAAATCATTAAATTTAATCCACTGTGTACCCCGGATGGTACTCACTGAATCGTTCAATGGTTCAACATTGAATCAAGAAGATGTAGATCATGTTAAGTAACAAAATCAATACACAAATATCATTTTAATATACAGAGTCCTACAACAAATGGAGTTGTCTTCCATATCTCTATAATGATAAGAGATAATTTTATCAGCAAGATGATACTATTTTCTGAAAAAGGCACTTTTACAGAATATTCCGTTTTTCCTGGGCGGGTCCCAACTTTTTTTATATATGGCCACCTCTCTTTCAGTTTATCTGTATCTACATGAGAAATTAAAGTTACTTTATGTGATTTCATTTTCAAAAATATTGATGGTATCCTACATTTTAGCATGCCAGCTCTTTTTCCAAAATTCGTAACTAATAATATTTGATATTATCAGATTATGCCAAGTCCTGTTGAAATTGATTTTTGATAAAATAATGTTGATGACTCTCTCGAACGATATTTTTGAAATCGACCTGTGATATACAGGGTGCGAAAAACAGCTTGCCAAACATTGTTAATTTAAAATTACTAGTCCTGGCAATTTCTTGACGGGTGTAACCATTGGCTTGCAATGCGTTATTGAGATGCCGTAGCTCTGATTTTAGAAGAACTGACTCACAGATGCGTTGCGCTCTGGTGTTCAAATATTTCAAAATTGCACGTTTCTGCCCTGGGTGGTGGTTTGAGTCCTTGTGTGGTTTTCTTATGACCAAGACGCCAACCTTCCATGCGAACACAAAACAAATATGTCATCTACGTAGTGAAACCATGTGACGGCCGATTTGACGCCGAATCCGGTGCTTTTTGTTCAAACGTCTCCATATACAAGTTCGCCATTACTGGCTGAGAGGGCTGCCCATGGCGACGATGTCAAGTTGGTCAAAATATTTCCCATCCCACTGGAAATAAGTAGTAGTGAGGTCATGTTAGAACAAGTCAGCGAGATCGTTCGGGAACAGTTGAAGATGAAACATGTCGTGTGTACGGTCGTCGGTGCGCAATTGTTAAGCGAAGACCAACGTTTTTACAAACGCTCGCTGAAATGCTGGCCACGGCTTGCCATGCCGTCTGTAGCCAGCTTAAGACAATTTGTTGGTTTTCTCTGAATACTATTTTCAAACATCTCCATGAAGAAAAAAATTTTGGTTACTCGTTCGGAGGAACCTCCTGCATTTCCTGTATTTCGTGGGTAAATCTTCGCGTAAAATATTTGTTCTTTCTCACGGTTCAAAATTGATTCATCATCAATTGAATTCCGTAGTTCATTAGTCATCGGACTCAGAGTGAAAACTGAATTTGTTGTGTTGCAGTGCAATTTAACAAAACCCAATTCAACAGTGAAAAACAATAGACCCATCAAGAAGCAAAAAAGCCGAAGTTTTTTGTTATTCTGTGGTCTGCCTGGTAAAAAGGAAATATGCCAATCTGCTCAGCGTGTACGTCAGCGATAACCAGCAAGACCCCGGGTTTGCCGTGCAGTGGTTCTTGTGAGAAATACTTCCACGGAAAGTGTGTCGGACTGAGTAAGCAGGACGTCGGACAACTAATTATGCCGGGCGCTCTCTGGAACTGTGCTGACTGTAGGTGCGCGTGGGTGCGCTAGCCAGAAACGCGCATCCCTTTTAGCTACTGAAAACAATGAAACAGAAGATGAATTTGCTCTGAGTTCTATCAGTTCAATGAACATTCTCAAACAAATTCAATCAGAGATGATGACGTTCAACTCAAAATATGATAATATACTAGAATCAGTCAATTTTTGTAGTAATCAGATAACTACATTCGAAAAAATGTTGAGCGAACTTAGTAAGAGAATGAATATTATAGAGAAGTTGTCGAAGGAGAATGCAGATCTGAAGGTGACGGTTGGACAGTTGATATCTAGAATTGAAATTATTGAACAACAAGCACGCCTCAATAATATTGAATACAGGGTGTGCCGGAGAAATCCAATAAGAACATCCTCCAAATTCTAGATCATATTGGACGACACATTCAGTGTACGATTTCGCCATATGATGTCAACTCAGCTCATAGAGTAGCTCACTCTACCCAGTCTGAGAAACCCAAATCTATTATTGTCAAATTTCAATCGAAGGTAAAGAGGGATGAAATGTTAGCAGCGGCCAAAATAAAAAGACTGAGCTATCCTGACAAGAGCCAACCGGGTCTCGTCATTGACAACATATCAAGAAGTCTCTTTATAAATGAACATCTGACAACAAACACCAAACTTCTCCTGAAAAAAACTAAAGATATGTCCAAATCCAGCAACTATAAATACGTTTGGGTGCGAAACGGTAGTGTCTTCGCTAGAAAAAATTACCGTTCCAGAGTTTTAAGAATCATTAATGAGGGTGACATCCAAAAGATGACCTGAACTGTCACTACCTCTACAATCTAAGTTATATGCATCCATGCTTTCCGATGGAACTATCAATAATATATCAAAACGTTCGTGGTCTCAGATCGAAAACAAACCTCATATATATATATATATATATATATATATATATATATATATATATATATATATATATATACAGTATGGTGCAAATGAATGGAATAAATTCATTATTTTGTAATAAGGCGACTCTACAGAAAAATCCTGATACCCGTCGATTTTTATTATCGAACGCGCATTCTGTCAAATATTTTTGATACGCATGACGTCATTGGTGTGAGCGTGATGACGTCATCGATGATTTTTTTAAATGGAAATGTGGGTCATGTGATAAGTCATTGGAAAGGTCTTCCAATCAGCTATCCAATCATATTCATGATTTCAAGTAATTTGGGTTTTTATTCTAACAAACAATTGTAGTAATAAAAGAACATTCCCATTCAATGAATACAAACAACTTCAAAGCAAATGTTCAAACTGCCGACCATCTGCTATAAGACAGTGGGATAGACGAGCAGTAAATTCTTCTCGAACTCTGCCAATAACGTCCTGAGTGATTCGTCCCATCTCGATGCGTATACGGTCTTTGAGATCACGGATATTGTGGGGTCTATTTTGGTACACTTTACTTTTCAAGTATCCCCATAAAAAGAAATCCAGAGGTGTTAGATCTGGCGACCTAGGTGGCCATTCAATTGCTCCTCTTCTTCCTATCCACCGATCTGGAAAGACGTTGTTCAAGTAGCGTCTCACCACGACAGCATAGTGTGGCGGCGCACCATCTTGCTGCAGCCACAAATCAGTTCTGTTTGGGAACAGCCGATTCAGTTCGGGTAGCAAGAAGTTTTGCAGAAATTCTAAATATCGAGGACCTGTCAAGGACTCATCGAAGAAATATGGTCCTATTATCCTATTCTCTATAATTCCCGCCCAAACATTCAATTTTTCTGGATATTGAGTATGATATTCCTGCATCCAATGTGGATTTTCAGTAGCCCAATACCGACACGTCTGACGATTGACATGACCGTTTAGGAGAAATGTAGCTTCATCAGAAAAAAGAACTTTTCGGAAAAACATCGGATCTGTGTTATTTTTCTCCATCATAATTTCGCAAAATTCAATTCTTCTATCAAAGTCGTCTTCCAGAAGCTCCTGAACTAAACTAACTCTGTAGGGATGCCACTTCGCCTTTTTTAGCGTTCGAAGAACTGTTGAATGGTCAATGTCATTATCTAATGCTACTTGCCTTGAACTGGTATGGGGATTATCTTGAAAAGCTAGTAAAACATCGAGTTTCTTGTCATCTGGAATTTGTTTCTTACTACCTTTGGGTAGGTCTTTCACATGACCCGTTTCTCTGAATTTCTTTTCAATTTTGCTTACCGTGGATTGTGAAATTGGTTCTCGGTTGGGATATTTATTATTGAACAGAGTACAAACTCCTTTGTGCGTTCGTGTTTTGTCTTCACAACCAATCATTATAAGAATTTCGATTCTTTCTGTGTCAGTGAGCTTCATATTGATAATTTTTGAATATTTCTAATGTTATAACCATTAACATTCGACAAGCCGATTGAGTTTAATTCGAATGTAGCAGTTTCGCTGAGACCCACATTTGTGAACCGGCAAAAAATCAAGTAAGAAGCTATCATTTCGTTCCCAGGGACGGCCTTTTCAAAATTAGATCTTGGTTACTTACAGAGATTCGAAAATCATTAATTGGACACAGAATTTAATAATTTTGTAATGCGTGATCTATAATTTCAAAATCAATTTTTTTCTGCATACAACAACCATTAGACAAATTTTTCGATATGGTTGGATAGGTAAATGAAACACCTTTCCAATGACACATCACATGACCCACATGTCCATTTAAAAAAATCATCGATGATGTCATCACGCTCACACCCATGACGTCATGCTTATCAAAAATATTTGACAGAATGCGCGTTCGATAATAAAAATCGACGGGTATCAGGATTTTTCTGTAGGGTCGCCTTATTACAAAATAATGAATTTATTCCATTCATTTGCACCACACTGTATATATATATATATATATATATATATATATATATATATATATATATATATATATATATATATATATATGAGGTTTGTTTGTGATCAAAGTGTAATATGTTTGACCGAAACATTATTGAATAACTCTATAGTCAGTTTGGAAATAATTTGTGATTCCTTCAATGTCTACCGGAGGGATCGCGAAACAGCTTCATCCTCTAAATCAGACGGTGGTGGAGTTCTGATAGCCGTCAACAAAACTTTCATTAGCCACGCTCAAGATTCCTGGAACTCAGATGCTGAAGATCTTTGGGTGACGATTATCTCAAAAAATGAAAACAAAGTGCACTTCGGATGTGTTTACATACCTCCAGGTGAATACTCATATCTGGAATGTTTTTGCACAAAACTGAGTGACATAATCCTATCTAATCCTGATGACACCTTTATAATTTGTGGGGACTATAACTCCCCAAATATAAAATGGATGCTAGACCCCATCAATTATATCTGTAAGCCTAATAACTTTTTCGATCAATATTTAAACTTATTGATAGACACTGTCTCTTCCAACGAACTATCGCAATACAATCACTTCACTAATTCGTCCGGTAACACAGTTGATTTAGTCTTCGATAACACATTCAATATACAAAATATGCACTTGAGTACATCACCATTAGTTCCAGAAGACAAAAATCATAACACTTCAGAACTCTTTGTTAATATATATAAACACTCAGTATCTTTTAATAACAACAAACATAACTGTTAGGATTTTTGTAAAGTGGATTATGAATTATTGGTATCAGAATTATCCAAAATTGATTAGAATAAATTGTTTCACAACTTGAATAGCGAAGAATCAACTGATAAGTTTTATAATACTATCTATTTAATAATCGAATCTGTTGTTCCAAAAAAACCAAATGTTCACAAGAAATATCCTTCATGGTACTCATATAGTACGATTAAAGTCATCAGAGAGAAGAGGAAATATTACGGAATATGGAAAAAGCACAAGAATCAAATTGACTACTTAACTTTCAAATTACTGCGTGGTCGGTAAAAATTTTTGATCGAAGAAGATTACAAAATTCACATCAATAATTGTGAAACCAGCATTAACTCCAACCCTAAACATCTATGGCAATTCGTGAAAAAAAAAAATACAGTACTGCCTCAATCAATATGTTGAGAGATAATAATAGAACAATCACAAGTCCTAATGAAATTTGTAAAACATTTTCTGAATATTTTCTCTCGGTTTTCAACCCGAGAAAAATTATTCCAGCTGATAACACAAGACATCAAGAATCATATACCAACTTTTCTTCATATACCATTTCCTTACAATGTATCCTTGAAAAAATCCAAAATCTCCCAAATAAAGGAGCGGGCCCAGACGAGTTACCAACATCATTTCTCAAAAATTGTGTTGAATATATCGCATTACCACTTTACATAATTTTCAAGAAATCACTCATAGAGGGTGTATTTCCTTCAGTATGGAAAAAAGCTCATATAATCCCCATCTTAAAATTTGGCAACAAACAACTTATAATGAAATA
This sequence comes from Chrysolina americana, assembly GCA_958502065.1. Classification (NCBI taxonomy): domain Eukaryota; kingdom Metazoa; phylum Arthropoda; class Insecta; order Coleoptera; family Chrysomelidae; genus Chrysolina; species Chrysolina americana. Next base: position 41,008,745 of record OY293416.1, read on the forward strand.
TGGTGGATTACGTAATCCAATCTTCCGCATAAAACCTATACAATAGGTAAAGTCGTCGGCAAGTATTCAACAAAAACAACTACTGCCCCCTACGACCATTGAATTATATTTGTTTAATACTTGGCAAAGTTTTCTACAAGAACCACTTTGCAATGCATTTCAAATATCAAAGCTGAAATTATTTTTCGATTTAATAGGGGGAACACCTCCGTACTGGTTTCATGGTCATTGCCAATCATCAGCGAAGGCTAGTTCGACCCAATTGAATCGAAAAATCCTTTCATTCTAATTGGAAATCCCTGAGACAAACACTGAGGTATGAATTCAGCGCCATCTCTGGGTTCCAGTTTAAAATGCACTCCGACTTCAATATGAAGCCAGAAACATCATGAAAGAGGGGCGACAACACTTGACGGAAGACCATAAAACTAATAATGAAATATGGTGGATTACGTAATCCAATCTTCCGCATTGTCTCAGGGATTTCCAATTACGATGAAAGGATTTTTCGATTCAATTGGCAATGACCATGAAACCGGTACGGAGGTGTTCCCCCAATTAAATCGAAAAATAATTTCAGCTTTGACATTTGATATGCATTGCAAAGTGGTTCTTGTAGAAAACTTTGCCAAGTATTAAACAAATATAATTCAATGGTCGTAGGGGGCAGTAGTTGTTATTTGTTGAATACTTGCCGACGACTTTACCTATTGTATAGGTTTTGTGCGGAAGATTGGATTACGTAATCCACCATATTTCATTATTAGTTTTATGGTCTTCCGTCAAGTGGTGTCGCCCCTCTTTCCTGATGTTTCTGGCTTCATATTGAAGTCGACACGTAGTCGGAGTGCATTTTAAACTGGAACCCAGAGATGGCGCTGAATTCATACCTCAGTGTTTGTCTCAGGGATTTCCAATTAGGATGAAAGGATTTTTCGATTCAATTGGGTCGAACTAGCCTTCGCTGATGATTGGCAATGACCATGAAACCGGTACGGAGGTGTTCCCCAATTAAATCGAAAAATAATTTCAGCTTTGATATTTGAAATGCATTGCAAAGTGGTTCTTGTAGAAAACTTTGCCAAGTATTAAACAAATATAATTCAATGGTCATAGGTGGCAGTAGTTGTTTTTTGTTGAATACTTGCCGACGACTTTACCTATTGTATAGGTTTTATGCGGAAGATTGGATTACGTAATCCACCATATTTCATTATTAGTTTTATGGTCTTCCGTCAAGTGGTGTCGCCCCTCTTTCATGATGTTTCTGGCTTCATATTGAAGTCGACACGTAGTCGGAGTGCATTTTAAACTGTAACCCAGAGATGGCGCTGAATTCATACCTCAGTGTTTGTCTCAGGGATTTCCAATTAGGATGAAAGGATTTTTCAATTCAATTGGGACGAACTAGCCTTCGCTGATGATTGGCAATGACCATGAAACCGGTACGGAGGTGTTCCCCCAATTAAATCGAAAAATAATTTCAGCTTTGATATTTGAAATGCATTGCAAAGTGGTTCTTGTAGAAAACTTTGCCAAGTATTAAACAAATATAATTCAATGGTCGTAGGGGGCAGTAGTTGTTTTTGTTGAATACTTGCCGACGACTTTACCTATTGTATAGTTTTTATGCGGAAGATTGGATTACGTAATCCACCATATTTCATTATTAGTTTTATGGTCTTCCGTCAAGTGGTGTCGCCTCTCTTTCATGAACAAACAACTTGTCGAAAACTATAGACCAATCTCAAAATTGTCAGTCATACCAAAAATTTTTGAATCCATTATATTTGATAACCTGTTCTTTGACGTTAAAAACATAATTAATATCGAACAACATGGCTTCATGAAGAAACGATCAGTTGACTCAAAATTATTCACCTATATTGAGTATATCCTGCATAGCCTTAATGACAAACACGAAGTTGATGCTATTTACACCGACTTCAGCAAGGCCTTTGACAAAATCGATCACTCAATTTTGCTTCAGAAGCTCGCTGGAGTCGGAGTGAACGGCAGTATGCTGAATTGGCTGAAATCTTATGTGACTGATCGTTGTCAAGCGGTATCAGTCGGAAACCACAAATCAGAATATTGTCCAATCACCTCCGGGGTGCCTCAAGGATCACACCTAGGGCCACTCTTATTCAATATTTATATTAATGATATATACCAATGCTTTCAATTCGCCAATTTTTTAATGTATGCGGATGACCTGAAGATATACCATTCAATTTCTGATGCTGACGACATCACGCTAATGCAGAAGGATATTAGTAACTTTTATGATTACTGTGAGGTGAATAGTCTATCTGAATTTCAATAAGTGTTACCACATTCTGTTTGGACGCGGAAAGAGCAGTCTAAATCACTCATATCACATATCTTCTCATCCTTTACAAACTGTCACGGAAATAAAGGACTTAGGGATAATATTTGATTGTAAAATGCTATTCGATAAACATATATTTTACGTTTCCAAAAAGGCTCATAGAATGTTAGGTTTCATAATGAGAACTTGTCGCGAATTCAAGAATATACAAACTCTCCGTACTCTCTATATGTCATAGGTCAATAGTGTGTTAAGTTACGGTTCTGTAATATGGAACCCTGGATACGACATTTATATAAATAAACTTGAACGGGTTCAGAATATATTCTCAGACTACATCAATAAAAAATGTTTTTCATTCCACCCCAACAACCGAATCTATGTTCAAAAAGAACTGAACATTCTAACACTAGCGAACAGAAGGAAAATCTCAGACATCAAGTTCCTCTTTGAAGTCATAAATAATTTAGTTGATTCGCCTGCTATCCTTGGTAGCATATGTCTGCACCTCCATATATTACTAGGCATCTTCATCCATTCCGCTACGAACAATCTCAAACAAATTATTTTTTAAACTCACCAATGCATAGATGCAACATATCATACAATACTCTATCGAATTCTATTTCCATTGATATTTTCTCTAACTCATTTTCAAAGTTTTCCTACATCTTGAAAAAACATTTCTTTGCTTCACAGTTCTATTCTATTCATTGTATTGCATTTGTTATTTATTTTTATCATATTTTCTTTCACTCATCTCACACACGACATGTACGTAATTCATTACTTGAATTCAATATTTTTTTTATTGATATTATATTTACCGCCAATTTTGTAACATTAGAATTATATAGATTAATTACTTCGAGAAATTACCTATCTGTGAATAATGTTTTAGGTTAGTCCTGTTTGTATTCCTACCTTCACAAATAAACAAATAATACTCCCTCATAAACACTCGTTGAGTGTACCCAAAGGCATAGCCTGTGCGGGTAGAGGACGGCTATTATTATTATTTGCCGTGGCGCTCCGGGGCAACTTACTGATGTTTTTGGTGATGTATTAACTTTTCAGCTATAGGAAAACCCGGAAAAACCTACAGCACCACCTCGGGTGGTCGTTGTGCACTCCAAGCTAGCATCAGACGAGATTGGCATGTAGACAACTCACAATACACTTGCTTTTCAACAAGGCATGCGGTCGCCTATCGATCCGATATAAAGTATTTGAGAAAAAATCTCTTGTACTCGAACCGGCCACCTAGATAGACTTATTAAGAAGGGGCCTGGCTTTTTATATTCGAAACGGAATAAAAACAGTTATCATTAAGAACCTTGAAATCGGTGATACTGAACAACTTTGTGTCTTCATAAAAATGCAGCAAAAAAGTGTAGTTCTGGCGTGTTTATATAGACTTCCGAACAGGGCCGTTGCTTGTTTTTTTGGATGACTTTGAAAATTGTCTCAGTGTAATTGCACCCAAATTTGAGAAATTATTTGCACAGGTGATGTCAACATTGACATCTTGAATTTCCATGGGTCTATTTCGTTAAAGCTTAACAACAATATGGGAATTTACGAACTGAAACAGATTACAGGTAATTGAGTTACCAACTCGTTGTACGGCAACATCAAATACACTGCTTGATATAATTGTATGCTCGGAAAACCTGAAAACGGTTAATATGAAGACTGAAGACTGTTCGATTCTCTCAGATCATGCGATGATTTCATGTGAATTCACTAATTTCAGATCAAAAATTGAACCATTTTATTACAGTTTTCGCGATTTTAGGTCATTCACAACAGAAGTATTCTATAACCATATCCAATCTAGCAACTTTTCTTCTATAATTGAAACTCCTGATGTTGATCAGAACTACTACTAACAAATGATAGTATATTATATAACAAGGGACTAAAGTGGATGTTTTAATCCCGCACGTGATGTTTATTGCCTGAGGGCTCGTAGAGTCCCGGAAGTGCAAAAAATTATTTTCCTAGTCGACATACATACTCATATTAAAACAGTTCGTATACCAAAAAAAACGTCACCATGGCTCACTGATAATTTGAAATCAATAATGAAATTGAGAGATAATGCCCTATTGAAATTTAAAAAGAATAAACGTTTATTAGATTGGTAGTTCTATAAAACAATGAGAAATGAAGTCAATTACGCCATTAAAAGAGAAAAGCGAGCATATTTTCAATACAGAATTGACAATAATGGGAACATGTGGAGGGAACTAAAAAATTTGATATTCTGTCCAAAAAATTCACGAAATTCCTAAAGATATCAGAGGCGTTGAATATAACTACTTTTTGAGTGCTTCGTCTAGCGGAAACAGTACCCCACATTCCGATACCTTGAAATAGATGGTAGTGAGAGTATGTTAGAACAAGTCAGCGAGATCGTTCGCGAACAGTTGAAGATGAGACATGCCGTGTTAGTGGACGCGCATATGTATTTTCATGGGCTTGGAATGAATAAAGCAAACGACCTATTTTCACTGATAAGTACTCATTGTACTGGACGTCACACCACTCCTTGGTCACCCCAAATACGCGTCGTTTACCCCCCACAACCCCTCAAAGAGTGAAATTTTCAAATGACCGTATCTCGGTAAATATTCGAGCTAGCGAGTTCGTTTTGACGCTGAAATGTTAATTTTTTGAATATGAATAAGAGTTTATATAACTTCATTTACCGTTTTAAAGTAATATTTTAATATTAATCCTATAGATTTTAATCCAATAATTTCAAAACAATAGTTTTTTCGGAAAAATACCTGAAGTAAAACTGTTTGTTCATACTCTCAGCTTCATTTTGATATCAACATAAGTATACTTCCGATTATCTTAACTCGTATTATATGCGGTAAAATCGTAATAACGCATGTTCTCGGACATGTTAAAGTAGTTTCGAAATGTAGGGCTGCGCATACAACTGGGTAAATTGTTCAGAAGTTTTTTCAATAATAATATTATCAAGTGAACAATAAAGTCCAATTATATTAAACAAAGATTCGTTCTCAGAATTGAACTTTGCTTTATGCATTATTTGTCAAACTAGGTAACAATGATTTGGAGTTAGTAGAAAAAACCTAGCGGACACGATATGTTGATGAAGGGTATGAAATTGAGAATTGACAAGGATCCTGACTATATTCATATGAAGCAATAATAGACTACAATTACAACGCTTGATAGGGGGAATAATTCTGGATGATGGCATTCAGAATGCTACAGTAAGGTAACCGATAAGAAAAGTTTAGAGCGTTTACAAAAATAGCATGCTTTGACCCCATCAACCTCCGGTTCTCAAAGTGTTCTAAGATCGAATGAAGATTTCTTTTGCAACAAAAAAGATACGAAAAAATATCCTTTACATACGATCGTAACTGATGAAGTTGGGATGAGATTGAGAGATGCAGTTCAGATGGGAGGCAACGACGAATTCAAAGTTAAATTATCTGAGTTTATTTCTAATATAGATACCCGTACATATTTGGTGAAATATCATCGATCGTGTTGGACGACAAATGCAGTAAATGTTCTCAGAAAGTCCAGTAGTATACCAGAAAGTCATCTTGAGAATAATGTAGCTGCATCGGAAGTAGAATTGATGAGTAAATTGCGAAGTATTCTGTACGCTGGTTCTATAATAAATATGCAGGAAGTTGAAGAGCTATATTTGAAAATATGTAATTCTCATGATTTGTCCCAAAGATATCGAAGGAGAAAAAATACTTGAAAGCATCTATAATAGATGCATTTCAGGATGATGTTTATTCTTCAAACTTGAAAAACCCTTCCAAACCTCAAAATGTATGCATGAAGAGTATGAAATATCATACTTTCAGAACTTTTATGGAAAAAAATTCGAACACGATGAACGAGTAATCGAATATTATTTATGAGGCTTCTGTGATATTGAGAAGAAATGCAGCAAAAGCTGATTTGTGGAATTTCAATGGATCTCTAATATCACCAGAAAATAAAAAAGTAATCCCTGAAAACATGAAACAATTTTTCAAGTAGTGTATCAAAGGTGCCGGTGAAAATTATCAACTGGCAAGGTTTAACGATGCAGCTTTTAGAGTAGCTCAGGTTTTATTATTTGAAATGTTATCAGATAGGCAGGTCAAGTACAAATCTAATATCGAAAGGAAATCTGAAGATTATTCATTACAAACAGCAGTTGGGATCATTGCGTTTCATTCAACAAGAAGCCAGTTCTTGTAAAATTCTTGAATAAACTGGGTTGCTCTATAAGTTATGATAAAATGCTATCAATAGGAACTCAAATCGCATTATTAGTTTATGAATTTCATTACTCAATTTTTCAGGTAAACTGACATTTTGGAAAATATTTGAGCCAGCTGATGACAAAATTCTCAATGCATGCACTGGTTTTCTCTTGGGGATAGGCACGCTGATTTGAATGTGTTAACAGATATTTTGGAGAAATTCATTTCTGAAATTTATGCACCGACATCAAACATTAGCACTTTAGACAAGTTGAAGTGGTGCAGTTTTGCCCAAATGCATCAACAGCAAAGTGTGCATCCAGCTCTGCAAAGACCAAGTTTACAACTATTAATTTGGACCAGCTCTCACAGATCTAAAAGCAAATTATTGAACCATACGGATTATGGATGGCAAAGTGATGAGACAGAACGATTGATACCTGTTTTCTCCATTGAGAATTGCACACCACCAGAAATATTAAACTTAATTCAATGTTGATTTAAAAAAAAAAAATTAATACAAAATACTGCAAATGCTTAATCAACTAATTGAAATGTACAGAAATGTGTAAGAAATTCAAAATGGAGATTATCCGTGTGCAAAAAAAAGTAATTGAGGTCTGTAACGTGTGTTTTCTGAACTAACTATTCTTATTAAAATTATTTCACTTTGGACAACTGCAAGTATAGAAGTGGTTACAGAACAATGAAGCTTATAGAATAGGAAATATATCCGAACTGATGCATATTTTTTCTAGGACTGCTTTTGATTTAAAGTTTGAAAGGGCTGCACTTAGATTATTGTTGTTTTTCGAAATATATCGCTAAATATTGAACATTCGGTATATTCAGTGTTCAAAGTTATTTATCTTCAGAATGTGGATTTTTCAGTGCTTGGACGAACCCGCTAACTAAAATAGTGAGCGAGATATAGTCATTTGAATATTTCACCCTTTGAGGGGTTGTAGGGGGTGAACGACGCGTATCTGGGGTGACCAAGAAGTGGTGTGACGTCATAAATAATGAGTATGAACTATTAAAATAAGTCGTTTGTTTTAATCATCTCAAGTTCACGACTGTTCTTTAGCGCGCCCACTATGTGTAAGGTCGACGGTGTGCGATTATCAAGCGGAGACCGACGTTGTTACAAACGCTCGCTGAAACGCTGGCCAAGTATCCCTAGTGTTGATCTCTTCAGCTTCACTCATATCACGGAAAATGTAGTTTATGAAAATTTATTGAAAATAAAATCGGATGCTGTTGGAGTAGATGGCATCAGTATCAAAATGATATTACACTGTTGCCCCTTTATACTGAAATATATAACTCACATCTACAATTACTGTATCGAGACAAATACTTTTTCATCTTTATGGAAGAAATCGAAAGTTATACTACTACCAAATATATCTGACCATGAGAATTATAGTGACTTAGGGCCTATAAGTATACTATGCACGTTATCGAAAGGTATCGAGAAAATTATGAATAATCAAATCAGGAAACATCTGACGTCTCTGACGATATAATCCGACACGTGGACGATAATAATCTGTGTCCTCATACTGCTTGACTACTCCAAGGCATTCGATCGCATCAATCATAGTCTGATGTCATCAATTTTCCATTTCACGGGTTTCTTGATTCCAGTCTGTTACCTTGGGAAAGCTGAGCTCGAGTTTCGAACGTACTCCTTGTGGAGTACCCCAAGGTTCTATCCTGGGTCCACTTCTTTTTACCCTTTATACGTCCCAATTATGTAAAGAACTGACTCATCTAACTTCACATTTCTATGCTGACGACACTCAGTTGTACATGCCTTTTGAAGACACAAATTTAGGAACTCCCTGTGAACAAATAAATGAGGACCTTCATAATCTCAATGATATATCTTCTAAATTTTGCTTGACCACCAACCCAACAAAGCCTGAAGCATTACCCTTCGGTCGTAAGTCGGTGAGGAAAAAAATTTCGCAAAGAATATCCATATCCATAAATAACAAATTGCTCGCGATGAGTGAATGTGAAAGAAACCTTGGCCTAATTATGGATACTGAGCTAAAATTCAACCTACACGTATCCTCTTCACTGAAAGAAGCATTCTGTAACGTGAAAATGATATATTCAAATCGGCATATTCTAACAAAAAATAGTAAAATTGTTCTTTGTGAGTATCTCGTCTTGTCTCAACTGAATTATGCTGACACTGTTTACGGCCCTGCCATTCTCCAAACGGACAAGCGTAGACTTCAATTAATGCAAAATTCCTGTGCCCGACTCATTTGTAGAATACGCAGACATGAACATATATGTGATGCTATATCAAATATAGGATGGTTGTGTTGAATATTTTAGAATAATTTGTGCCTCATGTTATATTATTTTTATTATTTTAACATTTAGATGGCAATGAAAAATAATGTTGTTGACAAAAAAACAATGTTTACGACAGATGTTCATTTTTGGCAAAAGTTGTAATTATAAAGTAATAAATCAGTACGTTTGCGTTTGTTGAATTTACGCTGATTTTATTTGACTCTGCTGTAATTATAACCGAAAGCATCCAAACATATGGTCTTTCGAGCTATGAATTGAAAAGTCCGTGGAAGAAATGTTTACAAGAAGAAGCGAAAGGAAGAATAAAGGTGTGCCTCCTGAAAGATATGGAGAAGAAATGAAAAATTATGATCAACCGGAAAATGACACGAAAACAATACCATCGTCCACAAATGAAAGCCACTGCAACGAGTCAATGAGTGGAATCACAACTGCCGATGTTCATATTCCAATGCATGCTCCGCAATCCTATGAAGGGAAAACGAAAACCAAAACTAGAGAAGTTTCATCCAAAATATCAAGAAATAGTACTTTGAGGAGACGTCAACTTGAAATTGAACTAGAAACCGAAAAACCCATAATAGAATTGGAAAGAAGGTTGATTTTGAAAGAAGTCCAATTGAAGAAGGTGGAATTGGAAGAGGGATACGGTAGTCGGTCTGAAGAAAGTTCCAAAAGTACCACAGAAAACGAAACTACTGACAACATGAACCAAAAAAGGAAAGATATACAAAAAAAGATCGATGAAGTCGAAAATCCCATTAATGACTTTTCTGTTTTAAATTACAGGTCGGACAAGGGTACTGTTCATAAAATTGCTCCAGGAAGTGAGACAGGGACAAACGCTGGATATGAAAGAAAGTATTTCGTTGAGGAAATCAGAGAAGATCAAAAACTCTCAAAATTTTTAGCAAGGCAATCTATAATTAAGGAACTTTCAACCTTTTCTGGGGATCCCACAGAATGGTTGAATTTTTTTGAGAGCCTTCAAAGAAACGACAGAAATGTGTGGATTCAGCAATAGAGAAAACATAGCAAGACTACAAAAGTGTTCAAAAGATAGGGCTAGAGAAAGTGTTCAGGCTTTATTGTATTTTACTTTTGAAGTCGAACAAATTATTAAAACTCATGAAAGTAGATTTGGAAAATCCGAGTATATTATTCATCATTTGATAGCAACTGTACGTAGATTTGCACCTTTAAAAGATGATAAACCAGAAACTATTATTGATTTCTCCTATTCTATCCAAAATTTGGCAATTACAGTGACAGGTTTGAAAATTCAACAGTATCTGTCAAATCCACAATTATTAAATGAAATAGTGTCAAAGTTGACGTCTAATTTGAAATTTGAATGGGGCAAACAATTGAATGCGTGGAATAAGATTCACAGGGTGATCTCTATTTCCGATTTTGCTAATTGGTTTTCGGAAATGACTGAAGCTTTGAATTGTATTGTTTTTTCCGGATGAAGGGATAAAAAAAAGAAATAATTATGTGTGACAAGTGAAAGTAAACGAGAAAAAACTGAATTTTATTGCCCATTTTGTAAGAAAACTAACCATAAAATAGGCAAATACACTATTTTTCAACAAATGAATATGAATAAAAGACAGTGGCTCCTGTGATTATAAATTGACCTAAAGGTACGATTCATACCTTTGCGCTGTTTGATGAGGCGTCAAATATCACTCTAGTCGACATGAAACTGGCAGAGAAGTTAGGTGTTTCAGGACCAAGAGAACCGTTGGCTGGACAAACTCTGTGACCAATGAAGAATATTATTCCAAAAGTATACATTTCGAAATCCAAGGAGAAAATTAAACCGAAACTCATTGGATAAAAAACGCTCGGACAGGAAGTAATTTGAATCTACCTTCTCAAACTATAAATTCAAAAATTTTGGCTTCAAGAATCCAAGAGGATCGAATACAGACATGACAATTTTTAGTACTCCCCTTTTGGTGCTTCCGTTTTTTCCGAGTAATAATTTAGAAATTTCTTGTTACCTCCAGTTTGAATAAGAAATTGTCATCGTTCAGATTCCAGTACAATCCTAGGGCACGCTCGATAGGCAATTCTCTTTTCAAATCAAATCAAATCAAATCAAATCTTTTCAAGTCTTTGATTTCTCTCAAAAAGTTTGGCAAAAAAATGGAAATACTTAGCTTCAGTGAATGTTTCATCGATGTCGAATGCTAAACCTCAGTTGCTTATTGATCAAGACAATATCGATTTGATCATTGCACGTGAAATCAGGGAGGGAGGAAAAAATTGTCCTGTTTTATCTCATACAAAGTTAGGTTGGATCAGTCACGGTAATATTTCCTATTTTCGAGGACGAGTTGATAATGATTTTATTTTCCATATGAGCCACCAAGCTGATGATCTTCATGATTTGATACAGCAGTCTTTTTTCCATGGAAGATGTGATAACGCATTTATTCTCCACACAAGCAATACAGTTGATGATCTACATGAATTGGTAAAGCAGTCATTCAAGCTAGATGCCCTCGGAGTGAAGATCTATGAGAACAAAATGTATAAGGAAGAAGTGAGGGCTGTGAAAATCATGGAAGAAACGGCCAAAAGGATGGATAATGGAAAATGGGAAATAGGACTTCTATGGAAAGATGAGGTAGTATTTGTCGAAACTAGAATACTTTCGCATGAAATCGGTAGAGAGAAAAATATCAAAAGATCACGAATTTGCATAAAGGACCCCGCACGGAATACATTGGATTTTGGTTGATTGCGGAATTCAATGAAACTTGGATATGTCGTAGATCACGATTTGTCGGTAACACTTCAAATAGACCATAATCAAATCGTTTGATTAGTTTCGGAGAAACAGGGTGATTTTGAAAGATGTTACGAAAACACAAAATGAAAGTAATTTACACAAATTGAGATTATTTTTGATTTATTCACGTGATTTGGCTAAAATATGTCATGCCTTTGAAAACGCCATACTATTATGATCCAAAACAGTATTTAGCTTACCGGGGGAACTCAAAACATCCAATTTCGACGTTGTTTACTCCACTTAGTAGTATTGGGATATTTTTCAATTTAATTAAGAGATAGATATGGCTGGGTAATGTTTACAATATGAAAAAGCAATACTATTATGATACAAATACAGTATTTAACTATATCGGGGTAATCAGAAACGTAATTGAAAAAATCCTATTAGGAAGTTAGGTACGTCATTCATTCAATAGAATCCTTACAGAACCCTCAACATTAATTGATATTTGAAAACCCTTAAACCATGACAATTGAAAAATCAAAAACCACACTTCTCGTTTAGCGAAAACAATCAGAGAAAATCACAACTTTAAAATTCAAGAATTTTTCTATTGTATAGATTCTAGTACAGTTTTGAGTTGGCTGAAGTCAGATGCAAGGAAATTCAAGCCGTTTGTTGGTCACAGAGTCAGTGAAATCTTGAAAACGACGAAACCTGCAGAGTGGATTCCGACAGATGAAAATGTGGCAGAGGAGGTTACACGTGAAAATATCAACTGCGACTGGACCATACCTTCTCGGTGGATTGGTGGACCAAGTTTTTTGAAGGAAGACAAAGAGTTTTGGTTCAGAAATAGAAAAGAAAACAATAGAAAAATATCAGAAATGAAAAAAGAATATATATCGGAAATGAAAAAGGAATACGTCACTGTTATCATTTCATCGAATAATGATAGTTTCAATTATCTGCCAGATATTACTCGTTTTTCTTCTTATTTGAGACTCTTGAGAACAACCGCCTGGATATTACGAGTACCAAACATTTTAATGCGAAAAATGTATTTTCCTTCTGTACTGCTTCCTGCAGAAATAGACGCAGCGGAAAAAATTTGGGCGAAACATGCACAAAATCAGAATTTTCAGAAAGAAATAAATTGTTTGAATAAAAATGTTCCTATTCATAAACACAGTAGGTTATAAAAATTATCTCCTGTTTTAGACTCCCAAGGAATTATGAGAATCGATGGATGGAGGCATCGGTAGAAATTGATGACAGTGTGAAGTATCCCATTATTCTTGACCCCAAAAATTATTTTACACGATTACTTTTGATGTTTTATTATAATAAGGCAGGTCATTATGGGCAGGAGCTTGTAAAAAACGAGGTGAAACAAAAATTTTGGGTGCTTTGTGTTAGAGCAGCCGTTAGAAGTACGTGGAACACCTGTCAATGGTTCAAAAATATGAGAGTGAAACCAGAAGTCCCAGAAATGTCCCCACTACCTGGATGAAGAGTAAGTAGTTTTGTCATGCCTTTTACTTTTGCAGGAATGGACTATTTTGGTCCGATGAAAGTAATAGTTCGTAAGAGTCACGAAAAGCGTTGCGGAGTGCTGTTTACAAGTCTTAGTACCAGGGCAGTACATTTGGAGTTGGCCAGTTCTCTGATGACCGATTCCGCAATTTTGGCCATTAGAAGAATGATTGGGAGGAGAGGATCTCCGCAACGCATCCATTCTGACAATGGCTCCAATCTGAAGGGTGCAGCAAAAAGAAATAAAAGATGCTTTGTTTCAGATGAATCAGAAGAAAATGGTCGAAACAAAAGGCTCCCCACATGGAGGGATGTTGGGAGAGGCTGGTGAAATCCGTTGAAACAGCCCTCCGAGTTATACTGAAAGAACAATCTCCCAAAGAAGAAGTCTCATTAACTTTATTGATTGAAGCTAAAAAAATAGTTAATTTTAGACCACTAATTCATGTTTCTTTAGATCCCTCCGACGAAGAAGTCCTTACCCCTTACCATTTCCTGATAGGGGCATCGAGTGCTGCTCCAGTTCCTTGCCTGAAGTCCGAAAATGATATGGTTACTCGAAAACAGAGGAAGATCGCCCAAGGTTTAGCTGATCAGTTTTGGAGAAGATGCATTAAAGAGTATCTCCCAACATTTGTGAATCGAACAAAATGGTATGACAAACAGTCCAGTAATCTTCAAGTTGGTGATGTAGTCATAATCGTCGATGCAGTCCTACCTAGAAACTGTTGGTTAAAAGGCATGATCTCAGCAGTTTTATCAGGTGCTGACAGTAACGTGAGGACAGTAGACGTTAAGATGAAAATGGGGACCTACCGGAGACCAGTAGCAAAAATATGCCGCCTTGATATCAAGAAAGAGTAATGGGGATCCCATTACAAAGGAGGAAAATGTTGAATGTTTTAGAATAATTTGTGCCACATGTATATTATTTTTATTATTTTAACATTTAGATTGCTATGAAAAATAATGTTGTTGACAAAAAACAATTTTTTCGACAGATGTTAATTTTTGGCAAAAGTTGTAATTATAAAGTAATGAATCAGTACGTTTGTTGAATTTAAACTGATTTTATTTGACTCTGCTGTAATTATAACCGAAAGCATCCAAACAGGTTGAACATGGAGAAGAGAAGAATACTACATCTCTGCACATTATACCATAAGGTAATAACAGACAAGACTTCTGCCTACCTATATAACAAAATAATATACCGTTCGGATTACCATACTGTAAATGTCCGCAATCGTCGAGATATCTCAATATCATGACATAAAACAAACAAGTTCGAAGCTTCTTTTTCTTACAATATAGCCAAAATATTCAACTCGATACCATGTCAAATGAAGGAACTAAAAATAAGTCTATTCAAAAAGACACTGAAACTTGCATTGTTTAATGTTGGAATATATGAGTATTATTGAGTCAGAGCCACTGGACGAAGATTGCTCTGTATATTATAGTTTGACTGATGTTCATCTATGAGTACTGTTATCTTATTATCTTGTTTTGCCAATAAAAAAATTTTTCATGCAAAAGTCAACATATTCATTTTCTCTGAGTTTCTACTGATCTGCAACTGGTTATGGGGATATTAATCAATCGTTTAATATTCTACACAAATAAACTGTATAGAATTGAATCCAGTTAATTATACTGAGCTGTGATTGAGAAAAGAAAATTGAAGAAAGAAGACTGCAGAAATATCCTCGCAAAACACATTAGAAGCAGAGTATGACTGAAGGAAGTAAAAAACATTATATTCTCACTGCTGTTCCACCATCCTTCGAAAAGCTCGAAGGTAGTATTCATTACATGGACTGGAAATATGTTATGGAGATTCATCTGATAAATTGCGATTTGATGGATTATATTAACGGTACTTCAAATGATACAAAGTTGGGTAAACGTGTTCTGGCAGCTATTGTCTCAGGAGTCAAAAGTCATATTTATACCGAAATTCGAAATCCCAAAACCGGAAAAGAAGTTTGGGATCGTCTGCAAAGTACTTACGAGAGTAAAGGTTAGTTTTGATTCGTTATGCTGCTTGCACAGGCATGTATGAATATCTAAATAAGAAAATGAAAATAGCTCAGTTGAAAGCTATCGACAACAAAATACAAGACGGAGTGTTAGCAGCACTGATTTTCTTCAGCTTACCTGACCATTTTAAACCGTTTATCATGGCGTTGGAGAATTGTGGTTTGAAGCTTACTACAAATCTTGTCAAAGAAAAAGTTTCAGCAGAAGGAAGAAATTCAAAAATTTGGGTAAAGAATCGGCATTATTTACCAAAAGACAACAACAACATTCAAAGGAAAATGCTTCAAGTGCCATAAATTTGGACATAAATCATTAGATTGCCACATGAAGAAACCAGAAAAATTACATCATACCGAATCAGGTTTAGTAGTACATATACTACGGCGTTAGGCGCAGGAAACTTTTGCACCGATGATTGGTATGTCAACTCGGGAGCTTCAGTACACCTCACTGGAAGTTCCGACTGGTTAACCTACATAAAGCAAGTGGACGAAGGCGAAACAGTAACCATTGCTTCGGGGGAACAATTCCAGATAACAGGAATTGGCGAAACCTCTGTGCTTTTTGGATATAGATGGTGAAAAGATCAGTACCCCAATACGAGAAGTACGATATGCACCCGGATTACAGTTCAACTTGTAAGCAACTGGCAAGAAAAGACATCAAAACTATCTTTGAAGACAAAAGTAGATGAGAGATAAGAGGACAGAAAAGCTGATAGCAGTTGCAAGTTCGGCAAATGGAGAACTGTACAAACCGAATAGTGTGGAAAACAAAGCTTTTTACATGAAAGAAAATGACGATTCTTATTGCATCGTCGCCTTGGGCACATGAGTCTTCGAGGAATTCAACGACTTGAAACTATGTCAGACGGAATCAAACAACAACAACAACATCTGAATCCATTTCCGAAACATTCTGTAACAAGGGCAAATAATAAATTGGAGATAATTCACTCTGATATCTGCGGACCAATGGCAAAGAAATCTATCAGCGGAAAACGATACATCCTAACTTTCATCGATGATTTCACTCGGAAGACATTTGTATATTTCTTGACAAATAAGTCAGACGTTTTTGTTTAAAAATTTCAAAATTTTAGTCGAAAACGAATGTTCTTGTAAAATGAAATGTCTACGATATGATAATGCAAAGGAGTATGTAAGCCGTGAAAATGGTATCAAACATCAGACTACTATCGAGTATATGCCGCAGCAAAACGGAGTAGCTGAAAGAACCAATAGAACCTTGTTTGAAAAAGCAAGATCGATGATTCATGATGCATGTCTACCTCAAGAGTTTTGGGCAGAGGCAATAAATACGGCCTGTTATCCCAAAAACAGAAATCATACTATTGCAGTTCAAACTAAAGCCTCAGAAGAAGCTTGGAGTGGCAAAAAACTTAACTTGAGTTTTTTGAGAACGTTTGGTAGCACTATTTATATGCATATTCCAAAGCAAAAACGCAATAAATGGAACGCAAAGTTGATTCATCAAAATGACAGCAAAAGGTACCCACAACAAGAACATCGTGTGCCAAGAGTTTTGGAATATCATGTTGTGTGTGCAGATATAAGCATCGAAACATCTGGTTCTCCAAGTAATGTTAATGAGGCCTTTTCAAGAACGGATGCAACTAAATGGAAGGAAGCTATGCAAGAAGAATTTGATTCATTGATTAGTAATGATCCTGGGATTTGGTTGATCTTCCTGAAAACCGAAAATCAATTTCTTGCAAATGGGTTTTAAGAACAAAAAGAGATGGTGATGGTAAAATAACTCGCTATAAGGCAAGATTGGTCATTAGAGGTTTTTCCCAGTATATGGAGTTAACTACAATGAAAAATTCTCACCTGTTGTGAGGGGAGTAACTCTTCGATATTTGACAGTATTAGCAGCGATTTTCGACTGGGATATAGACCAAATTGTTGTTGTTTTTGTAATATCTTTAACTAACTCTAATCTACAGTCAACTTTTGAAGCAATCTAGTAGATTGTGGAATCAGAAACTTGATGAAAATCTACACAATATTGGTTTAATACAAGCTAAATTTGATGTTTGCGTTTATTATTTGATGACATGCTAATATTTTCTAATAATAAAAAAAAGTTGGATCAAAGATGAACTGCAGAAGATAATACGTATTGAAGACTTGGGTGAAGCAAACCATTGTTTAGGAATACGAATATGAAGAAATCATACAGAAGGTACAATTTCCTTGGATCAGACGAGTTTTTTAGAACAACTTTCGAGAAGATTTAATATGGCAGATCCAAAACCAGTAAAAACTCCAATGGAATGAGGAAGGAAACTCAGTAGCACGATGGAACCAATGAATGACAAAGAACGAGGAGAAATGAGACACATTCCATTCCGTATCAGATTTTGATAGGTAGTTTGCTGTATGCGGCTCAAGCTACCAGTCCAGACATATCCTTTGCAGTGGGTGCATTAAGCAAATTCAATGCTAACCCTGGCAAAGAACATTGGGTGTCAGCGAAGTGAGTTCTTCGGTACCTGCGAGGAACAACTGATTCCAAAATGATCTTCAGAAGAAATGGCAATACTGCAGATGCTGACTTTACAGATGATGTAGACGATAGAAAATCTATCAGTGGATAAATATTCAAAGAAGCTGGAGCAGCAATTAGCTGGTCAACCAAGAAGCAACAAATTGTTGCACGTTCCACAACTGAAGCCGAATATATGGCCTTAGCACATGCAGCTTAAGAAGCATTATGGCTAAGAATGTTGAGCAGAGATTAACCCGAATTCACTGTGACATTAAAGGAGCAGATTAAACAAATAATTCTGTTTACCACTCTAGAACAAAACATATAGATGTACAATAAATTCGTGAAGCTGTTAAAAACGATGCAGTTACTATCCTGAAAATATCTACAGAAGAAATGGCTGCAGATTCTCTTACCAAACCAGTAAATACAGAAAATAATTTCTTTTGTACGACTGAAATGGGTATCGAGTGAAAAAATATTCTGATCCGATAACGTCCCGGTCTCCTCATCAAGTGTGGTGTTGGAATATATGAGTATTATTGATTCAGAGCCACTGGATGAAGATAGCTTTGTATATTATAGTTCGACTGATATGTTCATCTATGAGTACTGATATCATGTTATCTTGTTTTGTCAATAAAAAAATAACTTTTCATGCAAAAGTCAACATATTAATTTTCTCTGAGTTTCCCCTGATCTGCAACTATTAACAACACTCTTGAATTCTAAGGGCAGAGTACTTACATATATTTTTTTAAAGACATATCTAAGAACTTCAAAAATATGTTTATATGTGATATACCAAGATTTATTTTTGTTCATTTAACTTTAATTTATTTTTCATACTTTATTTGATCAGCTGTATTCATAGTCTTAATACTAATTTTTGCTTGTGTTCAATCTTACTGATTTTTTCCCCAAGTTGAGTGTAAGAGCGCTGCTTCTCAACTTCTATGAAGTTGAAAAAGCGCGAACGCTGTCTTTTGCAGCAGCAATGTGTATTTTTAGTTAGTTGGGTACATTGTTCATTGTTCATTCTATCGTATAATAATAATAATATTTATTATCATTAAAATAAGACACTTTATCATTTATTTTTTGATATTTACGGCTGAGCCTCTTTTCATGATAGTGCCGGGATACAGTTCGATAACCCCATCCATCAGCAGGTTATTGTTCGATGACCCGAAGAGGACAGCACGATTGCTGACATCTGCAATAGTTCTAATTTAAATACTTGTGAATCAATTGTAATAGCTAGTACTAAAATTTTATAATCACTAGTTGTTACTATGTTCAAATAAATAGTTTTTGAAAACCCTATTGTGTGAATGAAAATAAAATTGGCGCAGTCGTTAGGATAGTGGAAGAGTCCTTAGAAGATCCTCGTCATTCTCAAAAGTTTATTCACTTTTCCCGTACCAAGTTCCAAAGAGAAAGAAGTAAGTACTCCAGAAGAATTCTGGCTTTATAAAATATTTCTTCTTCACTACTGTCCATCTAGAAGACATATCGTATATAAACGAAGATTAAGAATATTTTTGGTGATCGAATATGCAACGAGCCATCATCGACATCCTGTGAGCACAAATGAATCCATCTTCATCAATTATAAACAACATTTCATGTCCTCATACCTTAATTATACAAAATTCAACCTCAAAAATCAGTCCCCTTCCCACAACTGTTCTTCAAATACACAAAGAAACTCCAATTCCCCTCAACATGGCGAACCAATTTGACCTGAAGAACTTCTGGATTGTTTCCGAATACGACGGAAGTCCAAAGGAATTTAACCAGTTTATCAACGTATCGACAATGCTACTGAGCGAATACTGGAATACTGAAGCATTTAGTTGTTTCCATAACCACATCTTGATACAAGGACTACTCAACAAACTGAAAGACAGAGCCAAAGACGTCATCTCAGTTTATGGGTGTAGGAACTTCAATCCAGAACTTTGCTGACTGAAGGAACGATAATTCCCTAACAAGAGATTTGGTTGACTACATCAAAATCAACCCCCAACTTCTACGAAAAAGTCAGAGTACTTTCAAATACCATTTCCAGCTACATTGAATTGCACACCGCCGACGAAACCATAAAGACAAGTAAGAAGAACTTCTTTCAACAACAAGCTCTCACAACATTCTCAGCTGGACTACGAGAACCTATCGGATCCACCAAAAACGACAAATGTGGCCTCAAGTCCAACCAAAATGTTTTCCATAAAGTCACCCGAATGAACATAACGGACAAGAACCAACACCAATGAGCATCAGTACTAGAAAAACGTATGAAGCATCAACGAGGAGCATGAGAACCCAACCTCAACCCAAAACAAATTTCAATCCAGCTCCCATGTTCAATATTGAGCAATATGATGAGGATTATGGATACGAAGTGACACACTATTATTGTGAGGAAACCATTCAAGGTACCACTGAAGAATTTCCGGTATAAGGAGACTATCAAGAACAAGATGCAAATTATCCATTGGAATTAAGATAAAATCCAGAAACATAGTAGAAATCCATACCTTCGACGTAAGAGAGAACAACCCCACATAACCATTCTAAATCCTCCCCTCAAACTCCTCATTGACAAAGGAGCGACAAAATCCTTTCTTAATCCCAACCTGGCATTAGAATTCTATGAAGACTAAACCAAAAAAGACAGACTCCTTTGCTGTCACCTCCATTTTTCAAAATTATTTCCAAGATTACAGTGCAGAGATTCACATATTTCCTGAATTCAATTCAAATGGTACCTTCAATTTTTACCTTTTCAAATTCCATAAAACTTTCGATAGCCTTATTGGACTCGATAACCTGAAATTCTTCAAAGCTGAACTAAATTTCCCTGCATCTTCCCTCTCAACCAAACACTCATCTCTTCCAATCCAATACTACGGAACCAATAAGACTCAATTCTACTCCATCCAACTGGAGCCTGATAGCGTGACGCAAGTGCGACTATCAGTAAAAGAAAAAATAAACCATCATGATAGCAAGACAAGAACAACAACGTGCTTGCATTCGAGAAGTTCTCACTGATGCCTGCGATCATCTAGCCTGGACGGAAATCGTCAACTTCAGTCCAGATAAACTCCGAATTGTTCTAGCAGAACTAGTACAAGTACGAAGTAACTGCATATACCTTCTGCCGACATAATTCCATCTGGATACTCAGGCCCGATCAACAATATGGACGATCCAATAAGAACAGAACATTTCAACCTAGAAGAGAAGATGCGTATCAAGAAATCATGCAGGAAATATGCCGATACTTTCCACCATCCAGATACCTCACTATCATTCACCAATCAAGTGATACGCAGACCCCTTTGCTGTGTTATTTATGATTTGGTGAATTGTCAGTCTTTCCGTGGAATGCAAGAATTTCTTCAATTTGGATCTGAAAATATGGTGAGGAAATATATTTCTGATGGTTTGTGGTAAAAAAATTATGAATTTTGGAAGACAGAAACATATGACTTCTCTGTCCAACAGTCTTAGTACTCATTGAAATTGGCAAGGTTTTATTTGTTTTATTCCGTGTTCCGTATGAATGTGTATATGAACCAAGTTTTTGCTTATTTTGATGACAGTATGTGGCTAGTTTACAAAAATATAATTGACTGGTGTCAAATATTCCTGTCTCTTTATACAGAAGATCGCTGGAGTATCTTCTATTTTTTTGTATATAATTTTGAGAAAAAATTTTTGCAGAATGTTCAATTTCTCCAGATAGCAATTTGCAACTCCTCCCCACTCTAGTAATCCATAATTCAGTCTCGATTCTATTAGAGCATAGTAAACTGTTTTCAGTTGAGGTAAGTCCATTAGTTGGGAGAGGGTTTTGAATTTGTATAACATAGTTCGGAGAGTTTTGATGATTCGAGTCATAACATGATGGTCCCATCTCAAGTGGCAGTCAATGGTGACCCCTAGATATTTGACTCTATCCGTTGTGTCGATGCTGATTGTATTATTCTCATTGGTAATTTCAAGTGAGGTGTAATCTGGTAGATTATTCATGTAGCTGGATATTGGGAGAAACCTGGTCTCTTTGAAATTGATGGTCAACAATTTATGATTGAACCAATCGGAAATCCAATTCAACTTTTTGCTTCAGTTCAACCCAGGAGTTTGCGATGTACAACACAGAGGCATCAAATCTTACTGATATATGTATGTACATAAGGGAGAAGGCAAGAGGCAAACATCTTCACTATTAGATCAAGGGATTATCAGACTTAGTCAATCCTCCTGGACCTCACCAATTTGGGTCATTCCCAAGAAACTAGATGCCACTGGGAAAGCAAAGTGGCGTATCGTTGTGGATTTTCGAAAGGTCAATGAGAAGACATTGCGTTACCGAATTTCTAACACATTTGACATCCTTGATAAATTGGAAAGATGTCAATATTTTACCACCCAGGATTTTGTCAAGCAGATTCCACCAAATAGAAATGGCAGAGACAGACATCCTCAAAACCGCATTCAGTGTCGAAAACGGGCACTACGAGTACCTGAGAATGCCGTTTCGACTGAAGAATGCTCCAGCGACATTCCAGAGGGATATAGGCAACGTCGTGAAGGGCCTACAAGGAATTATCTGCTATATATGGACGATATAACTATCTCTTTTACATTCCCGCAAGAGTATGTGGTCAACCTTACGACAGTATTCCAACGACTACAAGAGACTGGTTTCAAAATACAAGTTGACAAGTGCAAATTCCTGAAGACAGAAGTCAGCTCTCTAGGACACATCGTCACCCCCAATGGGATAAAACCAAATACAACAAAAGTGAAAGCAATCATGGACTATCCAATACCACGAACTGTCAAGAAGGATGTCCATATAGAACATACACCAGAGTTTCGCAAATGTGTCCAACCCTACAAGAACCTGCTTACCAATGAACCACTACTTCAATACCCAGACTTCACAAAGCCTTTTAACCTGACCACAGATGCGAGTAACCTTGCCATAGGTGCGTTTCTATCCCAAGGCCCTATAGAAAAAGATAAACAAATAGTTCACGCATCCAGGACCCTGAACGAAACAAATGAAATACTCGACTATCGAGAAGGATATGCTGCCATAGTTTGGGCTATCACAATATTTTCGACCATACCTATTTGGGTAAAAATTCAAAATTGTATCTGATCATTGACCCCTTCACTCTACATTGGTCGAGCACCTGAGAATTTTGAGAGAGATACAGAAGAAAAGAGACATTGAAGAACAATTGCTCTACAGACAAAAACCTATGCCTATTCTCAACGGTCATTTCAATAGTCAAGATCCATTTGACATAAGACGAGCCATAATCAACAACTATGTCCAACAACATAGAGAAAAAACCAAGGAAATATTTAAAAAATCAATGAAGATATACACAAACAGAAGACAAATATCGTAGAAAAAAGAAACAAGAAAAGATAAACTCTCATCACCTAAGAACCCTGTACTCAGATCTATACAAAAAAATAGTGAGAAGAAACAAAAACCACCCTTTTCCCCAATATCCATCTACAAAGGCCATACAGTGACTGTCGAGACGGAAAATGCTAACATTCATAAAAAAATATAAGGCATTTATCTAACAAGATAGATAAATTCTTCGTTCCTTTGCAGCCTTCATCTGACGAGAGGACTAAATCAAGTTCCAGAATCTCAAGAACAACCCAGGACTACTATTCCTCAAACTGGGTCAAGCAAAGATCAAGACTAGTACTCATGATTTCATCCACTACTAAGATCTTCAACCAATTCATCAAGAGATAGCCGCCATGGAATCCTAATATGATGCCGTCTTCACTAAGTTACCCATACTTCTTCAACTTACAAAACTTCGATCAAGGACTGAAATTCCAGCTGAAAACTGCTAAGGACAAGCCACAGACTGTACTCTCTCAGTAGATCCAAACGAGGCCTAAAAGATGACTTAGGAAGCGTGAACAAAGCAATTTCCGAAAACTTGGACCAAGAAGACGCTAAGAAGTATGAAAATGATATGGCTTCATTGGAAAACAATCAGAGAAACATAAAAGTTTGAATACCAAGATCTTGGAGAGTTACAATGAAACCATCTCGTTACTAACACATAATCAAGATGCCATCTCAGTGGAACTCAAGAGAATTGAGACTGACCTCAATAGACTAGTTTTTAACAATCACTACCTAGAAACCAGAAACGTTTTGAATCAGATCAACCTGATACTTCAAGTCATTTTACAAACACTGAACGATTCAGAAACAGCCAGTATCCCTGGCAAGAATAAATACAATCCATAACAGTGTTTTAAAATTCGAGTTGTATTTGAGTTGGATCATAAGGTCACTGATCACTTATCATTCAGAAAATCAGCTACTCTATAACCAGGAGGATGACATCCACAAGTACTACGACGTAATTAAAATAGATGCCTACCACACGAATTGTAATATTTTTTCCATCTCCATGTTCCCTTAATATTTCCAGACACGTTTACCTATTTTCACTTAGTCCTACACAAAACTCGACGATAATCATTGCACCAACTCCATATTTAACAGCCATTCTATCAATACCAGAATTCACCTCGTGAACGAATTGGGCTAGACTACCTATGTGGAGAAAATTTCCTTCAAGACACTTCAGGTTGTGACCTTGTGACGTTCTACAGTGTGGCTGGATATACAATATTCTAACTCACCAAATTTTTCCTATATTTTGTTGATTTTCGCTTCGATTCCGCCTCTCATTTCTTAGATCTCTAACTCAACACTATTCATTCTTCTAATCAATTTGCCAAACCACCAAGTTCTCTTTTTAATTCCACTGAGTTTTCTCAAGCTGACCGAATTTTCTAGACTCTTCTCCTCCAGATTTTTTGAATTTTTCAGAAATGTATCTTCCGGACTTTCTGAATTTTGTAGAAGATCTTTCGGGGTCTTTTTCGTCCTCTATCAGTCCCTCTAAAAATCTTTTCTTGATAATGGTCTACTTACCGGTTGTTTTTAGTTCATGTTCCTCTAATTCTTGCTTCAATTCACTGACCTTCAGATCAAACAGGCGAACATTTGTCTCGTAATGCGCAAAACCGTCCAGTTCGCGATAACTATTAATTTAATTCAAACATTTATATCACTCTCGCTGTGTATTTACAAAATCTTGAATGTACTATATCTGCCACTAATATCCCCTCATGTTGAGCTCTAAAACTCTCCTTTAGTCTTCATTGTTCCTCTCGCGTTCAGACGGATCGTCCTAAGTTCCATAGAAAATCATCAGCTACCAGCCAAATCTTGCTGAAATACATTATTGAATTAAAAATCTATCATTAGAACAATGAAATGAAGAAGGTGAAAATGTAATTTGCTGAAATAAATAATTTACTTACTTGCTTTTATTTATAAAATGAGTATCATCCTTCAATTCTGACATGACAAACCATGATCAAAAAAGGAAAGGAACTTAGAGACTGAAAGACAGGTTGAAAGAATTTGGCAAAATGGTGAAAATATTTTAAATATTATTGGACTTGGTTAATTTTGAATTTGTACAGTTAGTTTCAAGACATAAAAAAGGTTTTTTTCAAAAACAAAGTGCAAGTGAGTGAATTAAAGACCGTTACCATGGGAAAGAAGTTTGTTGAGATAGCGGGTTTTTTAGGGAATCCATTGGGAGAGATAGCAATTAAAACTAACGGAATTTTATAAAATACTGGAAATTTCAGAAAAAACGAGGAAAACTCATTGAAATTGACAATAAAAAGTAACTGAACATTTAGATCAAATACAGAAATAAGAAACTTATTTTGAACCTGAATATTGACTTTGAAAAATCCACGAAGAAACCTCGACGAACAAGCCATCAACGATAGGACAGAATCTAAGTTATTTCGACAGACAAACTTTTTGAAGTGAATTCCAATGAATTTTGAGCACAATCTCACATCAAAATCAAGAATTTCGTCCACTACAAACTTTTAAATGCACCAGAGACAAAGTGATTATTAAAACTCCATAAAAACATGTTTAACAGTCCATTAGTTATTTATCACAAAATCTCTGTTATCATTTCTGAAGCCATATTTTCCCTGTTGAAAGTTTGATATTTTTTCAAACATTAGGTTAGGATATCACCGATCTGACTGCCAATATAACGGTAAACTGAATAATTACATTCAGCTGTGGTTATAGAGCCAGCAAATTGACCATAATTCATATAGGAGTGAGTTAGCTAGCGCAGAATAGGGTAGAAATTTTTTTTATTTATTTGAACACCACAATTTTTCATTGATATTGCTGGATTTTTTATAATAAATCCAAGAATATGAGTTTGAACTATCTTCATTCATTTCTCTTGGTACAAAAAATTTCAAAAATATACAAATTACCTATTCAAAAACACTTTTGAATAATTCTATTTGCGCAAGAGAGATTTGCATGCTCTTGGGCACCGACTGAGCTGAGCTACTGTAACAGAAATAAAATGGTGAGAGACTACAAAGAGAAAGTGTAAGTATCTGGTCTGGGCAATCTATTTGAAATGAAATTATTCTGCACATCAAATTTCATTTCATTCTATATACAACAAATTTTCTACAACAATTTATATTATTTCGAAACCAAATGAAAATATATCATTATATAATAATATGTTTCGCAATACATGGTTGATACATGAATTGAACCATCCTCAACCTAGGTGGAACTGAATACGAATACACGAGACTGCAAAGAAGACTAATAACAATATTATGATTAGACACGCTTGGAGTACTAACATAATTAATTTCACACTGAAATTGCCACAAGCTTGAAACTTTATGAACAGAATAAAAAGTAGGTTAAGATTTTACGAGCCAATTTCGAACTTAGAAACAATTTAATCGAGAAACTTTTGACGTAACAACTTCACAGTTATGCTTTTTTAAAAGGGCAGATTGCGATTTGCAAAATTGACAGTGAATTGTCTTCTTTATCAAGTCGAATTTCTTTTGCCACAGGAAAAGTTTTTATAGGATATTTCCTCAGTTATTTTAACCAATTCAGGGCCTTAATTTTCCGACTGATACACCTTTTCAAGGATATACAGTTTCAAGAACATTATACCTTTCAAGTTGTATGAATTCACTAAGCAAATATCCGATCTACAGTACTGATTCAGGGTTCTCACTGAATTCTTGGATGTATCCTCGCTGGGGTAGATAAATTTTCGATTTGGTCGTTTGCGACAATGATTTTGAGCCAATATAAATTCGTTCTTCATCCTTCAGCACATACTCTGCCATTCTCAAAACTAATGGCTCAATGAAAGCGAAGATATTAAAAACTCAGTCACTACTCTGAATGAACTTTTGGAAGTTATGAAAATCAACACCATGAACTCTTTTCTATTTATCAGAGATTGGGGAGATTGAGATCAATTAAATATTAATGAAGATATACATGAAATATCAGTTAACATAATGATTTGAGAATACGTCGTCGAAATGAAAGCTTCAATCATCTTCATCAATAAGATATAGAACATTTTCGACAGAATTGAAGCGATTAAAGGTGATTTTAAAGTCCAAATGATTTCAGATTTTGGATATTACCATCATTAGGAACATCAGAAGTATTTGAATGAATTATGAGAACCCAATACGAATATAAACAAGGAAATCTACCATTACAGTTATGGCAGAGTGTGGAGAAAATATTTGAATCGTTCCATGACCAAGAATCTGTTCAGATGGTGTTGTGATCTTAGCAAGGGTTTTGATAAATCAAATCATAACGCATTGTCTGACAAGCCATACTATATCGGACCATTCAGCAGGGAATATAATAACAATAATAATGAAAACTTCCATGAACACGAAGAGGCGAGTGAAAAAATAGTAAATGAAATTATTAATAATTCAAATCCCACAATCTCCCGGTCTAGGTACGATATCGCCCAGAATAATGAAAGAAATAGCAAACTAAGTATCAAAACCTCTATGTGGTATCATAAATAAAATATTGAATTGAAGAGTATTCCCTCAAAAATTGATGGACGCATCAATCAAACCTCTTTATAAAGGCGGAGACAGATTAGAATGTGCGAATTATAGACCGATTCCATTATTGCCATATCATCTGCAAAATTGATAAGTTTACCTTCAGATCGTAGTGTCGTTAAACTATTTATATATATAATGAATAGCAAAGGTCCAAGCACCGTACCCTGTGGGACACCGTATGTGGTAGTCCTAGGATCGCTTTTTTTTCCTTCAATTTCTACTACTTGTTTTCCATCTGATAGGAAATCTTTCAGCAGCTGGTATGCAGGTTCCCTTATGCCGTAGGAGTAGAGCTTTTGTAGTAACCTCTTGTGGCATACAGTATCGAATGCTTTCGATAGATCTACAAGAATGCATATGGGAGGGATTTTTCATCTAATGCTTTGTAGATTTTTGATGTTGAATCCGAATTGGCTATCAGACAGAACGTTATATTTCTCCAGAAATGTATATATTCTTTCTTTCATTATTTTTTCGAATATTATAGAAAATACTGATAATAGTGTTATTAGGCGGTAGTTTTCAGTATTTCTATTGTTTCCATTTTTGAATAGTGGTTCAATATCCCCTGTTGTGAGACAATTAGAAAATGTTCCTACCTCAAAACTTTTGTTGATAATATAAGTTGAAGGAAAAGCTATTTGTTCTCCTAGTAGTTTGCTGCATCAATTCTTGGCACCATTCCTTCTTCCCAAAGTATTGATGAAATTGTCATTCGACCTCATAAAGCACACAAGACATTTACATTTTTCAGTGGAATGGACTCTTCAGTTTTAGATAAAGCAAGATATCTTGACATCTTTCAAAGGAATTGTATCAACCTTTCCGAAATTGAAAGAATCCTACATATCACCATCAAATTCAGTTTCCAGTAATTTAAGATCTAGTTTTTCAACAAGAGGGAGAGTCATTATATGGAAGGAAGCAGTACTGAAGACCATAGCACAAACAGCTTCAACATCATACCCGTTGTACACAACACATTAAAAACTTTTGGGCTTAACGGATTGAAGAACATCGGCAATACCTGCTTTATGAACAGTGTCATGCAATATTTGTCCAACACTAGATGGCTGTTGGAATATCTACTCAACAACATCTATATGGTAGATATCAATACCGATATTTCCAGCAAGAAGAACTCTTAACAGAGCTTTAACAGAGGTGATTAAAGAACTCTGGTCAGATTTGCCAAATCAGGTGGTGAATACAGTTTTATTAAAAGACTATATTCAGCGTTTCGCACTCACTTCATAGGATATGCTCAACAAGATGCCCAAGAGTTCCTCCGTCATCTGCTAGAAGGTCTGCACGAAAATATTAATAGATTCGATTTGGATGAATAATTAAAAAATTTTTGATAATTCTGTTGGACAACTCAAATCAATATTGAAATGTACATTCTGTGGTCACTGTTCCATCAACTTTGATCCATTATGGGATCTTTCTCTTTCCATTGTCACAGTGTTTGGATTTATTCACAACAGAAGAAACCCTGGATAATGACGAAAAACACGTCCAAAATGTAGATGAAAGGAGGTTCACAAAATTTTTATCCTCAAATATTTTAACAGGGATTTTAATTATACACTTGAAGAGATTTTCTTCAATAGAATTGAGGACCCCAAAAGTTATACCGAAGAATTTCGGCTAAGCTGATTTCATGGATCACGTTGAAGAAAATGGCTTCTCATGAGGGATTACTTTCGATGATTTGACAAACTGTACTAGAAATAATTTAAATCGTTAAGTTTATCATTTCATATATTATATTTTTAATTGAAAAAAAGGAAATAGACGCTTACAAAAATCTTCTTACAAAATCAAACAGATGAGGTAAAATAAACTCTTGCTTAAATGAAAATATTTAAAAACTAGAGGGATAAAAACTTTTTGTTCTAGGGGAAAAAAAAATTCTCTCGGTGGGAGGAACGGTACCATTTTCTTCAAGGGTTGAAAATTAAGTTTTCTAGTAAGAAAGTAGACCATAGCTATTTGTCCTCATTTCTCCTACAGAATAGAAGAAACTCAATAGATTAATCACTCGCTGCTCATGATATAAGTCTGACTGCGGGTCCGGTTTTGTACCTGCTGCTCAGGAAATTAGTGTTGCACCTCACCAAGGCCTTAGGTAATAGTTTTTCCCTCTGCTCCTTAATACTTTTCATATTTGTTTCAATACAGTTTTGTCTTAAAATTTGTTTCATTAGGGTAATTTAATTTCACTTGCCTTCTGGAGATTTCCTTTGACTGGACATTTAAATCATTTTCAAACAGTGAATGGATACAGTCACAAAAGTACCATGGCAATAAAAGATGAATAGGATTGCTACCTTGTTGAATTGAAGAATTATCATGTGTATCGGTTTCCAACAATCACTGTAATCTTAATTGATAATTTGCATTCTTTCTTAGATAACTTGAAATCTAATATGGAAGATCTGGAAATATATCAGAGTTCCATTATTTCCAAACTTACTATTATATTCTTCTGCAAGTAACAATGCTTTCTTTCTCCGCCCTCATTATTTCACTGAATAGAAACGTTTGCCAATCGATATGGTTGGTTCCACTTGACTCGAAATTCACAAAACAATTCTGAGAGGAAAGTTAATAAAATTTCAATCAGCATTATGTATTTCGCTATATGGGTATCACAATGGAATATGGAATATAAGTTTATTTCAGCGTGTCTTTCCACTGAAATTGAATGCGCTTGGAATTGAAAATGTATTATCAATATTTCTTAGTCCGACGAATATGACGAAAAAAGGTAACAAAGTTGAAATGCAGAAAAAAATTATATGTGAATTACTAAGAGTAATTTTGGTGAATGGAGCTTCGTAATCATTTCGGTAAACAATAACATTTTCGAAAGGAGTTTGTGAATTAATTGAAAAAAAAAAAATATGGTAGCAAGTAGTGATATTAGTTCTCGATGACAACTGGAATTATTCGTAATAATAATTACAGTAATAGTAATAAAGGTCATTGAATTCCGCAGGTTTTACCCAAACCATTCTGTTAAAATGGTGGTTCTCATCATTGGGGTACTTGGTGAAATATGGACAGGCTGTTTTCGAATTTTAAATTTTGACCGGCATGCCGTGATGCGGAAGAAATCTTAGCAGAAGGCCGTTATTGTTGGTTCAGTTCGCCTTCTCAGGGCACATGCATCTCGGGCCCAGTAATCAGTCATTTCACGGACGTGAGGATTGTTTACTGGTATTATTAACATACCAACGCGCTCTCCGGTTGTTTCAGGGCTTGAGAGACATTGCATGACTGGCAAATTCCTAACAGAAAAGGAAAAAAGGATATGATGGTCATTATTTTCTTCAACCAGACGAACATAACATACATTTCTACTAATAATGAGCATAACACTTTGGATTGAAAGAAGAATGCCTAAGATCAGGTGACTTCAGCATCTGTGGTTGCAGGTAGTAGGTATAGTTTCACTTTTTCATCTTAAGCGAGTGTTTTTCATCTCGAAGAAAAGGAAGCTGGAAACGATATTTTTCTTCTAAGTGATGAAGGGATATACGAGTGTGTAAAGATAAAATTAATAATGAGGAAATATTCTTAAAGTATAGAATCAATGAAATGGATCTTTTCCCAAACTTTCGAGGATATCTGATTGAAACGAACGAATATGTTTGTGTCGTTCATTTTTAGTATTGACGTATATAATTTATTTGATTAAACGTCATTATTGTTTCTCAAGTTTGCCACTACCAAAACGAACGAGTATTTTTGTATTATTTAATTTCAGTATTGAAGCTATCATTCAAACATCTTTGGGTTACCACAGGACTAAAGTGATGCGTGCTCTTATACAGGATTGGATGATATTCAATATTGGGATTATTTTCGGTGCTTTCTTTTATTATAGGTGGTTTTTTCATATATTCGCTATTCCTTGAGATTTGTACGAATACACTATATCAACGGCATCCATTTCGAAATGAAATATCATTCTAAAATAACAGTGGAAATGTAAATTAGTTTAAGTATAAAGCAGCAATGCCAAGTATTTTGAAATTAACAAAAAGCTTTTTTAATCCAAATGGTTTATAAACAGAAACATAATACAGCAGTGTACTTACGCAGGTTAGGAATAAATCAAGTCCGGATTTCATCAGACTGCACTCTGCGGACTGGGAATCTATCAGATTGAACGATCCAATAAAACGCACCTTGTGCTTTGCGCTGTTACATTGCTGCAGAGTAATTATTTCTTTGAAGGGACTGAAAATGATTTCTGAAGACTCACTCGTACCACTGTCACTCATAAAACAAACCCACGTGCGAGATCACGCAGGGTGCCGACTGATTTGGTCATCGATAAATGGATACATAACTGCTGAACCGGCTCTTATAAATTCGATTGAACACGTTGAGGATCAGACGATGCTTCTGGAAATGGAAAAAATCGAATTCAGGCCATCATTGATACGAATATTGAACTGATGCGTGGGAAAATCGGTTGCACTAACCGCGCCGGGCATGTCATTGTGACCACTAGGCCACTGATGGAACAAAGATATCGGGTAAAACCAATTTTACAAAAATAAATCGAAGTAGGGTTCGGGGAAATACTCGAATCAGGAATTGCAGAGCCTTCGAAGAGTCCATGGTCATCACCAACTTTGTTGGTGAGAAAAAAAGATGTCTCTCTCTGATTCTACGGATTATAAAAAGCTCAACTCTATAACCGTTCGAGACAGCTATCCCTTCCCGATGTTATCTAACATACTCGATAAATTGCGTGATGCTAATTACCTATTGAGTCTCGACGTTAAAACGGCATACTGGCAAATTCTGGTTGCCGATTCCTCGCGATAATACACGGTGTTCATCGTACCTAACAGGGTGCTCTTCCACTTCCGTCGGATGCCATTCAAGCTTCATAATGCCCCTGCCACTTGGCAAGGGCTACTACTGCATGTATTCGTGTACCTGGATGATGTTGTTTGTACTCATACTTACCAGTTGAGGGTACTCGATGAGGTGTTTTGCAGGCTTCGAGAGGCGAATATCATTGTAACTGTCGATAAGTGCCAATTTTGTAAACCTGAAATGCGTTATCTTTGTTACGTCGTTGGTCTTCAAGTGGATCCGAATAAGGTGAACGCTATGCTCGAGTGGCCCAGTCCAAGTAACATATCAGAGGTGCGCAGAGAGGACATTTTCCTGGTTTTGGCGGTTTATACCAGAAGCCTTCTCTGTCATTTCTCCAATTACAGGTCTCCTTCGCAAGTGATGTAAGGGATCGAGGTTCAAGTAGTCTTGCTGCTTATTTCCAGCGTATTAAGGAATGTCTAGATTTGAGTTGTCCTGACTACGCAAGGCCATTCGTCGTGCAGACTGACGCTTCAGGCTTTCATATTGGCGTTCCGACGCAGTCTTATCCGGAGAGTAACAAGGTTATTCAACACCTAAGCAGGTCGTAGTAACGCTAGAGAAGAAACTTCACAACCACTTAGCGTGGATTTTTAGTTGTACTTTGGGCTGTGAGAAGCTAAGGGCCTACTTGGAAGGCGTGACATTCTCCAAAATAACGAACCACTCTAGCCTCCGAAATCTAAAAGACTCAACTGGTCGGTGCGTCTACAGTAGTATAACTTCGATTTGTACATAGGAAAGGTAAGAAGCATATGGTCCCTGACACATTGTTCGCTCAGTTTCCGTGATTGATTCGATGCAGGTGCCAGAGAATAGATTGTTGAATAATGGTGGAATCGATTAGTCGTATTTGTCAATGCTTGAGAGAGTGAAGAGTAGTTCACTGAAATTCTCTGGGTGGAGAGTGTCTGATGATGGATTGTTCGATCACGTAGTTCGGGAATTCCCAGAACTATCGCCTCTAGCTGATTCCTGGAAGCGCGTGGTTTCAAACATTGACAGATCAAGGGTCATTGCTGTCGCTCACGAGCCGCCAATTTCGGATCATATGAGCGTATTTCGCCAAGGTTGCTGTGCGTTATTATTGGCCTGAAATAAAGCAGGACGTGCCACACACAAGGTGTTCCAGCAATACCTGATGAATCTCTTTATGTTGATTGTAGTTTATCTGAAAAACGAACTTGAATGCAAATGCTCCGTAATTAATTTGAATGGAATAGGTATGATTGAAATATCTACAAAAATTCTCGAAAAAACTGTCATACTTAATGCTATATATAGGCCGCCACCATCATGCGTAACAACTTTCATTAACGATATTGCAGACTATTTGAAATTATCAAAAATTGTTGATCTTCATGTAATAACTGGAGATATCAATATCGATATCACGGACAATAATACAGATCTTGTTCAGCATTTCATGAATACTCTAAGTGGAGAAGGATTCATGAATATGATAAACAAACATACCAGAGTGGTTGACGATCAGAAATCGTGTTTAGATCATATATTTATTAAACAAAAAAGCATAATAAATTTCCAAAATAAACCAATATTAATTAAGACGAATGTCACTGATCACTATTCAATCACCAACCACAATGGCATAGCTGAACAAAAAATAAATGAAAGCAATGAAAACCTGAAAAAAATTGTATATTTCAATAAATTCAAAAATAAACTAAAAAAAGAAACTTGGACTGATGTTTATCAAGAGGATGACATTAATGAGAGCACCAATATTTTCATAAAAAAATTGAATACACATATTGAAAACAGCTCTTGATTCATTAAAATTAAAAAAAAGAAGTGAAAAGAAAACCTTGGATTACCTCGGGAATTGTTAAATGCATCGATGAAAAAAATTAACTCTTTAAAAAAATTAAAACCAATCACACCAGGAGCAACATTTTACAATTCAGAAAGTATAGAAATCACTTGAATGAGCTGATTAAAATTACAAAAAGCGAATTTTACAATGGGAAAATTGAAAGTAATAAACATAATAGCAAAAATGTATGGGAATGCATAAAGGAAATATCAAATACCACATAGATTAAAATACCCATAAGTAAAATAAACAATTCCCAAGGAGATTTAATATAAACTTCAAAAGAAATATCAAACACCTTTTGTGAATACTCAGTGATATTGGGAAGAAAATGGCTAGCGAAATACAAAAACACAGTCCCAATAATATTAGACACCTGAAGAGAATCAGCAACTCATTATTTTTATCAGAAGTAACTCAGATGGAAATCGTTGAAACGATGAATAGTCTGAAGAATAACAAACTCCCTGGTATCGACGGAATACAGTCAGAAACCCTAAAAAATATAAAAAATGAAATATCAGCCCCATTATGCCTCTTCGTGAATAAAACTCCAATTTTCAAAAACGGAGAGAGGTTGGATGTGGGCAACTTCAGACCTATTTCCCTGATTACGTGTATAGCCAAAATTTTCAAGAAAGTCCTACAAAAAAGAATGCTAAGTTTTTTGTGTGAATATTCGATTCTCCCTTAAACCTATGGTTTCAGGAAAAACTGTTCAACGTCGAATGCCATTGCCAAGTTGACTGCTATGATTAACAACTCTTTAGATAGAAAACAACCATCCTTATGTATCTCTGTCGATTTGGCAAAGGCATTCGACACCGTTGATCACGTAAATCTTCTCTCTGTACTCGAAAATATAGGAATAAGAAATACACCATACTAACTATTTGAGAGTTATCTGAGCAACAGAAAACAGCTCGTTTGTGTCAACGGAATATTGAGTGAACCAAGAAATGTAGAATTTGGCGTGCCTCAAGGAACAGTTTTGGGGCCACTACTTTTCAACTTATGAATAAATGACCTATTTGAACAAGAAATACAAGGAAATATAGTAAGTTTCGCAGACGATACTGCCGTTTTTTACAAAGGAACATGTTGGGAACAACTCAAGGGTATTGTTGAGGAAGACTTCAAACAAATTATAAACTACTTCAATGATAAACTATCAACGATCAATTTAAAAAAAAACGTATGTATCCCGTTTACCCCTCACAAGAATAATATGCCAACCTTCAAACAGATAGTTATCAATAATGACAAAGATCATAAGCTTACCATAAAATCGAGTGATAGTAAAATATCTATGATTACATATCAATCCTTATTTGAGATGGGACGTACACATAAATTACTTAATGAAAAAACTTCGTTTTATTATCTACAAGTTCAATCATCTCTCGAACATTCTTAAGTATAGATATCTCAAAATCCTTCATTACCCATTAGTGGAGTCACACCTCACATATGGAATGATTGCATGGGGATCCGCATCAAACACTCAAATTGATAATTTACAAAAAATACAGGAATATATATTGAAAATTATCTACAAAAAATCCAGAACATACCCATCACAAATGCTTTATAAAGAGACAGAAACTTTCAATTTAAATCAGCTATATGCCAAGGTTCTGTTATTGAAACAACATAAAGACAAACTATATTGGAAACCTATTGAACACACATATCATACAAGATACAGAAACAATGCTATCGTCGTACCCAGAGCTCA
This sequence comes from Chrysolina americana, assembly GCA_958502065.1. NCBI lineage: Eukaryota > Metazoa > Arthropoda > Insecta > Coleoptera > Chrysomelidae > Chrysolina > Chrysolina americana. The sequence continues at coordinate 41,045,048 of OY293416.1, forward strand.
AAAAGCAATAGGACAAAAATGTTTCACTTATCTACGCCCAAAATTATTCACCTCAAGAATTCAAAAGTATTAACTCATTGAGTTTGTTCAAATCACGAATAAATAAATGGTTGTTAACAATCCCGTACCTTCGGTTGAACGAATTCATCACAACAAAAAATCCTTACTTTAGACTCACCTAACAAATTCTTCTCCTGAAATACATTTATTCCGATACTACTTCACCCTGTAAATTAAATTTATAATGATATTATGTAGATAATTCTTGATTTTGTGTGTTTATTTAGGCATGTATATAATGTTAAGCTTATAGTTTATAATGATAGCAATCATTCTTCTTATTGTAGTTATTGAAAAACAACTTGTGTGTTCTTGAAATGTTATGTATGCCCTTGCTCAAGTTTACTTTTTAGGGTTAAATTTCATTTATTTGCCACTTCAATATTCTTCATAACGTGCATTTTATATTCATTTATAGTAAAGTAATTTTTTTATGTAATTTATTATTATAGAATATTTCCTTTTTTGGTGAATAAATATTATTATTATTGTAATTATTATTATTAAGTACTTGTGGATAAGATGGATCCTCATCCGAAGGTGGATCGGCCTTGGGAAATGCTTTCAACAGATTTGACGGGAACCTGTCTGCGGTCAAAATATGGTAACTCCTTCATCTTGGTGATGACCGATTATTTAGGCAAATTTTTCTTTACTTTTCCTCAGAAAAGGGTGAAGTCAAAAACAGTTACATGGATGTTAGAGGACGAAGTGTTCCTAATTTTTGGCGTGTCCATAATACTTCTTTGTGATAATGGGCTACAATACCGAAGTAAGCAATTCCTTTGATTCGCTGAAGATTACCAATGTCGTTTAAAGTTTAGTGCAAAGTACCATCCGTGAGCTGATCTGACTGAGAGGGTGAACCGGGTAATCAAAATCATGTTGTTGATCTATGTGTCTGGAAACCACAGAAGTTGGGATGAGCACATGCCTGTGCCATCAGGATCTCGAAGCATGAAAAATGCCTGTCTCTCCACACAATTCCACAAAGTGGATATTGAGGCAAATTTCTGACAGAAAACAACTACTTCCCCTTACGGACATTGAATTATATCTGTCTTCTATTTGTGCAACGTTCCATTAATGAAACATAATTGCAAGTGTTACTTGTTATACAGCCATTGAATATCATTCCTTCATTTTTGTTGGAAATGATCACTTGTATACATGCATGTTCCGAGGTTATTTTCCTCTCATCAGTGCAAGAATAGGTCAGACGACAATGTAGTCGTCTTGTTCCACAAATATGAATGATAATATAAGGCTTTTGAATATTCATATTTTTCGGTTTTACGAAATATTTGTTTCTTAGAATTGAACTCTCCTTTATACACTCTCGAACTTTGTTCGTTTTATGTACTTTTGGTCTCTGCCTGGAGAAAGTGCTACCAGAAGGGTTACTTGATCTGTTGGCGAATGGCGCTGCGAATTACTTTATTGTGAGTCGCAGCTCCATTCGTAGACGGATACTGTAAGGCTTTTGAATATTACCATTCATATTTGTGGAACAAGACGACTACATTGTCGTCTGACCTATCCTTGCACTGATGAGAGGAAAATAATCTCGAAACATGCATTTATGCAGGTGGTCATTCCAACAAAAATGAAGGATTAATATTCATTGGCTTTATAACAAGTAACACATGCAATTATGTGTCCTTAATGGAACGTTGCACAAATAGAAGACAGATATAATTCTATCTCCGAGTAGTTGTTTTCTGTAAGAAATTTGCCTTAATATCCACTTTGTGGAATTGTGTGAAGAGACAGGCATTTTTCGGTTTTACGAAATATTTATTTCTTAGAATTGAACTCTCCAATATATACTCTCGAACTTTGTTCGTTTTATGTAGTTGATATGTCATAATTATTATCAACGGAAAGAATTTCTAGTGCTCTGCAAGATGTGAACGAGTCCATGCGATGCTCAGACTTCGCATCGTCGGGATTGTAGCTACTCCGTGGCAGAACCAATTTTGTTGGCCCTGAATGAAAGATCTCCGATACGCAACGTTTGCCCAACAGGTCCACGGAATCTCGTTGTCCTAGGTCTCAGAAGAATTTTCTCGATTTCAGTTTATGAGAAAAATCCTCATTTAATCGATGTAAAAGTACAACTGGATATTATTTGCTTATTTAAAAAAGTAGTAGAAGTATTACTCGTAAATAGTAATTTTTCATTAGTTGAATTCAGAGTCGTATTTGAAGGTTAGCCATGATCAACATAAATATCGCCGGCCGGTCAACGGGGCTAACTTTTTTGACAAATTATTCAGAAATAGGTATCCAAATCACTGCCTTCGGTTTGCAGTGATTCCAAGCGCTGAGATCGTGGGTGCCTATCGAATTATGTACTACCGAAATAATACTAATAATATTAATACAGATAATAGTAATCGCTGGATTGAGCTGACGTTTTCTTTCTTCTTACATATCATTAGGATAAACGAATTATGGTCATAAGATTGGAATTAAATTGGAATTTCAGTTCGTGATACAAACGATGAGGTGTTATTCTTGAAGGGGAGGCTCTCCACTTTTTCGCTGGAAGTTGACCGGGTGAACACAAGTCGACCGAAATTATTTCTTGAAATTTGTGTTGTTATTCTAATCAACCATTTTGGAATTTGTTAAGTGAAAATTCATATTTTTGGATTCTAGACCCTGTAGATTCTTGTTTTGTCTTGTTGTATCTCTCAGAGGAATTTTGCCGGCATTTGACTCGTAGTGCTCTTGCAACTAACGCCATTCAGGCCACAAATGACACAAGAACCACTGGTCAGTTTGACACTCTGCGGCTGTGGAAATTAATGATCTTTGCTAACAGGGCCATTGGGAAGTACAAAAAGGAAAGATAAACCTAAAGAGACCCAAACCAGGACTAAACCACTTGGAGCCCACTGCTGCGGATTAGGAAGCTGCCTTTTCTCTCTCTCTATCTTTCTCTCTCTCTCTCCTCCCTCCCTGTCTCTTCCTCTCTTTCTCTCTCTCTCTCGCTCCCTTTCAAGGAGATTGTTTGTGAAATATGTGGAAACTAAAGCTACTGAAAAACTGGATTCATCTGGCTATCCAGGTTTTTTCCTAGTTTTAAGTTGTGCTCTTGAAGGTTACGGCCAATTATTTGTTGTTTATTTGTTATCATACGTTAACGGCCCAAGGAAATACCACATATCTGGACTTTTTTTACGTGCACCTAAGTCCGCTTAAGCTTGAGCTCTTACTACCGCAGAATCATATTTTAGTCCGTCTGATCTGAATATCATTTACCGTTATTTAATATTTATTATCATTATTCTATAATTTGAAACTGTGAGAATATTTTCAGATTGATGTTTCTGTTTCTGCTCACTAAATACTATTCTGCGAGGGCTTGTTTACATGAAAAAATGTGTATATACTCGGACGTGGGTCGGTTGTTTAATTTTATTAATTTTAATTGGCAGGTTTAGGGTTCAGAGGTTAATATTTTTACTCACCGGGTATTTGGACGGGGTAAACTCACCTGACGCCCATTTTGACATTTATTTTTCTTTCATTAAACTTTTACAAACCACTCCATCTCCACCGAAGCTAGAAGCAAATTTCATTGATGAAAGAAGTCCCAATTTTAAATTGAATTGAATTGCATAATTGGAATCCGATAACGAAGCATTTTTCAATCGGGCCTTTTTGAAGAAATATCAACACTTTTGACGTACAAGATGAAAATGATGAGATAATAATAATAATATGGAATACAAACGGGTTTCTGAAATAATGTGTGAATGAAAAAAATCAGATCCGCCAAATCCGCACTTATTCTGACATTTCAAATGCATATTGTGAAAAAAGGTATAAAAGAAAATCTAAAGAATTTAGATGGTTGAAAAGGAAATTGAATGCAATTTGAAAATTTTCAGTTGATGTGCACCCCGCGCCATCTATCGAGTAATCACAATGTGTTTTGTTTAAAAAATTAGTATCGGTGAAACCCTCCAAACAGCTTTTTTATGTTTGTATAATTGGGAATATTGGGATCACTCTTCCTTGAAGTAAGTCGATTGCTCATTCAATTAGTGGATTATAGTTGAGGTAATTCTTTTATAACCAATACATACCCGAGATGAAAACCCAATGGATTTCTCATAATTACTATTGTTGTTCATGATAATTTAATATTATTTTCCAAATGACTGTTTGATAGCTGGCGTGTCACGTGCCCGGGTCTATTGTGCCCTACACCAATTGTCATCCTAAATATAATACAATGATTTTATTGGAATATCAATTTATTGAAATCCGAATTCAAGGAAATTTATCAATAAAAGTCATACCATAACAAACTGGGATTTTCTATTTATCTGGAAGTCATTTCGAATAAACTTTATTGTATTCCAATGTACTTTCATACAAGTGGGTCAACATTGATCGAAATATGAAATAATTCGAATTTCCACGAAGCAAATACTCATACACCTGATTGGGGATTCCGCGCAAAGCCCAAAGCAGATAATTACCTAAATATAATCTCGATGTGTAATCCCGGATACGATTGGCAATTCGGTTTCAAATTTGCGAAATTCCAGTTCAAGAGTTGATGATCCGGGAAAAGGAGTAATGTGGAGTGAACTACAAGGTGTCCTATCTTCTAGCATACATTATAGAGAAAATTGAGTTGTTCCATTTTGAATGAAGACACCATATTTCTAAGGGGCGATCAAAGATTGTCTGAATGACTTAAAAAATAGATATGCCCTACCCATATAGCACAAGTAAGTCTACAAGACTGGGGACGTCTAGATTAGGTACTGTAGAAAAGTACTACACTTCGATGCAAACGAATGAACCTTGTATTTGTATATGGTGTTTTACGTGTGATATTCTAATAATTTGATTTGGTGGTATTTCGAGAGTTATTCATTGTCGATATTTTATGGTTAATCTGCGGGTAGAGGACGGCTATTATTATTATTTTCTGTAGCGCTATTTATCAGTGATACTCATATTGTGATGTTCATAAATACATAATGCAGCTACGTGGTGGCATTTTGCCAACCTCCTGGGACAAGTAGGGTAGGGCAGGTAGGATTCGTACACCTTTCAATCTAAGGCTTGTAATCAAATTTACAGCTATTTCAAAATTGTTTCAGTGTTGGTATCTATCTACTACATCTGGCTTTACCGTTATTGTACTTGGGTGTTGATATAATACCACATGCTCAAGTTATGGTGTTTTTACCAAAAGATGGGAAACGTACGAAGGCACCTCACACGCGGGGTAGCTTCGAACATAGTGTGGGACACATTCGTACATGGTGGGGATCGTTCATGAACAGTTTTGAAAATGCCATTATACCAAACTATAATCATTTATTGAGAGAAAACTTAACTTAATGTTGTAATACCAAGAAGTGGAGCAACTAGTTATAAAAATGTAATACTTTTTCTCATAACGAAATCTTCTTATGCCCTTAAAGAAACTAATGAACCTTATTACCTAACCAACCATAAACTCATTTAATAGATCTCCCATCCCCTATTACACATTATACTCAGAAATATCTTTAACGAAACTATAGATATTAGCTGTTCTTGCTGTGGAAGCGCATTTGGATTGTGGCATTAAACAGACTATGTCTGATAGGTTAACTACTGTTTCTTCATCTTTTGTATCTGCAATAACAAATTTCCAGGTACCCGGCTTCTTTCTCAAAAAATGCGACTTTATATTCCATGGGGTTGTATTTTGTCACCATCCGTCCAACATAATGCAAAACTGTCTTTTTCTTCTCGAACTTAACCAGCACAAAGCTTTCTTCTTCCACATTTTCCGACAAAATTGGAGTTTCGTTCTCGATATCAGATCCTTTCAGTCTATTCTCTATGGGAGAACAAGAACTTTCTCGTAGACTTATATCAGTCTCATCCTCACTATCAGTCTCTATTTCTGCGGTCTTTTTCTGTTTATTTGGTTTAGTTAGTACATCTGTATCTGACAGGAAATGCAAGGCACGTTTGTTTCATCTCCTTAGCTCTTTGTTTTTTCTCTTGCTCCTGCTTCTTTATATTTTTTGTTTCTTCTATTTCTTGCAGTCTATTTTTTTCAAAAGTTTCCGTATGAATCTTCCAGGAAGTTTTCCTTTCTTTGATTTCTTGAGCGCATTTCTATCAACTTCAGGGTAGGGTCGGACAATTTCTGGTGTTATCAATCCTATAGCAGATGTGGATGGTAATCATATCGCTGGAACAACGAAGAGGATGATGCAGAATCTGATCTCGGAAGTAAAATTTGTTGGGTGAGATCTATTTCTCCGATTTGTCGTAAGTTGGCATCTGGATCTGCTATAGAATCTGCGTGGTAAACTTGCACCGGTGCAAACATCTGTCAGAAAACAACTACTTTCCTGGCTAATACCACGACGGACATTGAACTACATCTGACAAATATTTGTGCAACGTTCTTCCAAGAAGACCCAATTGCAAGTGCTTTTCTTATAATTAAACAGAAGATTATCCTTCATTTGGCTGGGAATGACCACCTGCAGACATGCATGTTTCGAGGTTTATAGCCTTTCATCAGTGACAGGGTAGGTCGGACAACATTATAATTGTCCTGTCCCTGCCAAATGAATAATAATCAACTGTTTAACTAATATTTCCCCACGGATGACACAATGAACTACAACAAATTTGATCGCAGCGCCATCCGCACGGAACAAGACAAAACATTCCCGAGTAGCACAGTCTCCGGGAAGAGAAATGTGTAAAAATTCGAATTCTCTGGCACAATATATTCGAGCTAGTTCGAATTTTTACAGATTTCTCTTCCCGGAGACTGTGCTACTCGATAGTGTTTTGTCTCGTTCCGTGCGGATGGCGCTGCGATCAACTTTCTGTAGTTAGTTGTGTCATCCGTGGGGAAATATTAGTTAAACAGTTGATTATTATTCATTTGGCAGGGACAGGACAATTATAATGTTGTCCGACCTACCCTGTCACTGATGAGAGGCAATAAACTTCGAAACATGCATGTCTGCAGGTGGTCATTCCCAGCCAAGTGAAGGATAATCTTCTGTTTAATAATAAGACAAGCACTTGCAATTGGGTCTTCTTTGGAAGCTACAAATATTTGTCAGATGTAGTTCAATGCCCGTCGTGGTATTAGCCAGGAAAGTAGTTGTTCGAACTCGTTCGAATCTTTACATGTAAGTAATTAACATATACCTTCAATTCAACATTTACCTTTTTAGGAGATAAGGAGATAAGGCAATATTTTGAGATTATATTTTTTATAAAGACGCGATGAAGACGCGGGTATCTAGCAGAGATATCTAACGAGTATAAATAAGAACAACTTTGTATGTAGATTTAGTTTAATCTTCCTCTTGAAGATGGTCACCTGGTGACCGAAACACGTGTCGTGGTGTTGAAAATAGTGGTTTGGTGTTGGGATAAAACTCCAGTATATTTATGTAAAGTATATTATAAAACTTGTATTCAAAATCGCAAACTTACTAAAATGGCAAATACTCAGTTGATTTGCTTCGAACTTCCAAAAATCAGGATTCTATATCTATTTTTGCAATATTTTTTATCCATCGAATTTAATTATTTCTTCTTGACAACGTAGTCTTGAACCATCCCACTTGAAGAAATATACATTGTCATGCACTTTTTATCGACAATACAAATATTGTGAATTTTCATTTCGTTTTGTGTTTCTCTTCAACAGTGTTCTCAAAAGTATCACTCGATGTAAACCTTTGCTAGTCATGAATAATCTTAAAGAAAGTCGATGTTTATAAAAAACTATTTTGCTAACCTGATAAGTAGAATAATAAAGACTATCAAATTTATAAAGGTATGTAGGCAGGATTGTAAATGGAGGTAAGTATTATTTGGAAAACTGAGTCAATCCTTCTGATCACTGATAGTTTTTAATCATATGCACTATCAATGTGTTCCGTATAAGCGTTCCAATCAAATCAACATGAACTTGAATCAGTTTTTATCAGTTCTTATTACAACCATACAGGAAAATCAATGAAAGTTTCGTCTGAACATACAACACATTTGAGTCGATTAAATTTATCAATTCATTTTGAAAAAATTTTTTCGTCTAAATGTTTGTCATGCCGCTACCGCTGCTTTGATTTTTGTGTGTGTGTCGAACATGTTGCTCCATAACATGATTTTTGGTGAACGTTTCTACTAATTTTAAGAAGTTTCCGTTATTATTTTCATATAATTTGTTAGATCTACCACGTGAAGGTAAACATTTACGACATGATAACTGCATTACTAAAATGACACGATACCAGTATTTTTTTCTACATGCAATTGACTTTCATTCATAGTTACTCCCTTAGATAACATATTTGATAAGTTCAACCAAGATTCGATATTTTTTATGGGAGTCACTCTTTTCGTGTCTGCTTAGCGCTAGTGACAAATGTTTCCAATCAGAACACATGCATTACTTGTTTGAGTTGCGTGAATAAATCAGGATACCTTAACACAGGGGGTTTCATTAACGCCCCTTTCAAGGTTCGAAAGGCTGTCTCTTGCTCGATTCCCCACTTAAACTCGACATATTTCTTAGTTAAATATATCATTGATTGGGCAATGCGTGCGTGGTACGAATTTTCTCTAAAATCCGCATAGTCCCAAGAACGATCGGATTTCCTCGACACACTTGGGTCGGGGATATTTTTCAATAACCTCGGTCTTCTCTGGATCAGCCTCGCACCCTCTGGCTGATATAATGTGTCCTAGATATTTTACTTCCTTTTCTAAAAACTTAAATTTGGCTGGTTTAAATTTCTAATTGCTTGCTCTCATTCTCTCGATCACATGCCGTAGTCGGCTCAAATGCTCATCTACGTCATCTCCGCTAAATATGATTATATTATCGAAGTACACCAAGCATTCTTTTCCGGTGAGACCTATTAATATGGCATTCATAAGTCTAGACCACGTGGATGACGAATTTTTCTGTCCCATTACCATCCTAGTAAATTCATAGTGTCCTGACGGGGTCGAAAATGCCGTTTTTTCTATATCTTCGGGATGTATTGCTATTTGATAATATCCTTGAGCTAGGTTTTATCACGCTGTATCAGCTGGAACCATTTAGTTGATCCAACGTGTCCTGTAGATGGGGTAGAGGATAAAATTCGGTTTTCGTGACTTCGTTCAGTGCTCTGAAATCCACGCATAAACGATATTGCGCTTCTTGTCCTGGCTGTCTCTTTTTCTCAACTGGGATCGCAGGAGCACACCATCGACTCTGAGAATTCCTTATAATTCCGTTATCTAACAAATCGGCAATTTCCTTCTCCATTATCGGTTTTCTGGTATGGTATCCGATAAGGTCTTTAAGAAATGGGTGGCACATTTTCGGTGATAATCCGATGAGTAACTAAATTAGTACATGTCAGTTTCTGAGACGGAGCGTAGCTAATTTTTCCCTTTCTGGAGTTTCGGGCTGTTCCAAATCCAATATGTGCAAAATTTCTTCCTTCCTTATAACGTGCACCTGCCGTATGGCGCACCTTTGTCCATTTTCGTTCACGTCCTCTTCTGTATCTGCCTCAAAAATTCACGCAATTACCTGCTTCCTTGGTATCAGTATTTCTTTTTCAAATTACTTTCGTTCGGGGTGGTAATATTAAATCCTTTGGTAACCATATTCCTTCACTCCTCATATCATCTGCTATCCTGGCATCATCTGTGCCTGTCGGTCCGGGCCATTGTTTCGACATGAACCAGACATCTCGTTCCATCGGGCTACTTTTTCTTTCAAAAACAACGGGGCTTGTTTGCGAACTAGCATCGAGCGTATTACATATTCTTGCTTCTGCGTCATGTGGATACTTCCTTTGCCAGATTCTCCAACATATTTGGGCTTCAAACAAGTTTGTTTTCTACTTTTCTACCGTCGCTGTCCTTATGTTTACATAGTTTTCACAAATTGGCGAAAGCTCTCCTGGATTTCCGTTTCTACCAAATGTCTCGCTAGTTGACACATTACTTGCAAATTGAGGCCTTCTGCCAAGATTCTTACAAAATGGCCGGTAATTTTCCACCCTTGAATTTCCGATCATACTATCCTGAACTGACGCAACTTCTAATCTGAAGTTCCCAGATATTAGCGGGGGTCCCCTCGACCATCCGCCTGAACTATTCGTCCTTCTATCATTCTGTATCTCCGTGGAGCGTCCAGAAACTGACGACAGCTTTCCTTACCGTCCATCACTAGAAGACGAATTTCTCATCAATGGTACTGCCTCTTCAATATTTCCAGCTAACAAGGCTGGTTTTCCACTATGAGCGTTTCTCGAATGCCTAACAAGTGTAATGACTTTTTCGCAATTCCCTTGCGAGGATGTCAATTTTCCTTTCCAAGCATCCTGCAAATTCGAATCACGAGAACATGGAACTTCTCCCTCGAAGTTCCCAAAATCAGTAGAAGGCGCTTTTGTCCATTTCTCACTGATATTCTCAGAAAACGGAACTTCTCCCTCGAAGTTCCCAAAATCAGTAGAAGGCGCTTTTGTCCATTTCTCACTGATATTATCAGAAAACGGAACTTCTCCCTCGAAGTTTCCAAAATCAGTAAAAGGCACTTTTGTCCATTTCTCACTGATACTCGCCCCCTTACGCGCTTCGGGGTGCGATCACGACCTTGAGGACACGTCTGCCCTGCTATCACTCTCTCCGGTGTAATCTAACCCATTCCGGTTCTTGGATCGCTCTGTCGGTGGGGGTTCCCTTGGTCTCGGAATACAAAAGACCGTCACTCCTTTTCATCTCTTGTAAGCTCAGCAGTGACGGTGCTGAACCTACAGAGAAACCCTCACTCAACTTCCTATCCCATGAATCAACAACATCCCTGAGTTCTCGCATACCTTCCTCTAGCTCCTCGACTCTATTGTCTTCAAACTTCTCACACTTGGTACTCTAACTAAACTATACCGAGGTTTGTATTCTAAATCTATTTCCTCTTCTGAAATGCAGACCTTGTTCATTCGCCAGTCCAAACGGACTTGAAATTTCTGCATGAAATCCGTGCCGATAATAAACTGGTTCGCAAAATCAATAAAATCTATCACTAAAAACTCATGCCGGACTGTTTGTCCATTTCCGATCTCCAAATCTAACATTACAGATCCCTTATACGGAATAACCTTTCCTTGTACATCTCTTAACAAATATTGCCTATTAATAAAAATCTCTTCACCTCTAACGACGTCCAAATGTGCCATAGAAACGCTGGCACCTTAATCAAAAAGCATATGGCGCTCTACGCCGTTGACTCTTAGTACTATCGTGTTGCGCTGGGCACTCTCTCCAGAACACGTAAGTACTAGGGTCGTCCCCTCGGTACTTGGTTTTCCATTTCGTCGACGACTTCTGCTGGGGCTGAACGAGAAGCAAATTCCTGGTTTAAAGTATGTCCTCTAGTACGGGTACCCTCCTTTCGAGGCCACCTCTGGTGTACAGAGCAATCTTTCCTCAGATGACCTGGAAGTCCGCAGCCGAAGCATAGTTCCTGCTTCCGGCAGGATAATTTTGCATTCATTTTGAAAGGAGTGGAAACTAGTTTGCAATCATGCATTTTGAAACTCTTCAATATATCTTCGGTATATTTCTTCTGGGATATGGAAACAGTAATGGAGGAGTCCGAGATCTTTTATACGAAATTTACCACCAAATCCTTCACAAAGTTTGAACATTTTTCATTTGAGTTTGTAGCAATTATCAAGTCGTCTACATACACAGCCATGATGAGGAATACACCCTTCTCGCAGAATATAAACACATCTATCTGAATGTAGTTGTTTCAGGTCAATATACTGGAGATACTGATCAAGCTTTTTATACCACTGCCTGCCTGACTGCTTCAATCCATAAAGTGACTTTTTGAGGAGACATACTTTGTTTTCTTCTCCTTCAGATCTGAATCCTTCGGTTTGTTCCATAAAAATTTCTTCATCTAGATCACCATTGATATAAGCCATCACAATATCCATCTGGTACAGGGTCAGACCGAGCTCGACAGACAAAGCAAGTATTATACGAATTGAACTTTGTCTAGTTATAGGAGAAAATGTCTCATGATAGTGTACAAAGAATGCTACTTTGACGGAATGTCCTCTCCTCCTACAATATTCGCATTTTAAGGCGCCGCTATTTTGCCTGGCGCTCCGGCAGTGTTCCTTTTCGTGCCCGGTGCGCTTACAAATTTGGCACCTTGCTACGGTTCGTGAGTTCCTGACGAACTCCTGGTTCTGCCGGTATGGCCGATGATGGGACCTGCGATGCTCTCGATGACTTCCTGCTTCTCCGCCAGTTCCATGGCCTGCTGTATCGTCGTGGGACCGGCGGATAGTAAACTCCTCCTAATTGGGTCAGCAGTCCGATAGAGAACTGCGCAATCTTCTCGGCTTCCTGTTTCTGCCTAATCACAGCATCTATGGCGTCATCTCCTGAAAAGTACGCAAGTTTGGCGGCAAGCACTTTCAGCTACGCCAAGTATTGGCGACAAGACTCGTTCTTCTGCTGTGGGAACTCCGCAAATCTTCTTTGGTCCTGACCCGGTATTTTTAATGTACCAAACTGGTCAACCAACCATTTCCTGAGTATGTTCCAATCCGCTGTTGTCCGTAACTGTTCGTCGGCTTCTATTAGCTATTTTGCAATTCCTTTGAGCCGGAGGCGAACCAAGGGTGCCACACGGTTCTCTGCCCAACCTGCTAGAGCAACCGTGTTTTCGATTGTATTAACGAAGTCCCGAATGTTTGTGTTTCCATTAAAAATGGGCAGATTCTCAAGGGTTAGGTACAACGGGGCACCAACGTCGATGGCGCCGGGGCGTTGTGGTACCAGGGGAGGAATTGGGGGTGGAGTAGCTATCCTTCTAGCAGCGTATTAACCAAACTGACCTGACAAAACCGTTCGAGGCAAGTGGGTCCTTTTGAGAAAAAGGTGCTCCCCTTAGGGCAACGTTTGTCCCAAGTGTTTTCCACTATTAAAAGGCACCAACCACATCTGACACCAATGTAACGAACTGGGACTCCTTGGCATCGGTGAATCAACACCGACCACCAAAGGCGGGGCTTCGTCGAGTGGTTGCCTCAGCCCCTAGTGTGGGTCCGTTTGATAGGGCTCGACTAAGTTTAGTCAGGGTTTGGTGTGGAAGGGAACACTCGTGGAATAGTTGAAAAATCATACAGTATATTAGAATATAAGCCTTAACAAAATGCTACACATATATAGTAAAACAATCAGATTGATTTACAACCTAGCACATAAAAGGGGCTCAAACGTGAACCCTGTGGTAACGTTATACGAGACGCTTATCCTCTGAACGTACAAACGTTGCAAACAAATACTCGGTTCGGCAAAGACATCCAAAGGTAAATTAAACTTATTATCTAGTAGGATCCGATCAAGTCATTATACTATAGAGGGTCAAACACATATCAACAACTTTAGTCATAAGCCTGTTCAAAAACAAATCAAAGTATAGGCGACCATTATTTCAAAGGGGGTTAGACGTTTTTGGACATTTGGGTCACGCACGGTGAGGTCAACGACACACCGGAATATACCTTACCTAAGCATGCACAAATAAATCATACCACAATAAACTCCATTATTTAAAGCAATACAGGAAATATATATTCTGGACAGAACCATACATCAGATCGTTAAAGTTTACATAAATCAGGTTAAAATCAACAAAGTTGAATGGTGCATAACCATCAACTGCATGTAACCTTCAAACATTTCAACAAATAAACAGTAAATACCACATATATATTAATACCTAGACCATCTTGTAATGCTAGAACGTTCATAAAACGGAAAAATATCAAATATATGTTATCCGGAACAATCGCCACTCAATGACCGATATCAGAACAGGGCATATTTTCTAGTTAATAAATTATTCTCCATTCATAGATAACACCGCTTTAACGAGGTTGAATGTTCGGAGGATATGAATATAACCCACTTTCTGAATGCGAAATGCATCTTCTGCCTTATCTGTATTTATTTAAACGACCGGGAAACGAGTGGTCGAAATTAGGAGATCTTCGTATTTCTAGAATGATGGTTGTCACAAAGTAAATATTTTCTCGTGGAAGGATATCTGTTGCATAATGGCGTGTTCTTCGTTCATGGCTTTTTCGTCACTATCAGCATAATAAGCTGCAGTTGTTATGGAAAACCATACTTTACCAAAACTTATGTATTTCACAAATAATTACACTTTAGCTATTTTCTCGATCTCGACATGTCCACTCGTGGACCAAACCATTACTGCTTCGGAGCACTTGATTGTACGGAGAGTATCTTCGAACTTTTTGGATAATTCGGATTTCGGCTTTTATACGCTTCGCAAAACCCATTAAATCTCTTTGAAGTCGATCGCCGACAAGCACGAGCATTTGATGAGCTGTCGCGATTCATTTAATGACCTTTGTAATGAGGGGTCATTCGATAGCAGATTGGGTATTTTTAATGCGGTATTATTCAATAGAAACAATAAATTATTGCTTTTTGTCGCTGACGACTCATCCTAATTGAGTTCATCTTTAATTATTTCACGGTCTGCTATTTAATTAGTTGGCCGGATTTTCGCAGGACGCGGAGTCTGGCTCAATTAGTGATTTTCGTTTCAATTACGTTTAATTAAAATTATACAAAGATGACATTGGTCACATTCCTCCCCTCTTAAACTATCAACGGTGTCGCTAAATGCGTCACCGGTGATTCTGTCGACTGTACTAAAATTGCTAGTGCTCTAACATCGTTCATTTGGACTGATATTGGCTAATCTAAATATAAGCGCGTAATTTTTCCTGCAAATGCCAGAATTATCTAACCTTTTATCTCACTAACCTATTTATCTCTAAAATAAACAAAATTGAAAACATACGTTCCTTACTATCTATCCATACAGAACTCACTCTTAACAATTTATAAACGAATGTTATCGTTACTTCAGGTGTCGTCATCCCTCTATCGCTTGCGCACGACCATTAATTTCCCTCGGGGTCCGCGGAGGGCTCTATGCTCCTTTGCATAGGCGACGCGTCGGGGCGACGTCTGCTCCTGCTCCGGGTCTGACGAGGGCGACTCTGAAGTCGGTGACTCTGCAGTCGCATCGGGGAAGGCCAAGCTCCATTATGGTGCGGGTATACACCAAGTGGTAGGCTATGACGTAGGATATCATCCACCCACGTCGCATGGTAACATCCTCCCTGAGGGCGGCTCCTCCCGGCACGTAATCCACCTCCTGCACTAGGTAACGCAACACGGTCCTCAGGATGTCCCTTCGGCAGTCGACGTTCTGTATTGCTTGCACGATGTCCAATAAGGTATCCATCGCAATTACTGTAATTTTCTTCTTCGTGCACTGAAAAATCAGTCGATCCTAACCGACTCACTCCGGTACTCGCGTAATTTTAGGTACTGTATCGCTCGAACTACCAATGTCACTGGAATAATACCCTTCCAGGCACTTCCTTCCTTTTTATATGGGGGGGGGGTTTGATCTCGGTAAGCTAAAGTTTACCACCGAACTCGCGCACCCTTTCAACAAATTATCAAGCTATTATAGATAATAATATCCTTACATTTCTTTAAAATCTTTGCGGCATCAATTACTCACAACGCGTATCATCTTAGTCTTGGCATCTACATATCCTTTAGGCATTGTATCGCCAGAACATACCCGTAAAGGGGTTGTGCCCTGCAATCACGCTATCTCGGCTACTCGGCGCGCTTGCAATGACCTCTTGATCCGCCGATATCCTATCGTTAATTGTTTGGTGATTATTTTCCGTTTTACTTGTTTCGGGTTTTATGGCGGTACTAACCGCCGATTGTGCTGATTTAATACGAATGAGGTCAAAGTATCCCAACAAGCTGCCAACAGAGCGATAATACAACCACTAAGTCGATGTATAGCCACTGCGTTCACGAAAGTTTCAATTGAAAACTTCAAAACTTTCACGCAAAAGTATATTCCTAAGAAACTACTCGTCAAATCCCCAATAAACGTGATGATTCCGTATAGTTTCTTCTCTGCGCGGTCAGCTAAGTTTTCTAGCTCGACTTCGGATATTAAATTGAATGTATTAATTCCTTGATCCGACACGGGATTTGCAGCGATTTTATTCACTATAATATTGTTTATCGCATGCCTCTCGGCTGAAAATACTAAAACCTCCTGGGCACGCCTCAATTCGGCATTCGTATAAATCCCGTTTTGTCTTACATTACTAATTTCTCTACAATTTATTTCCTCATTGCTTCCAGTCTCAATCTCTTCTGGTGCTGTTACTGGATTCGGGTAAGGATTCAGTGCAATCTAATTATTGCTTAGGAAAAATACAGTGGGTACCACAGGCGAACACTCTATTTCCTGCGCGTATTTCTGGAAAGTTCTGGTAATCGGGGCCATGAATAGCGATTGATTATTATAACTTACAGGTAATTCTTGGTAACATTTACTATCTCGTCTGACATCTACAATTACGGGCAGACATTTTAACAAATACACAACTTCACCGCTGACTTTCGCCACATATCCAGGTTCGTCTTTTAATAATGGGACTATAGCGTCAGCAGATTGACGGGCTATGGCTAATCTGTTTTTTAATATTTTTCTCTTTAGCAGACATCGTCTATGAACTGACTCAGCTAATAATGAATTGAAACTCCGCTTAAAAGATTGTTCCACATACAGGAATTTTGAATTTACATAAGTGATAAGATCAGTTATAGGGGCACCATGTGTTATTACCCAATCTAGATAAACTACAGATATATTACCTTTTACTTCAAGTACTAATATTCTAGGATGTTCTGTTTCCCAGACTAACAAATTGCATATAGCTATTTTCTTGACTAGCTGAAGCGCGAAGATCCTCGTCCGGTATTCGATAAACAAGTGTTCGTTATAGGGGGTTATATGTTCAGTGACTAGAGTCGCTCGTCTATCATACAGTCTCCCATACGTGTCACATTTCATAAGAATCGACCAAGTAATTCCTAGTATAGGGACAACTCAACTTATTACTTAAACTAATAGTATTATCGTCCAAGCGAGCTAATGTCAAATAATCCCGCAAGGCAATTCTCACGCTCGCGGGAACTACCACGTTTTCATATTTTTTTCCTTGGAAACAATAGCTAGTCCCTTCGCATGAACCATCTGCTCCTATCGTACTGGCTATGTTAACCGTTGTGGTTTGCGTCGTGTTTGGATGCACCGAGATTACTTGCGACGAGAACCCTCGATATTCGCGAAAATCGTGCATCTGTTTGCATCCTTCTCATCCTAACGTGTGCATGTAGTTCATCAGACAACACCGACATATGCGAAAACATTTCGCAAGTGGTCATAAGCTGCGATATTTCCATCAGACACGTTTTCACTCGCACCTGCTCATACATATTTTTCTCAAGCACATATACTTTAATCTCCTCAATATCAGGGATAGTTATGTATTCAGGTACACTACTGAGTGATACCGACGATATATTCGCCAAGGGGTTTTCGCAATTATACGCGATTATTCTTGGTTCCATTATTCCTCCTATCACTAAGATCAGCAAAACAGCAGCTGTAAAAATTAATCAAAATCAGTATACTCCCGGACTTCTTTTCCTTCTTCTGGGTGCTCATTCAACTTTGATAGGCGTTCACAGCCTGTTCATTTATATTCTTCATCTTAACCTAACACGAACTTACAGTACTAAATATAATGAACCATTTCTATAAATGAAATATGCATAAAATTACAGCCTACAAACTTACATTCGCTGTACCCTTATTGAACCACACGCTACAGCAAACAAAAAATTTCTCTTTCTTTTTTTTTACAACTCTTAATATACACAAGTTCAAGGTTCTTACATTTCAGCCTCATTATATTTTAGGTAAAATCCAGGGTAAGTCTTGCACAGGACCTTTTGCCCTAGTGTAGTAACGATGCGCGTTCGTTGACACTAATTCTCCGATTTTAGCATTATTCTACTTTTTGCCGAGGTTCTCTGCCTCTCCTTCATCGTGGTCTGATTCTTCCGGTTCAACATCCGGATTTTCCAGGTTTTCCACGTCCTCTATCCTCTCTTCCGGGATGGACGGCCTAGTTTCTTTTCCTCTCGGGCCTCTCAGAATTAAAGGAATCTGATCGACGAATTCTTTATTCGTAATCACCGTTTCGTCCTTTTCCTCCTGTCTGTCATTGTCAGATGCTACATCCGTCTCGACAAGGTCGTCCTGACCTTCTGAATCATCCGCTAGAGCCGGTTCCCCTTTAAAAACTTTCAATCGGCTGGCATGCACAATCTGTTTTCTATATTTTCCTATCTGCTGGATTTCATAATTTACAGGCGATGTCCTTCTCAACACTCGGTATGGTCCATTCCATTTTGGCACCAGTTTGCGTGCTAGTTTTCCGTTGGCTCTAGTAACAGGTGGGGCTCGTAAATATACCCAAGTTCCGGGGAGGTAATCTCTTAACCTCGCTTTCCTATTAAATTTCTCCCGCCGTTTCGCAGACGACTTCTCCAGAGCTTCGCGTGCTTTCTCGTGGGCGATTTGCATCCTCACAGTAAATTCCGAAACGAAATTGCTGTCCACGTCATATTTGAGTTGCGGGGGCGTCAAACTTAGTTGATGAGGTAACAACATATCTCTCCCGAACATCAAATATAACGGGGATTCTTTTGTGGCGCTGTGGAATCGATTTCTGATCGCTAATAAAGCGTAGTTCAACTAAATGTCCCAATCGCTGTTTCGCTCGTCAACTAATTTTGCCAAAGTCTCTTTCAGGTGTCTACGGAACCTCTCTATTATTCCGTTAGTTTGCAGGTGATACGCGGTCGTGTTTAATTTTCGTATTCCCAGTATCCTACACATTTCTAGAAAGAATTTAGACAGAAAATCCCCTATCACTCAACACATACCTAGGGATCCCAAATCGCATCATGATTCGTTCTATGAATACTTTCGCGACTGTGCTCGCGGTTATTTCCTTTAGGGGTATCGCTTCTGGATTCCTTGTGAGGTGATCAATCACCGTAAAAATGTATTTATTCCCGCTGCTAGTCGTATTTAATGGACCAACCATATGGAGGGCTATTATTACGAACACGTGTGATATGAACAAATAGCAGGTATGACATCGGTTAAAATCACGCTGAATAGCCGTCATTGTTTTCTCTCTGCCAGCATGTCCATAAAACGGATGCTCGTGATACATCTTTAAAATATGACCTCTCATTTTCTTAGGCGCAAATATCTTATCTTTCCGTTCGTCGACCTTCCTTGACACATATAGAATGCCGTCTCGATGGTAATACACCGAATTGTTTATATTGTCTCCGATTTGACCTACTAACTCAAATATTTCTTCGTCGGCCGCCTGCATGAGCCTTATCTCCTTCAGGTCGAATACGGTCTCCGGGATAATCAGATGTTCGTTTGGGTGTTCCCGTCAGGCAGTCTTTCGCACTTGTCGCACGACGTTCGGGGTAAGTGGAATCTCTCCAGTGGCGTCGTCGAGTCTATGTATAGTTGGCGCGCTAGGGGCATCTGATACGCTACTTTCTGGGAATTAGATGAAGGTATTCAAAATTTCGATATCGATAATAAGATTATTGAATATAAGAGCATTTCTTCTCGTTTATATCATATTCAGGGTTGGACGTATACCGACCGGTGATGAAATGATGGAAGATGTACGGCGACATTTATTAGGGTTATGTATGCGAATGTTTGAAAAAGTGTCAGATCAATTTGAAAAGTCTCCTACAGAAAACCGACCTTTGGTTGAAATCAACCCATATTAAACCTCCGAACATTTTATAATGGATGAGTTTGTTCCGTTACCGCAGAGTTATGCACCTACTTTGTCTACAGATGGTAGAAATGTTCTCACTGAAAGAGAAATACCCATTTTTAGTCAATCGTTGCCTCTAATGGATGAAGCTAGGATTATAAGTAGAGGGGGAGTTGAAGGAATGAACAAAGAAGGGACTTTTTTAATGACTCGGTTCCAGCTACTACTAGTGCTAGTAGGTGTGGGAATCCGAATTGGAATACTCCAAGTAATTGGAACCAACGAATATCCGTAGTAAGGTTTGAAGATCCTTTACCGCAAAGCAGTCTAGGTAGTCACAACCTACAATCAACTTTACGTGAAGAACAAATACAGAATCCTTCTTCGCACACGCAGTATTTTTCGCATGATTCTAGTTATCGATATGTCGAGGTAGGGAGATGGAACATCAAGTATAATGGTGACACTAGTGTAACAACGTTCTTAGAGCGTATTGAGGAAATTAGAGTTTCTCTGGGCGTCTCTGAAGTACAGCTTTTATGTTCCGCTCCTGAGCTCTTCACAAAAGATGCGTTGATGTGGTTTAGGACCGATACATTAAGTTCTTGGGATGGGTTGGTTTATAATTTGAAAGAGGCATTTATGCCATACGATTACCAATATAGCCTTTGGAAGAGATAAGAAGACGAACGCAAGAAGCTAGGGAAAAAATAGTGTGTTATGTGGCTCCAATGGAAAGCCTATTCAATAAACTAGAACATGAACGACCATCAGAAACCTCTCGAGTTTCTTTGATTAGGAGAAATTCATTGGCATATTTGCAAACTCCATTATCTCTTCATCACATTAGTACCGTGTCTGAATTAGTGGGTTTGGCTGGGATCATCGAGGAAACCGAACTACGGGTTCAACGATTTGTATCACCTTTCACAAATCACCGATCCCTCGTGGAATCTGAACTTGCCTACCAGAAACAAAATATTTCTCAGCCTGTCTCTGCAATCTCATCTCTTATCAGTAGATTCCTTGATAGCGACAAGCGATCAGTACCTGTTGAAACTACTTCTTTGAATGGTAATCCGATCCCTTACGAGCAAAACAGTCAACCCCTTTGCTGTAACTGTCGAGAAGTTGGACATAGGTTTCGAAAATGTACCAAACTTAGTCAGATTTTCTGTTTCCGTTGCGGTCAAGAGAAGGTCACCGCTTCCTCGTGTCCTACATGTAGACTAAAAAACGCCCAAAAGAGACGCTAGGTAGGCAACTAGTTGCCTCCAACTCAAATATACCGGCTGACTCAACAAATATGATTGTCGAAAGTATAATTTTATTAGATTTTGTAATTGCTCATGCAAAGGATGATGTCCGTCTATATTTGAGAGTTAAGCTTTTTGGCAAAAAATGTTTAGGTTTGCTAGATAGTGGAGCAAGTAGGACTGTCATAGGACAGCATGGCTGGAGTATTTTAAAGCATTCATGTGCTATGAAGTCTTCTTCTGTGTCCATGTGCACCGTGGCTAATCGTCAAAATTGCAAAGTGTTACGATCTGTAAGTCTTCCCATTCAGTTATGTGACCGGGTCAAGATTATAGAGGTTTTGATAGTTCCTTCTCTACCCCATTGCCTTATCCTTGGGATGGACTTTGGGCTGAAGATGGCTATTGTCCCAGATCTCTTTTTGGGTGAGTGGCAAATACCCTCTCGCAGAGTCATCTAAACCTTGTACTACCTTCGTTATTCCTAACCACGGACTATTTCAGTTTCGGCGTATGCCGATGGGTCTACACAATGATCTGGCTACTTTTCAAAGGTTTGTCGATCGAGTCATGGGTGCCGATCTTGAGCAGTACATATTCATATATAATTGTATTATATTGTTTGAACAACCTGTACAACATTTGTTGGAAATGAATATGTATTAGTATGTACTATAGGAGTTAAAAAAAAAACTAAAAATACCTAACAATTTAGGTAAGAGCCCCAGTTATTGATAGTGTTCTAGTGATTGACACTTGCTCACTTTCTTCTGAATAATAAGATTATATGCTATAACACTACCAATAATAAAATAAAATCATCAAGAATAAAGTATCTGCCAACCCTGTAGCAGATTTCGTATTGATCAGCCGATGCAATTTCCGGTTATACCTAAAAAGGCGAAGTGCATCACATTAAGATTCTCTGTCATTCTGAAGCAAACTGTTAAGGTAAGTCCACGATATTTATTTATTTTTGTTGTATTAAAGTTTAATCATTTCATATAATTTGATGGGATTTATTCAACACGTCTGATTCATTTCTGATAACTTTACAGAGGGTTAGATCGTCTCTTCTAATATTCATCTGGGTGTCAATGACTTGATCAAGAAAAACCTGTTTTTTCCAGTAACTGACATACATGTCAGTGATTGGTAAATTAGTTGATGTTAATTCGATTACGCTGAACTGTTTTGATAAACACAAATGGGCTTCCCTCTATCAAGCAAAATTTGGAGCATCATTCTTTACCAGATATGGTGTCATAGAAAAATTATACCAAAGAACAGTATGTATGCCTTGCTAATATATCGAATGGGATGCCCATAGCTACAACTTCTAGAACATTCTCCATTCCTGGAAATACATTGATATACAGATGTACCGGGAAATTGTAGATTGCCGAATGGGGCCAAACACTTTTCTCATAAACTACAAGGAAAACCCCCTAGAGTAGTGGATACTGGCCCTAGCAGAAGTTCCCCATCCAGTTAACAGATAACAGCTATCAGACACTGTTCAACTCATAATCAAAAGCGAGCAGGAAAAATGAAAAAGAGAAAAGAGTAATAGTTCAGGAAAAAAACTATGGAGGAAAAAGCTGATGAGGAAAAGCTATAGAGATCCAAAAGAGTAGAAACAGTATTTGAAAGTTTATTCTAAAATAATGAAGAGTGGAAAGGAAGTGGTGATAGCCTGGATTAGGTTAGTATCATTGCATCAGAAGACGGAAGCGATCGTGCCTTCTTATTTCGACGTCATCAATATGCTAATGCATTTTCCACAAGTACTCAAGAAACACCTTGTATAACTAGTAAATTATTCTTTCTGCTGTCAACTTGTTATATATTCGAGAAAGTAACTAATATTTTGCGAATAAAATGAAACATCAGTATTTAGACATGCTGGTCCATAAATACTGTCGCATCGTATCCGCGATTTGCACAATCCAAGATTTCTCGTCATAAAAATTTCAGCCGGCCGCGCGAGTTCCTTTTTTTCTGCGGTGGTTCACTCACTTTACAATCATCTTCAACAGAACCAGCGCAACGTGGCTAAGCCCAGGGTTCCCTCAGTGAAATATTATTCAGAATACAATTATTGAAAGCAGTCCCATCATCTTTTTTCTGGTGTGTCTTCAGTTTCAGCATTATAAATTTCTTTATGGTTTTTTGGCGACCCTGTAGTTGTAAAGAAAAGTTTTTAAGCTATTTCTCTTATATTCATATATGTTCGTGAACGTGAGTGTTGTGTTTACAGATATAGAAGTAATTTTTTTTGGTCGGACATATGCCATGATACCATGTATTCATAGTTATATTCATTTTGTGGCGGATTTTTTTGACTGTTTCACAGTTATTGAAACAGTATATAGCTGAAGTTAGTTTAAGAGGGGGGGGGTGTTTCCACTCTCTTCTATTTTGCATCAAGCTATTGTCGTTGTCCTTTGCGCACAAGGAAATGCATGAATACAACTGCGACACCTCCAGCAATCGAAAGTATAAGGGCACCCATTTGTTTGATACAGATGACTTTTTTATGCCTCGGGTTCGATTAAACCCTAATCAGTTTCTAATGCTGCGTATCGATTTTGCGAGGCAGCCTCGCAAGGCATGCTTCTCAAAATCGATACCTGCCTCGTACCTGAAGCTACCTCACCCTGAGGTAGCTTCAGGGTGAGCCATCGACAGTCGGTTTTTGGTCGTGCTCAAAGGCGCATCGACACTCTCGTCTCGCGCTATTTGTACCGTGCTTTGTCGTTTTTTCTGCTGCGCGATGGTGAGTACCTCGCACTGACTGACGGCTCGCTCTGCCTCGCAATAATAAGCGGAAGCTTATTATTGAATGAACTGGCGTTAAACATGCATGCCTTTATACTTTTCTCAAA
This sequence comes from Chrysolina americana, assembly GCA_958502065.1. Classification (NCBI taxonomy): domain Eukaryota; kingdom Metazoa; phylum Arthropoda; class Insecta; order Coleoptera; family Chrysomelidae; genus Chrysolina; species Chrysolina americana. Next base: position 41,069,102 of record OY293416.1, read on the forward strand.
AATTATAGCGCTGGTTATCCCCGTGGATTTCGAGGGCAGCCATAGCCTTCTCCAAAGGTGTCTTGGCCTGTGCGAGCCGGACGATCAAATCATCCATGGCTCTGCACAGTTCCGAAACGTTAGGCATCGCACTAACCTGTTGGATTTTGTCTCCCAAACCCATCATTTGCTGTAGATCAGTGACCCCTGTCCGGACGTGCTTATGAACCGGCTACTGGTTAGGTGGGGTGAAGGGAATAGCTGGAGCCTGCGGAGCATGCTGAATTCTCCACGCCTCTTGCTGAGGTGCAGGGGGAGCGCTTTGCTTCTGGGCCCTCCTCAGCCAGGGGTTGGTCTTTGGCGGTGGCGCAGGAATGAATTTGGGCGGATCCGTCATTCGTTGACGGTCCACTTTCTAATCCAGGAACTGGATTCGACTTTGGTAGACCGGACACTCCACGCTATTCGCTGGGTGGGGCCCGCTGCAGTTGGCGCAGGTAGCCGGCACATCCCTCGACTTTTTGCAAGTGTTGGTGGGGTGTGTTGCCGCGCATTTTAGGCACCCGACCTCCCACTGGCAGTTTGAAGTGGCGTGGCGTGGATTCCGTATTTATCAGCTCGATGATTTCCTCTTGACAGACATCCGAGTCGAGTCCCCTCAGCACGAATGCGTGTGTCCGGTTCTGTGGAAGAGTATATGAGTGGAACTCCATCCCAGTACTCTTGAGGAGGTCAATCATGGTCCGCCGATTCCCCTCGTTCTCAGTGAAAACTTGAGTTCTCACGACCCGTATGTTTCAGGTTGAAGTCGCCCTTGAGCTCAGTTTTCATCTGAGCCGTGAGGGAACGGTCCAGATTGAGCCTCCCCTGGATGACTATCAGAGGTAGTATCTTGGTTTTGGCCGGTTTCGTGTTAGTTGCAGGCTTCTTCGTGGTAGTCTTTCGGGACTTGCTAACGGCTGCCGGTGTTGGGCTATCCTCCGATAGTGATTCGTCTTGGTTGAGAGAGTCAAAGTGGTTTCTAGTTGGGACGGGTTCTTTTTCTGAAGTCTTCCTTGACCTTCCTGTGGACTTTGGTATCTTAAAGCCCTCATTATCCACTTCCGAAGTTCCTGGGGAGTTTGTAGGAGAGGGAGAGGGGTATTCATCCCTAACTCTGATCCTGTTTGGGGATCTAAGGAGCTTGCTCGCGTGAATCAGCTTTTCGATGTCCTGGTGGTGGTCTTGCTCGAATATTTTAGTGTAAAATTCCCGAATCTGAGCCGACATGGCTTTCCTCAGGAGTTTAGCCAGCATATCGACGCAGTCTGCCGGTTTATTAATTTCGAGCTTGTCATAGGCCTGGACTTTAGCCTAGACCTTGCTCGAAATTAATTTTTTGAGGTCCGCTATTCTCTTCTTGACGCTGTCGATGGAATTCAGCGGGACCTCATCCTTGGATTTGCGTCTCTTGAGGGGCTTTTTCCTATCTTCGGTCTCAGATTCGGAATCCGAGGAGCTGAATTGGACGTCTTTTCGGGGAGAATCCTTCACCCTTGCTTCCAGGAGCCGCCTGTTTTCTTCTAGTTTCTCCTTTTCTTTGTGTGCTCCAAGGAGGGCGGCTCTCAGACGCTCCTTCTCCCTCCCATTTTCTTCTTGTAGAGCCCTTTCCGCCGCTCTTCTCGTCTTCTCTTCTTCTTTTCTCTTATTCATCCTGGCTATCGCTGTTTGGAAGCCGACCAGCTGGAGTGGCTTTGGTTTGGTGGTTTCGGTGGTGTCCATGGCGTTCGCCCCCCTTTCCATTCCTGATTGATGTGGAGAACCGTTCGCCGCAGTTTCCATTTGTGTTTGGCGTTTTTTAGCGTTCGCTACACTTTCGAATCAGTTCTCCACACTTTCAGTCTGGTTCACCGCCCTTTCCATTTTGATGTGTTCTCCACACTTTCCAATGGACTTGGGCAAAGGTGAATTTCATTCTCCACCCTTTCCATTCTCCTTTGTGCTTCATCGCGGTTCACCACACTTTCCAGTGTTTCCACCCTTTCGAATTGTCTTCTTTGAATTTGATCGTTCACGACACTTTCCAGTGCGTTCGCCACACTTTCCGTTCGTCAGTGTGGTGTCAGTCGTTCTCCACCCTTTCCAATGATATTTTAAGATTTTGCTGGTTCACGACACTTTCCATCTCGTTCACCGCACTTTCCGTTCTACTAGGGCCTTCTACCATTTGAGACTGGTGGGGGAGGGTTGTTGAACCTGCCCGGCCTTTTCGGTTGATGTTGGGTTGATGTTGGGTGGGGGGAACAACTGAATCCAGGTCAGTTGGTTTCTCACCTGGGACATCGTCTTCTAACTACGATGGAATTGCTCCCGCTACGTCCTGGAGTATGGGGGACGTGCTATCGCTTTCAAATTCTGTGGTAGGGCCTTGGAGGGTGCTGGCTCTCATCTGCGGAGGTGAGGTGTTCGTTATACCATCTCCAACACTCGGGTAGCGGACACCTTTTTCTGGGGTAGCATCCCAGATTTGGAATGGAATCTCCGGTTCAGGTAGGCGGGGTGTGGTCGAGGTGGACACCATCCTCGATGATCTTCGAGTGCCCAGCATGCCAGGGGCCTAGGGGTGGGGGTGTTGGCGGCTGTTATCTCCATTGTGGTGGCCACCGGAACTTCTGGTGGTTGCACTGCGGTTTCTTGTGGTGCATGCGTGACCAAAACGGTGGGGGTTGGGTCCTCACCTTCTGGGTTGTCTCCAAGACTTTGCTGAGTGATTTCTTCCTCCTGAATCTTCGATATTTTGTCCGGTGGAGAACTGCCGGACGAGGAAGCGTCTTTTTCGCACTGGAGGGTTTTAGTGTCACGAGATACTAGCAACGTCGCAACATTATATAACCAGGGGCTACTTTCAAGTTATTTTGTGTGCGAATTCGAATCATTGCTCCATGAAGTAGGTACATATGGAATAAACATTGGCATAGGTATCTCTGTCTCCTTTATTCACATACGAATTAAACCGATCGATTTGAAAATAGTTCCTAAAAATGTAAATGTATTTAGAAGCCATAGAAATACACAAACTCCAGGAAGATTTCAAAACAAAGATGACACAGCAAAGAAATGCGTCAAAACAAAACCATGAGACCCAAATCGAGAAGAAACTAAGCGCTAACTCTCTCACGCAGAAAGTGCGCCCCAAGCATCATAAACGGCATGCTAGGTCTCTGGCTTTACAAGCTTTTCTTTCGATCCTTTTATAGCGTTACTTCTATTACTGATTTTTTTTTCTTCCAGAGTGGTTATGATGGTAGAGCGCTTGCCTCTCACAGGGGCGTAGGTTCAATTACCAGCATGGGCACTGGTCTCGTGCTAGGAATCGCACGTTAGAAGGTGAGACCTCGTTAATCCTTGGCACACACAAGTTTCGACTTCTGAGGGATTTCGTTCGTAGGGGAACGACAGCTGGTTAACAGAAAAAAAACAATTTTAAAAAATATTCTATTTTAAGAATATCCACAAAACCATGGAACAAATGTGTTATGTTTAATAATGCAGTTAAAATTTTGAAAATATTAAAAAAACATTCACTCTCATCAACTTCATCCAATATCATCCGTCACGGTACTCAAGTGCATAGATTATTTGCGCCAAACCTGAATTGGATGAAATGAAAAAATCTGGAATATAAAGGCCGTTTCTTTTATCATGTGGTAACATTGCTATATTCTAAACCGTAATAGATACAAAGACGAATAAATGGGAAAAAAGGTAACTATTGTGGTGAGCAGTAAATTGGTCATAGAAAATTTACCAGGATTCTCGCCCCTCCCAACTTATATACAGGGAAAACTGAAAATGCTGTTTTTTACGAATAGAATTGTTATTTCAGAAAATATAGAAAAATGAAAAAGGAAAGTTTCATTGTATCCAAAATGTACTAGAACTACGTAACGACAAATTTTTAAACAAACGTTTCGTGTCAACACCGCCATCATCAACTATTTTTTTCAAATACGGACCTGTCTATTTCTTCACAAATATTGATAGAGCGATAAAATCACAATTCAGCGGTATATCACACTCGACATTTTTATAACGTTTCATATAAAATAACTAGCATCATCAGTGACAACAGCATTTTTAGTTTTCTCTGTATAAGTCGGGAAGGGCGAGAGTCCCCGTAGATTTTCTCTGACCAATGTACTGCTCACCACAATAGTTACATTTTTTCCCATTCAATCTTCTTTGCATCTATTACGGTTTAGAATATAGCAATGTTACCACATGATAAAAGAAAAGGCCTATATAGACTCGATTTCGGTGAATACCCAGCCATAACAGGACAAAGAGGTAGAAATTTTGACATATGGTACAAAGAACTTGTAAGTCCGAAATTTACAAGTGCATGCATTCATTGCAAAAACGTTGAAAGAAATGAAGTGATGACAATTTGTTACTCCGAATTCAAATCTATGTCAATATCACTATCAGTTTCCATTTCATTCAATAAAGTATTTATGGAAAACAAGTAGGAGATTTACTCGTTATCTACTAAAACTCTGACAGAAAAGATCTGCTGACATTTGAAAACTTTGTCACTGGACGTCATAAGCTGACAAGCTGCCGTGATTTTAGAATGGACCGAGACCTAACACGAAATATTCGTTTTTTTGCATTTGTTGCTTAGTAACTTGCCTAGCAACCGATGTAAAAATGAAACTGTGTACTGAATGAACATTTATCGAGGTTGTCGTAAAAAAATATTTTCTATTGATTGATGAATCACATTTTTTTTCATTGCATTAATTTTGCTAAAAATTTTAAGACCGGTAGACTATTGAAACGGAAAAAAATTAAAGTAACACCCCAGTTTCTGATGGTTTAGTAGTTGAAATGTTTTATTGTGTTGTCCCAGGAACTTAGACTTAAGTGATTTTTATGTTTTTTCTCAAAAACAAAGCAAGATACGAAAAAATTCTGAATATAAAAAAGTTGTAATTTCAGTTGCCCATTGTGAAACAAATAAAAAAATTGCAAAAAATCAGTGGCGCACATTTTTTTCTGTGAAAAATATTGGTTACGGTGCCTTCCGGAACGCCACTGGACATGATAATGTTGATATAGTTAGAGCTAATCATTAAAATCTGTTGAAGGATTATTGACATATTTACGAAAAAAACGTTTTTTTTAAACATTTTGAAACCCTATATTTATCTTGAAAACAAAGCATTACCCGGCCTATGTTTATATAAACTTTGTATCTTAGATCATAGTCAAAGAATCGCTCCTTCAAGTTTGGCCACGTACCTACATAACACCCTGTATATTCCAGTGAGACATTTGTTAGTTGATCTTAAGTGATGGAAATCACCTTGTTGATCTTTCAGAATTACTTATCTGAAATTTTCATGACATGTCATGAGCTCAATATTGATGGTTTTCTGCATAACTTTCAAAATAACAGCATTTCTGTAGGGTTTAGCTGCATGATATTCTTTTCCAATATCAGGAATCAGTTTTACTCTCGCAGAATTCAAGTAGATGGAACTGGTGTAAGGTTACGATTACAATTACGTAAGATATAATGGCTTTGCTAGTAACAAACTAGTCTGCATCAGGGAATTGTCCTTCTAGGATGGTCATTGAGGTTTTGTTACGAGAAAGAAAATTTTATGGTCACTCTCCTATCCATATTTATTTTTTCGATCCGTGGTGTAATTTACTTTAGGAACATAAGTGCCTTTTTGGACTTTCTATCTATCTTTATTTTTTCTTCGAAAGTTATAAAAAAAAACAAATATGTTTTTATAAAAGTGAGAAGCGCTAATACTGATATGTGTTACCCAAGTGTTTCTAGGTATTTGAAAAAATATTTCACAAATGTCCTTCATTCAACCAGAATGTACACTCCATCTTAACAAAATGAAATGGCCCGACAACTTTTCACATGAGCCCTAATAGTCGCTCGTCAGTTATTTTTGTTGGTGAACTCATCACTGATGCGATGAATAGGTCGTTTGCAGAGATCCGTGCGAATTAAGGGGCCCATTTTCTCTAATGGCGCTTTTTCCTCTGCACAACAGCCATTGGTACATGAACTATCGTTCGTTTTGCTTTGCTCTGTTTCATTACTAAATTCAACATTCTATCAATAGAAAAAACTATTCCAGATCACTCTTCAATATGTTTTGGGAACAAAAATTATTGGTATATACTTCATCTGGGTGATATGGAATTCTTTCCAATATTCCAGAAAAGAGTAATTATAAATTTGTATCATGTCAGTTCTATTGCGAGTGAACTATTTCTCTCCGAAGGAATATTTATATGTATCGATTTCAATAAATCATAAAAGTAGGCGCAAAATTCTTGATGATATTGAATCGCAACATATCACCTTACATAATATGTTCTATGTTCAGATATTTTATAAACAGCTTCATCGGTGGTATCTCGATCACGAGTATCAGGGAAATTGAAAGTTGTTGTTCTGTATTCAATTTACTGAAATTTCCATCGTTGATGCTCTTCGATATTATCGTGTATTTTTCGACTTCCAGCAGTTTCATCATTCTGACAAGTTTATTCTATATAGAATAGAATTAATTAGTATTGCCACAGCTACCATCTTACATGTCAGTATACACAGAATGAAAATTTACAATACAATACTATACCATAGGACTATAACTTCCGTAAACAATGAAAAATACTTATCGATGCTATGATATGCCTTTCTACCAAGTAATCATTTGAAAGTATTTTTATGGCATATCTCTAATTTCCAGGGGTAGTGAGGTAATTATAGAGCTTGTTCCCAGCATAGTTGGCAGATTTTTCATAAGCTTTTTTTTGATATTGAGAGGTTACTAGCATTTTAGAATTGTAGAGAGTCCAGTCAGGGTTTGCTAAGTACGTATCAGAGTTTTGGAGATATAAACAGATCGATGGTAATGTCAGGATGCAGTTTTCAGCAAACACCTGCCTGCAAGTACTATGTACCAAATGGAATATCAAATATCAGTCTTATAATACGCTTTTGTCAACGGAGTATAGTTTTAGCGTTCACAGAGTTTCCCCATAAACAAATATGGAAAGTAAGGTGGCTGTAAACTAACGAGTAGTAAATTTTAATGAGAGTATTTTTAAGTTGCACACTAGCGTAGAATCCAGAGTTGAGTTTTTCACCTAAATGTTCAATGTGGGAATCCCAACATATAAACTGGTTAACGATGACTTCTAGAAACCTCACCTGTGAGACATCAGACTCACCTTTCTCACATCTGGAAGACATGTAAACTGTTTTGTCAATATTCGGTTTTATATTATTTCAATTACACCAATTATGAAAAGTATCTACAGCATATAATACTCTTTTTCAACGAAAACCCCCTTATTCTCTCCTTAATTTAGGCAGATATCTGACAGAAAACTACTTCCCTGGCTAATACCACGACGGATGTAGAATTAAATCTGACAGATATCTGTGTAGCGTTCTCCCTAGAATCTGGGAGACAACCACAAATGCTTTCTGTATCAAGTAGCAGAATCCTGCTCGACATGATCAAGGACTTGACCACTTACATACTAGTTTCGAGGTGTATTGCCTCTCTTCAGTGCAAGGTATGTCAGACAACTTTCACCGTCGTCGACGTCCTTGGTCATGCCACGCAGTTCACTGATACTTGAAATGATTCTCTGAGGTGGATGCGGCGTCTCGTGAGAAAACAGTCACAGCGCCAACCCTAGAAAACCTCAGAAAACACTCCAAAGCAACTCGAGGTAGAGTATATTTGAAAATATCAGACAAAGTCTGATGGCTTCAGGAGAGAGACAGAATTTCAACGAAAACCCCCTTATTGTCTTCTTAATTTACCACGACGGACCTTGAATTAAATCTGACAGATATCTGTGCAGCGTTCTCCTTAGAATCGGGGAGACAGCTACAAATGCTTTCTGTATCAAGTAGCAGAATCCTACCCGACATGATCAAGAACTTAACCACTTACACACTAGTTTTGAGATATATTGCCTCTACTCAGTGCATTGGTAATAGCAAAATAATGGAAATGGCGAATAACGGTGACGTAATTTTTAACGGAAGTGATACAGCATAGGGCTAAATATCTACAATTTCCGGTGTTGTAAGTAAGTAAGTAAGCGAAACTATTTGAAAACCAACAAGTAATAATTATTGTTACTAATTTCATTGAAGAAATGTTTCAGCTTCCTAGTTTTATCATTGAAATTTAAAGCAAAATGTTGAGTAAGAGACATCAGTAATTATGTCATAATTTATATTTGTTTTTTTCTTCCTACCTAGAGTATTATTAACAATGTTCCAGATTGTTTCATGTTTGTTATTACTATTTGAAATTAGTATCTGATTTGAAAATTCTACCAACCCCTATTCAAGTTTTTATGTGAATCAGTTTTACAATAGGATTATAAGTATAATATTAAATAAGGATGAGTGACTTCACTGAAAAAGCTATGGCTGGAATAGTATGCATTATGATTGTAGCTGCTAAAACACAATTCAGTACAATGATGGCATTACATTAGTAGACAAACAATGCCGATTCTGTGAACGAAGAGTGTCACAGAATCGGCATTGCTCCACACGGTGAATCTCTCGATGGCCGCGTCCATCGAGTTCTTGCCGTTGGTGGAGGGTTGGTGCTGAAGAAGATGACGTGTTCGCCGAAGAGTTTCGGGGTGGGGGGCTTCAAAACGTTTCACCCTAAGTGGCGCGCGTCTTTTCTGCAAAAAAACATGGCGGCGATGCAGCGGAAGGCAAAAAAACATGGCGGCGATGCAGCGGAAGGCAAAAAAACATGGCGGCGATGCAGCGGAAGGCAAAAAAACATGGCGGCGATGGAGCGGAAGGGGTGGCGATGAAGCGGAAGGCAAAAAACATGGCGGCGATGGAGCGGAACTCAAAAAACATGGCGGCGATAGAGCGGAAGGCAAAAAAACATGGCGCGATGAGGCGGAACGCAAAAAACATGGCGGCGATGGAGCGGAAGGCAAAAAAACATGGCGCGATGGAGCGGAACGCAAAAAACATGGCGGTGATAGAGCGGAAGGCAAAAAAACATGGCGCGATTTAGCGGAACGCAAAAAACATGGCGGCGATGGAGCGGAAGCCAAAAAAACATAGCGCGATGGCGGAAGTTATGAAAAAACTTCTTTCCCTCACGTGATTCGCTGAGAGCAATTGGCTGGAAGAGAAAAAAAGTCACGTGATTCGTTGAGAGCAATTGGCTGGAAGAGAAAAAAACATGGCCGCCGCCGCCACCTTAATTGACAGAAAGAAAAAATTAAATATGAAAAATGTCTCTACTGACTTAGAACACACCCAACAGAAAACTATGATGGACGACTTATTATTAATTCACTCGCTCTCGAATGAAATTTCAAAAGAAAAAAATATGTCTCCGTGCGCTGTAATCATAAACAGCGATAAGAGCCACATCTGGTGTTTACTCTCTCTCCAATGAAATTCTAAGAAATACGATTTGGCCTTGGACTTGTTTACTGTCTCAGATGTTGTTTTTCCAGGAAAATGATGAGTCAGCAGAGATAAGAGAGTTTAGTTTGAAGCCAAATTGATCGATTCAAGGCATTTTAAGTGTCTCACTCTAACCCATGGCATTGTATATCTGTCTTTGTTTGTTCGCATTTATTGAAATGAATAACGTCAGTTCGAGAAAAATACGTTTATTTTTTCAAATAAAAAATTATACTTCAGTGCCATGGTAATATTCACCATCTTTGTTCGAATTGTTGAATATGTATCTTTGTCGAATTGATTGCAACAGCTTGTACGATGATTATAAAGATACAAAAACATAAATCCATCGTAGGCGTCTGTAGGGCATCTTGACGTCGTCGTCGTTACTCGGGGCACGGCAGGCATCGTGCGAGGGGTCACCTCCTCCACCACCTGAGATGCTGGCGGTTGCAGCAAAAACCAGTCAGTTTCTTGGCAAGTTTCGTTGCGAAAGACTTTCCTCAGCGTGTGGTGGGGACATGTTTGTTAAGTCGTAAAAAGCAACTTTTGGTCGTCCTACCTCCACCACACCCATGCGATACGATTATTTAGCGAAATTACCGGGAATTTTTTGGCAGGTGCGAAAAATCTAATATCCAAGCCCAAGTGTTTGAGAGAATGCATGTTTCTCACGAGTGTTTATTTCGACTGTCAGTTGTTTATATTAGCATATTCGAATAATTGATATATTGAAATCCGTCAGTTTTCGTGAGTACACCCTGTATAAATAGTCTCAAATCGCTTCATGAGAGCTCGGTAGGTAATAATCGAACTTTCAGACATTTCATTCATATAGGTACCACGGTATATATATTTTATTATCAAAACACTATGTGAATTTTTGCCAAAGAATCAAACAAACTTCAAGTATTTATTCGCATATAATTTGAGTTTATTTACCATCTCGATATTCATATCTATGCATGGTCAACGATTTCAAGCAGGTAGGTATTGCTGACACAACAAATTAATAATCCCAGTGGCTTGGACGTTTTGAATGCTCGAGTTCATACATATTTGTCATTGCTGTTTCCTCAATACGCCATTATCGATGATATTTAAGAGAATTTCGTATTCCGAGAATTTGTTTGCAAAAATCGGAAGTTGAAATATATAGCGAATTTCTTGAGTGTTTGTGAATAAATTTGGTACAGAAATTTGTTTATTACCATATTTGCGTTCCAAAGAATTCTCGATCATATGATGATGCAATCGAACACCTGAATAAACAAAACCAATCGGATTCTGAGATCAAAGCACTCGATTCTAGGTCTGTATATCATCTCACTTTATACCATTGGATTTCATGTCTATCTCCCTCTGCATTCATCATTTGAATAGAGTTTAAAACCGAATAGCTCGGAATGTTCTGGAAATTAGAGTCTGATCACGTCATACCTGAATTGGAGGATGATCCAGCAGCACCTATTAGGTAAAAGCTAAACTAACATCACGGTAATAATTGCCACTTGTCGATTGCTTTTGCGAATTCATACAAAGTTGAATTCTGAATAGTTGAAATAGACATGAGTGAGAGATGACGTGGAAAGACCTTTGGGAAATCACCAAACATTTTTGAGTAAAATTCATGCTTTTTTTAAATTTAATTGAGTTCGTGAACAAGATTTCCGTTTGAAAAAAAGAGAATAACTTCGAGCGAACACAGTATCGAGATGACTTGGAATATTTTTGAGTGAAGTCCATGTTAATTCAAATGGAAAACGATGGTCTCGTAGCGACGTGGTCCGCATAAAAAATAATGCGGTACTGGACTTGGAGTATTTCAGGCAGGTAATCGAGTTCGTGAACAAGATTTCCGTTTGAAAAAAAAGAGAATAACTTCGAGCGAACGCAGTATCGAGATGCCTTGGAATATTTTTGAGTGAAGTCCATGTTAATTCAAATGGGCAACGATGGTCTGGTAGCGACGGAGTCCGCATAAAAATAATGCGGTACTGGACTTGGAGTATTTCAGGCAGGTAATCGAGTTCGTGAACAAGATTTCCGTTTGAAAAAAAAGAGAATAACTTCGAGCGAACACAGTATCGAGATGACTTGGAATATTTTTGAGTGAAGTCCATGTTAATTCAAATGGGCAACGATGGTCTCGTAGCGACGTGGTCCGCATAAAAAATAATGCGGTACTGGACTTGGAGTATTTCAGGGAAGTAATCGAGTTCGTGAACAAGATTTCCGTTTGAAAAAATCAGAATAACTTCGAGCGAACACAGTATCGAGATGACTTGGAATATTTTTGAGTGAAGTCCATGTTAATTCAAATAGGCAAAAATGGTCTCGTAGCGACATGGACTTCGAAACGTTCACAGTGGGTGGTGCTACGCATCTTCAACAACATTATACTAATTCGAATTTACAGGCGGCTTTCAAACTTGATCGATAGTACATTTTCAGTTCGAAAGATTCATACCTTATCCAAACGCAGAATAAAGAAATTGCTGAAAAAACATCCAATGATTGAGGTTAATAATAAATTTTGTGCTGAATTTGTCAAAGATAGCTTGAATATGTTATATAATGATATAGAATATTTCAGTACTAAAAACAATATCATTGACAGGGGTACAAACTTGAAAGGGTGGTTCCAAGAGAACGTCATTGACCATATTCGATATAAATTGTCGAAATCATTGGAACAGGAAAGAGATTCCACACTTAAAAAAATTGTTAGTTAGGATGTATATATTAGTGAATATAACATTGAACACGGTTCATCTTTCATCGAGCTTCCAAAGTCCATAGCCAGAAAGCAAGCGTGCATTAATATAAAAAATAACGGTGAAGCATGCTTTGCTTGGTCGGTTGTTTCAGCTCTGCATCCAGCATGAAAGCATAGTGACAGGACAAAATCATATCCACATTACACACAAATCTTGAATTTGGACGGTATTCAATTTCCGATGAAATTGGAGCAAATTACCAAATTTGAGAACCTGAACAACATATCGATCGATTTGTACACCTTGGTATTAACTCAGCCGCAGGCGGACAGAGAGGCATTTTTCGTAACTGTTCCCAGTCGACTCACCAAACGGAGATTGAACCGACATGTTAATTTACTTTTAATTCAGAATGAATATCATTCAAAATTGAAGGGTTATAGGGGACCGCCAGAAACAGTTGATGATACCAAAATTCGATACCACTACTGCTTCATCAAATATTTATCCCGACTGCTCAGTACACAAATAAGTAGAAACAGGCATAAAGCATATTTTTGTGATGGATGTTCAAGATACTTCACGAGCCACGGAAAACTCATGAGTCATACTATTGACTGTCAAAAAGAGGCTGAAATGCAAACAAACTAGATACATCACCATATTGAATGAAAAATATTGATTTGTTCAGAACCCGCATGATGATGAATTTTTTACAGAATATGTGTGAAAATGGAATAGAAACTGTGCTCCAGGCGGGACGTCTATATCCACAATATTATGTTAAGTGTATATATATATATATATATATATATATATATATATATATATATATATATATATATATATATATATATATACATATATATATATGAATAGTAACTTGTGACATTTACATATATATATATATATATATATATATATATATATATATATATATATATATATATATATATATATATATATATATATATATATTTGCGTCTATACACACCCACTTTCATACATACTACCTACGAACCCAGGCCAAATCCCACCAACTTAGACCCGCCTTCGGGCTTGACAACGTTTAGCTATGTTAAACTGTCAAGTATGGTCAGGAGGCTCATGGGACGAAATTTTGGGAGGGTCGAAAAAGGCGGTAAAATCATGATTTTTATATAGATTTAATTCCATCATCGACTGTGTAGGGGGCGCTTCTGTGGATCGTGTATATGGTATATTGCATTTCACCGACTAATACCAACCCAAGATTTGGCAACCGCGCCGATTGAGTAGTAAGGCCATTTAAGCGTCGAATTTGGATCCTACTGTTAAAATATTGTAATTTTATATGTTTTGAGGATATCTATAGTTCAATGGAAATATGTAGAAGAAGCAGATTGTTACATTTTGCCGAATTCATTCAGGAATATTTGTATGTTGTATGTTTGAATGTTTCTACTAATACAAGTCGAACAACAATCTATTATCAAAAATGATTTTTTTATATTTCAGTTCATTTTTGAATTAACAGGATGAGAAAAAAAAATATTTAACTTCATCGTCAGTTACTCATATGCAATACCTAATCAAAAGATAGAGAAAACCATTTTTTATGTCAATAAGTTATTGGATACTTGATAAAATACAAAACTTTGAAAAGTATAGTACATGCAAAATTTTTGCGAAAATTTTATTTTGAATTGACAGGATATGATTCGAACGGCTTTCGAACACATACTGATATTTGAGAAAACATTTCTGTAAACATCTTCCAATACTCGTATGCAATGAAAAGATAGAGAACGCCATTTTTTCATATCAGTAAGTTATTGAATATTTGATAATATTTTTCGTCTTGGGAACTTTTCCACTTACATCACTCGATACACAACAAATCTCAAATATTGGTAGGTGTATCACGCAAGTGATTTTCAAATTATAAGGTAATACTTTCGATATGTACCAAACATGCGTATTTGTTAATTATAAAATGGTAAAAAGAAGGTTCTCGGGCCCAATACCGTAGAAAAAATTACGACCTGAACGTTGAGACTTCCTATCTATTCTCCATATCTGTTGGTAGGTAGCGAAGTGGCCAGATGTCGGCCGTTGAAACTTCTATTGGCGCTTGGCCAGGTGAGAATCCTGAGTGAGAGAGAATGTTTTCCAATTTCATCGGAGTCGATAGGCGATTTGAATTGTCTAGATGCCAATCTCTACGTCTGGTGCTTCCTTTAAATGCGCACCGACCACCCGTGGAGGTGCTGTAGGTTTTCTGGGTTTTCCTAGAGCTGAAAAGTAAATACGCCTTGAAAAAATCGGTAAGTCGCCCCAGAGCGACACGGCAAATAATAATAGCCGTCCTCTACCATACAGTCTATGCCTTTGGGTAGACCCTGTGAGTATTCATGAGGGAGTATTGTTATTATCATTATATTAATATTATATTGGATAACATGCTATTTTCTCGGTATTGGGCCCGGTAGTACAATCATTTAAGAGCAAAGAATAATAGAATCCCATTAAAAAAACAGCTCTTGAGCAAAAGAATAAAATATGCTTCTAATGAAATCATATGGGAAATGATTAATTAGCTGATTGAAACTTGAATAACAATATACTCAAAAAGTGTGATGATCCGCAAAAAATTATTAAAAAGGAAGTGGCTGACGAATTCGCAACATACTTTTCGAGTATATGCAAAAACTTCTCTTGATGTTTTTTAGGGATCTGTTTTGGGCGTCTTAATTTTTCTCATTTTCATAAAATTTTGCTTTGAAGAAGATTATGTACTTGCATTGCATTCTTTGGAACCTTTGGTGTAGTAATCAATGTACCCCGACACCAAAACGCTATTTTTCCGACTCCACACGTGTTTCGGTTTGAATCTTTCTCGCCGGAAGATGGTCACTTGGTGAATGAAACACGTGTCGAGGTTATGAAATAGCAGTTTGGTGTCAGGAAAACATTCCAGTACACTTATTGAAGGAGATGAAAAAAGGCATACTCCGATAGGGGCACGCGACTTTAGCAACTTCTACATGGACATTTTTTTTTCAAATTAATCCCTTAGAATGGACTTATTTTCTTTAATTTCAAAAATTATTAAAGAGAGTTATTTCTATTCAGGTTCAACATACGTCCTTAATTCGACCGTTCCATTGCAACTTTTAGTTTTTTGCATTTATTTAATATTATCTACGAAACTTCTCTTACATAAAAAAATGTAAATTCAAGAAAAGCGTGTTGTAACACTAGCTTCATCATGCTACTAACTTTTAATCACTGAGTAATGAAAAAGTACATTTTACTTAGAAAGAAAAGCGTTTGAATTTTTTTTGATACAGAATTGATGTATTTCAGCATTTAGGATAGAAATTTATTTCAATTGATTTTTGTCAGTACTAAATCGATGCCACACTCATTGAACAAAAAATCATTGACCTACTGTATCTAATCAGAAGAGCATCGTCTCCATGAAAATATCTGAACTAAAGACAGATCATCCTTTCTAAAGTGTTCCAGGGAAGTAAGCGAGCTTGTGGAAAAAGCATTGCCGACAAGACGAATGTCTCTGTTATGGACTGAATCTAAAAGATTCAGTGAGTGTTAAGGGACTCCATAGAGGGAGTTTCAAAATTCAGAATCAAGATTTTATGGGCGGGTTTTTTTCAGGTCAAACTAAGTTACATTAACATGTATCCGCAAACACTTCGTTACAAATGTACAGAGCGTTGAAATTTTAAGATTTATTTATTTGTTTGATCCCTCTCTCAGTTTTTAAGATATTGAAATCAAATTTGAAACATAGATTACGTTTCAGGGCTAACATCATCCAACATGCCAAGATATTTTTTCAGGGGTCAAGCGTTTTAGTAATGCTTTGCTGGTGTATTCTTATACATAAAATGAATTTTTTGATTTCTTCACAAATTTTTTTCTTTCGTAATTTATATGCATCTACGACCATAATAATTGAAATTCTTCAACGAAACAATGAAAAATAAATTTAACTTAGTGGGCTTTGACTGCTATCTTCATTTTGATGTTTAGGTTTCTTTGGAAGCATTTGACATTATTTGAAAGTTGGTTTGTGTCTGATCGTGTGTGTTTCCTAATCGCCAGTTTCCCAACCAGAGAACTCTTGTAAATTCCCATAATCACGTTCGGAAATACGGTAGATTCCAGACTCCAAGGCACAATGCTGGCAGACCGCCATAAGCATGTAATCCAGTAATGGAAGAAGAGATTCTGAATGACAAGTAGCAAAAGATTTGGATGTTTCCCATTCAACTGTCTGGAAACACGTTATGCCCATATTATATTCAGAGGTTTGCTTTCTCGAGATTTTCCACTGCGCTTGCAGTTTTTCAGACGGATACTGCACCAAGTAGGGTACCTGAATTTTTATCCAAACATGATCAGACAATCTGGACACCAAGAACAGTTTAGCGTAAACATATGGGCAGGAATAGTGGGGAGATACTTGAATTGAACCTTTAATTTCACCGCGAATTATGAATGGTTGCACATTTTATTCATATACAGTGTTTCCCAATCGGAGGATTGGCAGAGCAAATCCAATTGCTTGGACTTCAACACGCTGAACTTTTTTTATGGGGACATGTAAAGGGCCTAGTTTATGGCGTAGAACCAGTGTCTTCCATCAAAGTCTCCACTGAACGAATTATGGAAGCCCTAAAAACCGTGAAAATCTCAAGAACGTGTGCGGCAGCCTATGAGAAGAAGATATAAAGAGGTCAAGGTTCGTTAGGTTTTTTTTTATTTTTGGGTATTGTTAACAAAAACTCGCAATTTAGATTAAAAACCAAATTAATTTATTTTCATTGTGATAATAGGTTCCCACTTTTTGTTTAATTTTAATTGAATGTAGCGAAATACAAAATATTCTCAAAACTCTTTTCTCGATATATCGGGTGCAGATGTGTAAAAATTACACAAGACAAAAAATGTCATTATTAAAACAAAAAATTCATATCGTATTTCAGAATCTGTCACAATAAAGTTTATGGGGCGAAACAGGGCTTTACCTCTGAAAAAATATCTCACTGTAGATTCTTATAATTACGCACAAGATAAGGAGAACTCAAGTGAATGAAAAAATCGAAAAACAACGCTTTTTAAAAGTTGGAAGAGTACGAAGCTGACACAATTTCGACAAAGATTTTCCTATACGACGTTACCAATGTTTTGGACATATCCATGCAAAAAGCGTGGCAACACCGCCGGGTCTGTAAACGTTGGCAAAATGTCGGAAAATGTATATGATGGCTTGGAAAAGCGGTGAAATATGATGGGTGTGTGAACGTCTTATGTATAATACGAAATAATTTTTTTTCGCCTTTTATTACCCCTCTCGGTTGCCCTTGTTTTATTAGGTTGAAATATATATAGAACACCAGAAATTTTGTTAAAATCATCAGTATTTCTAGGGGGTCTGAGGTCGCCTGCCATGCTGTACTGGTCTGACAACGGCGGTCATATCTGTATATATATATATATATATATATATATATATATATATATATATATATATATATATATATATATATATATATATATATATATATATATATATATATATATATATATATATATATATATATATATATATATATATATATATATATATATATATATATATATATATATATATATATATATATATATATTAGTAAACATTATATGCTGAATAAAACAACTATGCTAACATTTAAGAGTATTTTTCCCTATTTTCCATACGCAACCATTATCCATCAGTTCCCAAAAATTCACCATTTAATACCATAGTTTTCTGTCGGAAATTGTTACATTTTTGACGAGAAATTGACCGCTTTCTAGAGTAAAAAATACCCTTGTGGGGATGAAGAAGTACCTTATTCGAGGTGAAGATATGTTTCTTTTTGGAAACATCAGTGCCATCTATAGTTCTGTATGGATATCACTCTAGTCGGTCAATCTACCAGTTTCATTAAAAAAAATTTAAATTTTTTGTGCAAGAAAGTGCCTCTTTTTTGAGGTGAAAAAGTACCACTTTTCTATTTGAAAAAGTGTCATTTTTTTTTATGCAAATACTGTCACTTTTTTTCATAAAAAAACTGTCACTTTTTTATGAAAAAACTAACTTTTTTAATGCAAAAAAGTGTCACTTTTTTCTGCAAAAAAGTGCCTGTTTTTTGCCCCAAAAAGTAACACTTTTATTGACATGGTGGAAAAAGCTGAGTGAAAGCTGAGTGATTCACTCAGCCACTCAGCTTTCACTGAAAATGCTTCACTCCGCTTTTACCACCATGTTAATAAAGGTGTCTCTTTTCTTCATTCAAAAATACATGTATTCTTATTGGAAAATGGCAATTTTTTTTATCAAAAAATTACCGAAAATTGACATGGTGGAAAAAGCTGAGTGAATGCTGAGTGAAAGCTGAGTGAATGCTGAGTGAATGCTGAGTGACTCAAAATTCACTGAAAATGCTTCACTGAAATCCTTCCACCATGTCAATTTTGGGTCATTTTTTTTATCGAAAAAAGTGTCACTTTTTTGCATAAAAAAAGAACATGTTTTTGCACCAAAATTGGAAGAATAATTCAATCAAAAATGTGCTGCTTTTTCGCATAAAAAATGAGCATGTTTTTTGAAGCAAAATATGATGAATAATTCAATCAAAAATGTGATACTTTTTTGCATAAAAATTGACATGTTTTTTTAAGCAAAAAAATAGGGAAGGATATTTTCGAGTAACAAAATTACAATAAAAAATATTCTAAGATATATATATATATTTTCATAAAAGTATTGATGGACGATCTACAAACTACGCATGTATCGCACGTGATGGCGCACTGTGAGCAGCACACCAAGTGTCTACATGACATAAACAATACACTTAGTTCATTCTGTGAGTCTATGTTTATGGCATCTGAGGTCACTTTGCTGCTCATGTCACCTTTCACTTGTCGTTCTTCTGGAGCAACATCAGCGCCAACTGTCGGTGGTGGTGATGATGATACCCAAACTGTGGGCGGAGTGTCATCTGCCCACTCATCCTTGTGAAGGAACATCAGCGCCATCTGTCGGTGGTGGTGATGACAGCCAAACTGCCCTGTTTTTTTGCCTCCCGCTCCATCGCCACCATGTTTTTTTGCAGAAAAGACGCGCGCTTTGACAGACTAATAGATGGCACCAATGTCTTTCTCTGAGTCACCGAGAACCGCCACAAATAGGCGTTGAGTGAGTTAGTAGCCACTCAACTGAACCAATCACTCAGTAGTTATTCAGCTACTGGGTGAATGAATCACTCTGTAGCTCTCACTGAGCCTAAGAATCACTCTGTACAGCAGCCAAGAAATGTAACACTCGGTCATTAGCTGAATTAATCACTCGACTGATTGAATCACTCAGCAGTTATTCAATTCAGTCACTGAGTGAAGGACTCTGCCATCTGCGTGCGTCTGCCAGCAAAAATTCACACTACAAAAGACCTAATCGAGAATATTCAAGGGTATGTTGTGTATTTCCGTCATTGACTCCATTACAGCCTTGGATGTTCGAGTGACGAAATACATGACAGATTCTTTGAAGAACCGTAAAGCCTCGAAAAAGAATAATGACGTTTGAATGGCTAACAGATGGTGCTGATATCCCCACTAGAACGGAGAGTGTTTGGTGACATTAGTAGGTTGACAGATGGCGCTGATATTCCCACCAGAACGGAGAATGACAGGTGGCATCAAGCAACTGACAGATGATGCTGATGTTCCTCCAGAACCAAGAGCGTCAGGCGTCATTAGCGGAGTGACAGATGACACCTCACCAGCAGTTTGTCTGTCATCACCACCACCGACAGATGGCGCTGATGTTCCTTCACAAGGATGAGTGGGCAGATGACACTCCGCCCACAGTTTGGGTATCATCATCACCACCACCGACAGTTGGCGCTGATGTTGCTCCAGAAGAACGACAAGTGAAAGGTGACATGAGCAGCAAAGTGACCTCAGATGCCATAAACATATACTCACAGAATGAACTAAGTGTATTGTTTATGTCATGTAGACACTTGGTGTGCTGCTCACAGTGCGCCATCACGTGCGATACATGCGTAGTTTGTAGATCGTCCATCAATACTTTTATGAAAATATATATATCTTAGAATATTTTTTATTTTAATTTTGTTACTCGAAAATATCCTTCCCTATTTTTTTGCCTAAAAAAATATGTCAATATTTATGCAAAAAAGTATCACATTTTTGATTGAATTATTCATCATATTTTGCTTCAAAAAACATGCTCATTTTTTATGCGAAAAAGCAGCACATTTTTGATTGAATTATTCTTCTAATTTTGGTGCAAAAACGTGTTCTTTTTTGATGCAAAAAAGTGACACTCTTTTCGATAAAAAAATGACCCAAAATTGACATGGTGGAAAGATTTCAGTGAAGCATTTTCAGTGAATTTTGAGTCACTCAGCTTTCACTCAGCATTCATTCAGCTTTTTCCACCATGTCAATTTTCGGTCATTTTTTTGATAAAAAAAATTGCCATTTTCCAATAAGAATACATGTATTTTTGAATGAAAAAAAGAGACACCTTTATTAACATGGTGGTAAAAGCTGAGTGAAGCATTTTCAGTGAAAGCTGAGTGGCTGAGTGAATCACTCAGCTTTGACTCAGCTTTTTCCACCATGTCAATAAAAGTGTTACATTTTAGGACAAAAAAAACAGGCACTTTTTTTGCAGAAAAAAGTGACACTTTTTTGCATTAAAAAAGTTACAGTTTTTGCATAAAAAATTGACAGTTTTTTTATAAAAAAAGTGACAGTATTTGCATAAAAAAATTACACTTTTTTAAATAGAAAAGTGGTACTTTTTCACCTCAAAAAAGAGGCACTTTCTTGCACAAAAATTTTTAATTTTTTTAATGAAACTGGTAGATTGACCGATTAGAGTGATATCCATACAGAACGATAGATGGCACTGATGTTTACAAAAAGAAACATATCTTTACCTCGAATAAGGTACTTCTTCAAGGGTATTTTTTACACTAGAAAGCGGTCAATTTATCGTCAAAAATGTAACAATTTCCGACAGAAAACTGTGGTATTAAATGGTGAATTTTTGGGAACTGATGGATAATGGTTGCGTAGGGAAAAAAGGGAAAAATACTCTTGAATGTTAGCATAGTTGTTTTATTCAGTATATAATGTTTACTAATATATATATATATATATATATATATATATATATATATATATATATATATATATATATATATATATATATATATATATATATATATATATATATATATATATATATATATATATATATATATATATATATATATGAGTTTTTTAATATTTGGGATATGCAGCAGGCCAATAAGGGTACTCTTATACACTTGTTCCAAGCTTTCAATAACTTTTTATTATCATCTCCAGGAAAACTACAAATATGTAAAGACAACTATGAGAATTAAGCCAACGAAAAACGTGGAATAACTTACACTGTTTCGAGGTTACATGGCGTATATGTTAAAAATAATCATGAAATATGGACAGCACTGGGAGTAAAACATCATTGATAACAACCAAGAGTAACGTGGATGCACACTCATTACTGATGATACATTATGACATGGATTTTAAAATTGTTAAAAATTCTATAAAAGCACGTGTTGTCCTTGAAGAGGCAAACAACCGCGGCGAGTAATTTTATTCGACTGACTAGCCAAGACCACTGACAAATGACATGAGACAATTGATACATGATATATGACAGGTGACATGAGCTACACGGAATCTTAATCATGGGGAGTGACAGATGACACTACAACCTAATGATACAGATCTGTGATGGAGCTACATGGAACAATAATTATGAATTGTGAAATTTGGAATATGAGAACAATATATTTTATATTAATGGTGTAGGTGCCAATGAGCTGAACCAACCGCCTACACCATTAATATAAAATATATTGTTCTCATATTCCAAATTTCACAATTCATAATTATTGTTCCATGTAGCTCCATCACAGATCTGTATCATTAGGTTGTAGTGTCATCTGTCACTCCCCATGATTAAGATTCCGTGTGGCTCATGTCACCTGTCATATATCATGTATCAATTGTCTCATGTCATTTGTCAGTGGTCTTGGCTAGTCAGTCGAATAAAATTACTCGCCGCGGTTGTTTGCCTCTTCAAGGACAACACGTGCTTTTATAGAATTTTTAACAATTTTAAAATCCATGTCATAATGTATCATCAGTAATGAGTGTGCATCCACGTTACTCTTGGTTGTTATCAATGATGTTTTACTCCCAGTGCTGTCCATATTTCATGATTATTTTTAACATATACGCCATGTAACCTCGAAACAGTGTAAGTTATTCCACGTTTTTCGTTGGCTTAATTCTCATAGTTGTCTTTACATATTTGTAGTTTCCCTGAAGATGATAATAAAAAGTTATTGAAAGCTTGGAACAAGTGTATAAGAGTACCCTTATTGGCCTGCTGCATATCCCAAATATTAAAAAACTCATTTCGTAACTAGTCAGCAAACAAGACTACCCTTTTCTGTATATATATATATATATATACTTAACATAATATGGTGGATATAGACGTCCCGCCTGGAGCACAGTTTCTATTCCAGTTTCACACATATTCTGTGAAAAATTCATCATCATGCGGGTTCTGAACAAATCAATATTTTTCATTCAATATGGTGATGTATCTAGTTTGTTTGCATTTCAGCCTCTTTTTGACAGTCAATAGTATGACTCATGAGTTTTCCGTGGCTCGTGAAGTATCTTGAACATCCATCACAAAAATATACTTTATGCCTGTTTCTACTTATTTGTGTACTGAGCAGTCGGGATAAATATTTGATGAAGCAGTAGTGGTATCGAATTTTGGTATCATCAACTGTTTCTGGCGGTCCTCTATAACCCTTCAATTTTGAATGATATTCATTCTGAATTAAAAGTAAATTAACATGTCGGTTCAATCTCCGTTTGGTGAGTAACTGGGAACAGTTACGAAAAATGCCTCTCTGTCCGCCTGCAGCTGAGTTAATACCAAGGTGTACAAATCGATCGATATGTTGTTCAGGTTCTCAAATTTGGTAATTTGCTCCAATTTCATCGGAAATTGAATACCGTCCAAATTCAAGATTTGTGTGTAATGTGGATATGATTTTGTCCTGTCACTATGCTTTCGTGCTGGATACAGAGCTGAAACAACCGACCAAGCAAAGCATGCTTCATCATTATTTTTTATATTAATGCACGCTTGCTTTCTGGCTATGGACTTTGGAAGCTCGATGAAAGATGAACCGTGTTCAATGTTATATTCACTAATATATACTTCCTAACTAACAATTTTTTTAAGTGTGGAATCTCTTTCCCGTTCCAATGATTTCGACAATTTATATCGAATATGGTCAATGACGTTCTCTTGGAACCACCCTTTCAAATTTGTACCCCTGTCAATGATATTGTTTTTAGTACTGAAATATTCTATATCATTATATAACATATTCAAGCTATCTTTGACAAATTCAGCACAAAATTTATTATTAACCTCAATCATTGGATGTTTTTTCAGCAATTTCTTTATTCTGCGTTTGGATAAGGTATAAGCGTCTTGAAAAAATTGTCCAATATCCTTATGTGTCAAATTCATTATTATTCCTGTACGCAGACCTGACGAAAATGCGGATTTCATATCTTCCCACTTCACTCGTGATGATAACTTTGATGTTGCCCCTCCTCCAACCACTCCTGCATTTTTAATTGAATTTCTTACAATTTTCAAATTTCCCGCCAAAGTTTGGAGTCTGCGTAAAGTCCCTATTGACTGCTCTTCGTTGATTGATGACATAGCTTTATTTAGCATACGAGCAGTTCTTTTACAATGTGCCAACCAAATATTGCACTTTCTCTTTGAGATGTCCATTTTGAGAATTGACACCGCTTCTTCCAAATTTTTGATTATGTTTACGCATACAGTAGATAAAACATCAACGAATTTTAGTTTGCTTCTGATGAGTTTCATAGCTCTACACAAATTTGCAGGCATATTTTCACTCAAAGTATCAAGTTGCTTGAATTCCAATTGTTTCAAACTTTCGTTAATTTCCCTACATAGTTCAACCATGTCTGCGTAAATAGTAGTGATGTCTTCAGAATTCATATTTGTTCACTGAATGAAGAAACTGATACAGAATGTGTGTGAAAAATGAAAATCGAAACTTACCCTTCCGATGGTAGACAGCTGGCTTGGATTCAGTAGTCTACTCTTCTATTGTTTCGATAGAAAGGTATAATATGCTGCGGGTCTGGTATGCTCTGAGCTGGGTTTCAATTCAACTTCACCAAATTTCGTCTCCCGTTTCCAAGTATTGAATGTACAACGTCTGAGGTGGTAGATCATCGGCCACAGCTCATTTTCAGCAAATAATAACTAATCCAGTCACATTTCAAGCTGTCGTATGAACACAACTGGGTATAATATTGCGACAGAAGCGTAGCGCCATCTAGTATGAATCTTTCGAACTGAAAATGTACTATCGATCAAGTTTGAAAGCCGCCTGTAAATTCGAATTAGTATAATGTTGTTGAAGATGCGTAGCACCACCCACTGTGAACGTTTCGAAGTCCATGTCGCTACGAGACCATTTTTGCCTATTTGAATTAACATGGACTTCACTCAAAAATATTCCAAGTCATCTCGATACTGTGTTCGCTCGAAGTTATTCTGATTTTTTCAAACGGAAATCTTGTTCACGAACTCGATTACTTCCCTGAAATACTCCAAGTCCAGTACCGCATTATTTTTATGCGGACTTCGTCGCTACCAGACCATCGTTGCCCATTTGAATTAACATGGACTTCACTCAAAAATATTCCAAGGCATCTCGATACTGTGTTCGCTCGAAGTTATTCTCTTTTTTTTTCAAACGGAAATCTTGTTCACGAACTCGATTACCTGCCTGAAATACTCCAAGTCCAGTACCGCATTATTTTTTATGCGGACCACGTCGCTACGAGACCATCGTTGCCCATTTGAATTAACATGGACTTCACTCAAAAATATTCCAAGTCATCTCGATACTGTGTTCGCTCGAAGTTATTCTGTTTTTTTCAAACGGAAATCTTGTTCACGAACTCGATTACTTCCCTGAAATACTCCAAGTCCAGTACCGCATTATTTTTATGCGGACTTCGTCGCTACCAGACCTTCGTTGCCCATTTGAATTAACATGGACTTCACTCAAAAATATTCCAAGGCATCTCGATACTGCGTTCGCTCGAAGTTATTCTCTTTTTTTTCAAACGGAAATCTTGTTCACGAACTCGATTACCTGCCTGAAATACTCCAAGTCCAGTACCGCATTATTTTTTATGCGGACCACGTCGCTATGAGACCATCGTTGCCCATTTGAATTAACATGGACTTCACTCAAAAATATTCCAAGGCATCTCGATACTGTGTTCGCTCGAAGTTATTCTCTTCTTTTTTCAAACGTAAATCTTGTTCACGAACTCGATTGCCTGCCTGAAATACTCCAAGTCCAGTAACGCATTATTTTTTATGCTGACTTCGTCGCTACGAGACCATCGTTGCCCATTTGAATTAACATGGACTTCACTCAAAAATATTCCAAGTCATCTCGATACTGTGTTCGCTCGAAGTTATTATCTTTTTTTTTCAAACGGAAATCTTGTTCACGAACTCGATTACCTGCCTGAAATACTCCAAGTCCAGTACCGCATTATTTTTTATGCGGACCACGTCGCTACGAGACCATCGTTTTCCATTTGAATTAACATGGACTTCACTCAAAAATATTCCAAGTCATCTCGATACTGTGTTCGCTCGAAGTTATTCTCTTTTTTTTCAAACGGAAATCTTTTTCACGAACTCAATTAAATTTAAAAAAGCATGAATTTTACTCAAAAATGTTTAGTGATTTCCCAAAGGTCTTTCCACGCCATCTCTCACTCATGTCTATTTCAACTATTCAGTATTCAACTTTGTATGAATTCGCAAAAGCAATCGACAAGTGGCAATTATTACCATGATGTTAGTTTAGTTTTTACCTGATAGGTGCTGCTGGATCATCCTCCAATTCAGGTATGACGTGATCAGACTCTAATTTCCAGAACATTCCGAGCTATTCGGTTTCAAACTCTATTCAAATGATGAATGCAGAGGGAGATAGACATGAAATCCAATGGTATAAAGTGAGATGATATACAGACCTAGAATCGAGTGCTTTGGTCTCAAAATCCGATTGGTTTTGTTTATTCAGGTGTTCGATTGCATCATCATATGATCGAGAATTCTTTGGAACGCAAATATGGTAATAAACAAATTTCTGTACCAAATTTATTCACAAACAATCAAGAAATTCGCTATATATTTCAACTTCCGATTTTTGCAAACAAATTCTCGGAATACGAAATTCTCTTAAATATCATCGATAATGGCGTATTGAGGAAACAGCAATGACAAATATGTATGAACTCGAGCATTCAAAACGTCCAAGCCACTGGGATTATTAATTTGTTATGTCAGCAATACCTACCTGCTTGAAATCGTTGACCATGCATAGATATGAATATCGAGATGGTAAATAAACTCAAATTATATGCGAATAAATACTTGAAGTTTGTTTGATTCTTTGGCAAAAATTCACATAGTGTTTTGATAATAAAATATATATACCGTGGTACCTATATGAATGAAATGTCTGAAAGTTCGATTATTACCTACCGAGCTCTCATGAAGCGATTTGAGACTATTTATACAGGGTGTACTCACGAAAACTGACGGATTTCAATATATCGATTATTCGAATATGCTAATATAAACAACTGACAGTCGAAATAAACACTCGTGAGAAACATGCATTCTCTCAAACACTTGGGCTTGGATATTAGATTTTTCGCACCTGCCAAAAAATTCCCGGTAATTTCGCTAAATAATCGTATCGCATGGGTGTGGTGGAGGTAGGACGACCAAACGTTGCTTTTTACGACTTATCAAACATGTCCCCACCACACGCTGAGGAAAGTCTTTCGCAACGAGACTTGCCAAGAAACTGACTGGTGTTTGCTGCAACCGCCAGCATCTCAGGTGGTGGAGGAGGTGACCCCTCGCACGATGCCTGCAGTGCCCCGAGTAACGACGACGACTTCAAGACGCCTACGATGGATTTATGTTTTTGTATCTTTATAATCATCGTACAAGCTGTTGCAATCAATTCGACAAAGATACATATTCAACAATTCGAACAAAGATGGTGAATATTACCATGGCACTGAAGTATAATTTTTTATTTGAAAAAATAATCGTATTTTTCTCGAACTGACGTTATTCATTTCAATAAATGCGAACAAACAAAGACATATATACAATGCCATGGGTTAGAGTGAAACACTTAAAATGCCTTGAATCGATCAATTTGGCTTCAAACTCTTATCTCTGCTGACTCATCATTTTCCTGGAAAAACAACATCTGAGACAGTAAACAAGTCCAAGGCCAAATCGTATTTCTTAGAATTTCATTGGAGAGAGAGTAAACACCAGATGTGGCTCTTATCGCTGTTTACGACTACAGCGCGCGGAGACGTATTTTTTTCTTTTGAAATTTCATTCGAGAGCGAGTGAATTAATAATAAGTCGTCCATCATAATTTTCTGTTGTGTGTGTTCTAAGTCAGTAGAGACATTTTTCATATTTAATTTTTTCTTTTTGTCAATTAAGGTGGCGGCGGCGGCCATGTTTTTTTCTCTTCCAACCAATTGCTCTCAACGAATTACGTGACGTTTTTTTCTCTTCCAGCCAATTGCTCTCAGCGAATCACGTGAGGGAAAGAAGTTTTTTCATAACTTCCGCCATCGCGCTATGTTTTTTTGCCTTTCGCTCCATCGCCGCCATGTTTTTTGCGTTCCGCTCCATCGCGCCATGTTTTTTTGCCTTCCGCTCCATCACCGCCATGTTTTTTGCGTTCCGCTCCATCGCGCCATGTTTTTTTGCCTTCCGCTCCATCGCCGCCATGTTTTTTGCGTTCCGCTCCATCGCCGCCATGTTTTTTGCCTTCCGCTCCATCACCGCCCCTTCCGCTCCATCGCCGCCAAGTTTTTTTGCCTTCCGCTGCATCGCCGCCATGTTTTTTTGCCTTCCGCTGCATCGCCGCCATGTTTTTTTGCAGAAAAGACGCGCGCCACTTAGGGTGAAACGTTTTGAAGCCCCCTACCCCGAAACTCTTCGGCGAACACGTCATCTTCTTCAGCACCAACCCTCCACCAACGGCAAGAACTCGATGGACGCGGCCATCGAGAGATTCATCGTGTGGAGCAATGCCGATTCTGTGACACTCTTCGGTCACAGAATCGGCATTGTTTATCTACTTACATTGATGAAGGCGAATTTATTTCAAAGCAATCATTATATTTCTTGGTATACAGTGTGTAGTTTCAGACAAGATATTCATTCAAATATATCATTGTTGAGGTATTACTAGTTATAGTTGAGGTTCTTCAGATATACAGATAAGAGCTGCTCTTTCCATGTACTGTTCGATTCATTTGATACCGGAGGTAATTTTCCTCATATATATTATGTTTCGTATTTGTGATTGGAGAGGAATCGGTTAAACTGGAAATTGAAACTGTATCCATCAGCTGTTTGTACTGCATCATTTACTTTTTTATTGTATGTTCTTTTTCCTATTGAAATATTTTCCTTTAGTGATTATTGCTTGATAGCCAAATTTATTTTTCGATCTTAATTGTACAGCTTTGTGATTTATAGAAGTTTTTATGCTTTCTCATCATTTAATGGATTTTCTATTACAGTTCGATTATTGTATCGTTACCCATGCGTCATCAATTTATGATAGAAGAAATCACGCATCCTCTATCGAACATCTCTTTCTAACAACCGCTATGAGAGATTCAAAATCCGTTTACATTTGTCTGCTGAGCTAAGAATTATGGTATTATGATGATGACGCACGGGTAAAGATATAATAATCGAACTGTATATCATCCTCTTGAAAACAAACAACAAATACTTTCTTAGGTAGGAATACCTAACCTAATTATAAACGACTATCTTCGTGTGAAAGTTTCTCAAAAAACTTAATTTGTTTCCGTTTATGTACCTACTGCAGACCTTTCAGGCTTCACTCTTTTTTCTTAGGTTTAATTTCACCTTCAACTAATCTATACTTCACGTTATTTTTCATGTCACTTGAAACAAAGAAAAAATATATAAGAATGAGTAAAACTTCCATCACTAAACCTAAGTACCTACCTAAAAAGTAAACTTATTCTTTTCAAACAAACACAATGAAAATAAAATAAGTATTACCATCCTTCGACTCACATGAATTATAAAAAATTCATCCTTCATAGAATATGAGATAGACCTATGTTTATTACGTGAACTACAGTAACATATACTTACACTTGTACAGAGTACTTTGAATTAACAATTTTTATTTTCAGTCTGTGGAAGGTTGAAAGTCCCAAAAATTTATGTCAAGAAACGAATATCCTTCACAAAAAAAACTTTCCATCAATACTAATCAAAATGATGTTCACATCAATAGATATAAATTTTGGCTCTGGGTGAATTAGCCCTCTTCATGATTTGCATCAATTTTTTTCGACTTTGAGGTTGGAAAGGAACAATAAAAAACAATTGTTTGGGTGCATTATTAGTTGTATTTAAACACTTTGACATAATAATAAAAGATTTTCAAGTTTCCGGATTTGACATTTTTATCAATTTTCGACGAAGACTTCATACACACAGGACGATAGCAGAGTACGCAATGAACGACTGTTGTAAAGTGACATCACAGCGGCCGATGAGTTCGCGTCGTCGCATGCCTAGCTAAACAATTAAATATCTCGAAAACTATAAGACGTATCAAAAAAATGTGTTTTTTATTTTCAATAAAGTGTATTGCAAGGTAAAAAAATTGAAATATGGTGATATTCTTCATTTTGATATTGATAACGTATGTGGTTGGGAAAGTGAATATTGTAGAAAAACTGTTGTGCATAAAATTGAATTAAAATACACTTCTTTTCTTTTCAGTTCTTAAACCTTTGAAACTTCCGTTTTCCTTCAGTAGTTTAGCCCCGGTTCATCATTTCTCCTTTGTTACAGGATTGAAGAATTTTCGAAATATATCTCTTCGACTTATTCGTCGTTGTTGGGAAGAAATAATTGTTTCAACTTTCTCTGAGAAATGTTTATTTTCACAGTCTGTACGGTTTGTCACGAAATTTCATTGTATCACCCTGTTTGATCATCCCTTCTAGAAGTTTTTGTGAAAATCTCTTCCTCTTATTCGTCGTCGTTTGAAAGAAATAATTTTTTCAACTTTCTCCCAGGAATGATTTTTCTCAGTCTGTACGGTTTGTCACAGAATTTTGTGGAATCACCCTGTTAGATCATCCCTTCAAGGAGTATTTGTGAAAATCTCTTCGACATATTCGTCGTCGTTCGAAAGATATATTTTTTTTCAACTTTCTCTGAGAAATGCTTTTTTCTCAGTCTGTACGGTTTGTCACGAAATTTCGTATTATCACCCTGTTAGATCTTCCCTTCGAGAAGTTTTCGTGAAAATCTCTTCGACTTATTTGTCGTCGTTTGGAAGAAATAATTTTTTCACTTTCTCTGAGAAATATTTTTTTCTCAGTCTGTACGGATTGTCATGGAATTTCGTTGTATCACCCTGTGGTCATCCTTTCAAGAAGTTTTTGTGAAAATCTCTTCGACATATTCGTCGTCGTTTGAAATATATAATTTTTTTCAACTTTCTCTGAGAAATGCGTTTCTCTAAGTCTGTACGGTTTGCTACGAAATTTCGTATTATCACCCTGTTAGATCTTCCCTTCGAGAAGTTTTTGTGAAAATCTCTTCGACATATTCGTCGTCGTTTGAAAGATATAATTTTTTTCAACTTCCCCTGAGAAATTCAATTTTTTTCAGCCTGTACGGGTTTTCACGAAATTTCATTGTATCACCCTTTTAGATCATCTCTTCAAGAATTTCTTGTGAAAATCTCTTCCACTTATTCGTCGTCGTTTGGAAGAAATAATTTTTTCAACTTTCTCTGAGAAATGCTTTTTTCTCAGTCTGTAAGGTTTATCACGAAATTTTGTTATATCACCCTGTTAGATCATCCCTTAAAGAAGTTTTTGTGAAACTCTCTTCGACTTATTCGTCGTCGTTTGGAAGAAATTATTTTTTCAACTTTCTCTGAGAGATGCTTTTTTCTCAGTCTGTACGGTTTGTCACGGAATTCCTTTGTATCACCCTGTCCGATCATCCCTTCAAGAAGTTTTTGTCAAAATCTCTTCGACATATTTGTTGTCTTTCGAAAGATATAATTTTTTTCAACTTTCTCTGAAAAATGTTTTTTTTTTTCAGTCTGTATGGGTGGTAACAAAATTTCGTTGTATCACCCTCCTTATTATATTACACATTCAACTTACTCTATTGGATAATTTCTGTATTTGTCCTAATTCATAACTGGATTTTCAAAATATTCGGCCTCATAGTTCTTACTTTTTGACATAATATTTCATGTTACTAATTTTTTCTGATTTGTTAGTTTCATTAAAAAAATCACTCGATTTACCGAATGATAAATAAATCGGAACATTTCGGAAAGTTCGATGTTTTCTATATGATTCATATCAATAGTTCCTTTGATAATAAAATTATGCGACACGCATCTCTTGTCGCAAATAACCTAAAAAACTGATTATGAACATCTCTTTTAAAATAAGAAGATATCGGTAAAAATAATTGATGTGGCAATACCGCAGACGTTCACTCCTCAATTCCACCAACAATAAGAAACTGTAGCTAGGAAAATGTGGGTATCTTCACACTAATCTGGAACAGGAAATATAAAATTATTAATAGGAGAAACGCTATAAAAAGACCGAAAGAATAATTTTATAAGAATGTGATGTTTTAGCCTAAAACAACACATTCTTGTAAAATTATTCACACGAAAATTAATACTTCGAAGATAGTCGTTTGACTAAGTAAATGATTGACTTCAATAATGAGATAAAACCACACAAAAATATTCTTTCATTTTGATGGTGGCAATGAACAAAAATGCCCAAAAATTATGGAAAATATACTGTTCATTTATTGAGTAACTGAAAACAATTTGTTTTATTATTTTCATCTTCATACAGTCTTACAATAATTCTATATTGTAGTAAGTCAACTTCTGTTGTGCTGACGAATGTTCCTTTATTCAAATGGTGCAGTTAATCGCTATAATTGTCGATATTGGGCTGATTTGAATTCCCACATATTTCATAAGGTAAATAAGGAAAATCCACAAAAATTGAGTACATGGTTTGGTATTTTTGGTGATCGTATCGTTGGCCCTCCTTTCTTAGAAGGCAATCTGATAGAGGAACTGTATCTGGAAGTGCTTAAAGACACAATTGAACCAATGTTTACGAATATTTTGGAAAATGATCCAAATTATCTGAAGGATCAGTTGATATTTCAACAAGATAGCGTTCTTCCGCACTATGCTCCGCCTGTTTGCCTGGGTCACTGTATTGGTAGGCGAGGTTCTACGGAATGACCTCCAATGTCTTCCTCAGATTTCTTCCTACGGGGACATTTGAAAAGCAGAATTTATTCAACTCCACCTGCTGTAATTCAACAATAATAAATTTTCGAAATACCGTACTGTATAACAACCCACATCGAAACATAGTTTTTATATTATCACTGAAAAAATTCTTGTCTGCGAAAAAAATTAATATTTCTCAACTCATTGTAATTAACTGTATCCGGCCAAGCGATGGTCAATATGGAATTGAATGGTCTCTTTCATAAAATAAGCTATCATTTTCAGCCATTAAGGAAAGGAAAAATTTTAGTTTGATATGAATATTTAGTTTGTAACAGCTTTAAAATCATATTTTTTGTATTTCCATACATATTTTGACATGCGGGATCTTTTCCTCTGAGACTCGTTTTGAATATTATAAAAATTGCCACATGGCTATTTTGGTAGGGGCGGTACCTATTTTATTGGTAGTATCGTTCCGTTTTTGTCCATTTGCTCGATTTATATAATATTAGGCTTCCTTTTGAAATTTGACAAAGTTGTGCAAATATTTTATTGTCAACCTGTATATCAAATTAATGTCGCGTTACAATGACAAGGGAATATTTGACCACGCAGCCTCGGCGAAAACCTCTACTGGCCGATGAACAAGGCAGTGCACACGAGTACAAGAAAGCAAAAAAGGCAGTACCGATACTGACTCGAATGAAGGAAGAAACTACCTCATGAAAATCATTCTTATATTTTTGAAAATAGTTAAAAGTATTAAAAAAAATTGTACACTTCCACCACGGTGTATCTACCTCCAGATAGCATCCAGGTTTGATGGTTACATGCGAATCCTGAGTACATGAAAGTTCCAGGCGGCCGCCACAATTGTAGTAAAATCGCCATTCAGTATAACCAGTGAGTAGTCATTTATACCTCTTGAAATTGACGAATAAATAATCAAAAATCAAACATTCATTAGTCCACTGTCTCTTCCTCGCCCATGTCAATGGTCCTTCTGGCCGGATCTCGAGTTTCCGAGATTTCCTGTAATATATTTTCATATTGGTAATCAGCATATCCAAATAAGAATTTGCATAAATTAGGAACTCTCTGTCGGCAGTCATCAATCAGTCATTTGGTATCATACGTTCACCTGTTTGTCGCAGTTGAAACCTGGGTACGCCCCCTCATTGTGCCCAGTAGCATTTCTTGATCGTTGTTTACCTCCTTCAAAAACTTTGAATTATAAAGTTTCGCTCAGATCATTGTCAATATGAAATATAAATTAATTGATTCTCTATTATATTTTGACTTTCAAGACGTGAATGTCGTGATACCTAGTCAATTTATAGTCTCAAAATAAATATATTATTATTACCGCTGAAAAGAAAAAAGCATCTTTGTATCGTGAATATTTTAATTTCTCTCTCTAAGCACTATACAGGATGTGTAATTACCGAATGCCTTATTGAAATAGTAAGTGTATTTTTCATTACTTCCCATCTTAAATAAAATATCGGAATGACAGCTACAATATCAGACGCTCAAAAAATGAAACTCAAGCAACTTGATACCTCTCGAGCTATTGAGGAAATTGAGTTATCGGAATTAAAAAAAATGCGGATCAATCATTGCATGATAAATCATTGCACAATAATTTCACATGTAGATACCGCCACATCGAGACGGTTCATACTAATTTTGATTCTATACATACTCAAATTATTACCCTAGCTTCCTCACTGAATGAGGTCGAATTAGTGGCTCATAATGAAAAATATACATGGTTTGAAAATGATTTTTATCACACACAGGCGTTCTACATGCAAATTTTCGAGGATGTGAAAGACGTGACTTTAAATTTGAATAATTTTTTAAATTCATCTGGTCACACAAATATTAAACTTCCAAAAGTTTCTTTGCCCAAATTCGATGGTGATCTCACTCAGTGGCGTACCTTCATCGACATGTATCACTCGATGTTTCACGAAGTTGATGGTATGACAAATATTGATGAATTCAATTATCTGCTCAGCTCTTTGCAAGATGCTCTATTGGCCCTAGTAAAGCGAACTTCTTCAACAGGACAAAGTTATACAGTCGCATATAATGCCATGAGAAAGTGCTACGATAATAGTAGATTGATAGGGACTTTTCATGTTAATTCATTAGTCACTTCTATACTGAAATATCTTTCGAAA
The DNA here is from genome assembly GCA_958502065.1 of Chrysolina americana. Lineage (NCBI taxonomy): Eukaryota > Metazoa > Arthropoda > Insecta > Coleoptera > Chrysomelidae > Chrysolina > Chrysolina americana. The sequence continues at coordinate 41,104,128 of OY293416.1, forward strand.
TGTCGATTCAACGTTTATGGGAGTTAGATAAAGTCCCAGATGTTTTTCCTATGTCACCAGAGGTTGCTCTTGCCAAAAATTTTCTTAAACACCGTCTCTCGAACTGAATCGGGAAGATTTCAAGTGTTTAACCTATCGAGATGGAGAACTTTTTTTGCGGGGCTTCAGAGATAAGGCCCTTCGCCGATTTTTCTCTTTAGAGCGCAAACTTCTGAAAGACCCTGCCCTCTATAATATTTACAAAGAGTTCATGAATGATTATCTGCTTCCTATATATCCCCAGTTTCTTCAGATCAGTTTTGCAGTTCAGGATATTATATTCCCCACTTTTAGATACTCCGCCCAGATAGTACTTCTACAAAGCTGCGGGCTGTTTTTAATGCCAGCACTCGTGATCTGAACTCGATTTCTCCTAATGATACCAACCCTGCTCACTGGCGAAAAATTATAACTGGATATTCAGTCCAACGCTGTATCACTTCCGTTAAAAATTACGTCACCGTTATTTTCAACGGAAGTAATACAGATTGTTTCAATTCTCTTGCGTTTCCGATTACATCAATTAGTCTTTACAGCAGACGTCAAAAGTATGTTTCATCAAATTTTAATCTCCCCTCAACATCGGCGCTTCCAAAGAGTCCTGTGGCGTTTCTTGAAAAAAAACCCATTCAGGATTTCCAGCTCAACACCGTGACATATGGTGTGAGTTCGTCACCTTTTCACACCATTCGAGTTCTTTTGAAACTTCCTCAAGAGGACAGAGGTGAATTCCCTCGCAAAGCCTCTGTTATGAGGTTTGATGATTATATTGATGACGTGGTCACAGGCACTGATACTCTATCAGATGCTCTAGAATGTCAAACTCAGCTCATTGTTCCGAAGTTTTTTCTCGTAATGTACTTCCTATCGATAAATCATGCATGAAAATAAATGTTCTTTCTCAAATTGCTCGGGTTTTCGCTCGGTTAGGATTCCTCACACCGTTAATTTTGCACTTTAAAATACTTATACAAAAGCTCTGGACTCTTGGTCTCAATTGGGATGATTCTGTTTCCCCCGGATTCTCATATTCCTGGAATCAATTGCAGAAAGAATTACCTTCAATCTCGCAACTCGCTCTTCCTCGACTAATATACCCCCGAAATACTTTATCATGCTCTCATCGGATACGCGGGAATTGTTCATTTAAGATGCATAGATCATCACCAGAATATTTCAACTCACTAAGTTGTTGCGAAGTTTCACGAAGCTCCATTAAAAACTCCCTTGATTCCTCGTTTGGAGCTCTGCGGAGCCCTTCTCCTTTCAAAGTTGTTTCATTATGCTTCTGACGTACTTCAATCAAAACTGCAAATTGCTGATATACAGGGCTGGACAGATTCCACAATCGTCCTGACATGGATTATGTCATCCCCATATAAATGGGCTACTTTCGTGTGCAACCAAATCACTGAAATTCAAAATAAAATACCCCCTTTCAAATGGAGACATTAGGTTTCATTACAATCCCCCTCATCCTGCTTCACGAGGTCTCACAACCCTAGAGATATTACAAAGTTAGTTCTGGTGGGCGGGCCCAGAATGGCTTTCTCTGTCAGTCGATCAATGGCCTGCTGATTTGGGATAACCTGTTCAAGACTTATCGGATACTGATGAGGAAAAAAGAAAAATGGTTCTTGATTCCATTTCAATGGTCCACTTCATCTCATACCTTCTTTATCGGTTCAGCTCTCTTTGGAAAATTCAGTAGTCGCTTATACATTTCGATTTTGTCATAACTTCAAGCATCCCCCCAATCTTCGTAAGGGTGTACTTTCCTCTGAAGAAATTGAACATGCGCTTAACCCCTTTTCTAGAGACCACTGGAGTTATCAGAGTGGGCAACAGATTATCAGAATCTAAGCTTGCATTCGACGCAAAACATCCGATGCTTCTTCCAAGCAAACACCGATTCACTTATCTTTAAATTAAACACCTTCATCAGAAATACTTACACCCTGGTCTCCAAAGACTCCAGAATTTACTGATCCAGCGTTATTGGATTCTTGCCCTTGAACGTACCATTCGTACAGTAATTTCAAAATGCATTGAATGTTTCAGACTTAATCCCGCATCTCCTCAACCACTCATGGGTAATTTACCCGCAGCTCGTGTCTCCCAAGTTTATTCCTTTGCGCACGTCGGAACGGATATGGCTGGTCCTCTCTCCATAACTCTCAAAAGAGTTCGTGGTGCAAAAACCTACAAGGCCTACATTTGTGTTTTCGTTTGTATGGCAACGAGAGCCACCCATATTGAGCTCTGTTCAGACCTATCAACAGAAGTTTTTGTCTAACTACCTTTCGACGCTTTGTAGCGCAGAAAACAATGAATTATGGAATTGACGAATGAGAGAGGCTTCAAATCTGTTAATCCCAGCCGACGGGGATAGAAAAATCTCCCTTGGCTGGGAGAGTTTTTGGGAAGTTATTTAGTGCGGTGCATCGGTGGAATATAGACACGATTTTGAAGCTTTAGGCTATTGGAGTCGGATTATAACTTGGACCCGTATTAGATTCATTGTTGGTAATAATCATATCGTTATTAAAAAAAAATGCGTTTCCTCAGACAACTAAATAGGACTAGCTGCTATAAATAATTCAAGGATGAATAATTGATGATGAGAAATTTTCAGTTCATTGAGGCTCTGATTTTGAAGGCTCAAATTCAATGATAATTATAAGAATAATAAAAGAAAGGATAAATCCAGACTTTTCCAGAACACCGCTGAAGATCGTATACCGGGTGTCCCAGAGCTTTTAGGCCAGCAGATATACCGGTTACTCGTAGAAAAAAAAAAGTGATGTAGGAGACCATAAACTCTTCCATGCACCATCGCAAAATCCAAAAAGTTTTTTCAATTGCACGCCCATGTTTGTTGTTGTTCAAGTTACAGCCCTACTCATTTCTCATTCAATGATATATCATATGTAGTTATGAAGACAGTTTGTCCAGATAATTAAATGCGATAGTGGGTTCTATTGATTTGACTGAAATAATTGTTCCACGTTGTAGGGATAAGAAAAAGTGGATGCTAAAGAAAAAGAGACACTTATATGTAAGAACTTTTTGTGCTTTGTTTTATTTCTACGTATCTGGATCAAAAATTGCTATTAGTCGTGATACCGTTGATAAAAATGCCTCTTACCTTCACTCCCAACCGATACGTTGATATTCTTTTGATTTTTGGTGAATGCCAAAAAAGTAAAAATACGTGCGTTGGTGATGGAGATGGAATCGGTAAGTAGTATGTGCAAACAATACTCAAACAGTACAGGTAGCATCCTTTCAAAATACATTTATTAAACAAAGGTCTCAGACCGACAAATTTCAAAAGACGACTGGCATTTATTTCTCACATTCAAGATTCAGTCCATGACAATCCCAAATTCCTCAATCAAATCTTGTAGAGTGACGAATCCCGCTTCTGTAAAAAGGGAACTGTCAACCGACATAACATGCACTATTGGTCATAGAACAACCCTTACTGGATGGGAGAGTTACCAAACGAGGTGGGGTGTGAACGTGTGATGTGTTTTAAATAACGGACATTTCATCGACCCTCATTTTTTCCAAGACACTTGGATGAGCCATCGATATCTAAATTTCTTGAAAAATTGTATTCCTGCACTACTAGAAGACAGCAAATGTAGTAGCAATAAGATGGTGCTCCCTCACATAACCATAATATAGGTACTATTTTCCTCAATAATACCTTTCAAGACCGTTGGATTAGCAAAAGAGGATCTCTTCATTGGCCTGCACGTTCTCTAGATCTCACGCCATTGGAATTTTTTTCTATGGGGATATTTGAACCGAATTGTCTCCGAAACTCAACCGATAAGTATTGAAAATTCAAGCCAGAAAACTTCAGAGGCTTGAAATACCGTTACTCCGGAAATGATTAGAGCTTTTTGTACTCGAGCGCTGGTTCGGCGGAAGCATGTGGGGTATGCGCTGACCAACGTTTTGAACGATTTCTGTAGTGTAATGTATTATTCAAAACGCAGATGAGTTTATAAATCAATATTTCCTTTGTCTTTTTATTTTCCGTACTTCTGCATGCCATTCTAGCTACTGTAATAAATCATTGAATGAGAAATGAAAAGGACTTTAAGTTGATCAAAAATCAACGTCAGGGTCCGATTTGAAAAACTGAAGTTAGGGGTGGTTTCTCGGAGGTTGTTTGCCAGGGGGTGGATTCTGCGATGGTGCATAAAAGAGCTTATGGTCTCCTAACACGAATATTATTTCGAATTTAATTTTTATAAATATAACTGGAATACCTGCTGATCTAAAAGCCCTGGGACACCCGGTATAAGTACAAGAGACTACTAGTAGGAGAATTGTTATAATTTTTTATCTTCCTTGTTTGAAGATAGGTGATGTTTTGTCCTCCTTCCCAATTATTTCTCTTATTTAGTTAATTATTATATTTTTCCTATATCTGTGTTTAATTTGATATTCCACAATAATTGAGATCAAGATCACTTCAAGACCTTAAGCATTTTGTTCAATAATAATTTCTCATTCAGTTGATATGTAGCCCGTAAAGCGAACAAATGAGTTGAAATTGAAGTTGGTATGCGTTGTATCATTATGTTAAACGTTAGATGACAATGGAAACTCATTTTTATTGTTTGAATTATTTTGAAATAGAAATTTATCTTTTTTCTTCTATATATACAATTCTTAAATGAAAGATTCAACATGATTCTGATTCTCAAGTTTCCTGTCGAATATGCTTGAACCTGCAAGCCTCAGCGCCCGGACCTGTCAGGCCTTGCAGAGACGAGCGGCAGTTGAACGTTACGATTCTATCAGTTACGATGTCTCATTTTGTTAGAACGGTAAAGTATTTATAAAGACAAAATTAATAAAAATTTAACCAGTCAATATTTTGACAGAGAGTGCTAATATTATAAGAAATTCGATGAAGAATTTTCGTTTCGAACTGGAAGATAAAATTTGTGATAAGAGTACATTGAAAAATTCATGGGAAATTATCAAAATTCCAGATGGGGATATTATTATTTTTGAGTGTAGTGTATAATTTCACAAGTGATGATTTCAGTTCGATAAAGAGCTCACTCACAGATGGAATCACTGAAAACAAGAAGCTTAGGATTAATTCATTATTCCAAATAATGTTTTAAATTTTTTAAAATGGAAATGTTAAGACTCCTTCTGCACGTTATGAATGGTTTAGCTGTTCATTCAACCTGTAAGAGTAAAGCTTTGATCGAAAACCATTTGGTATTAAGTATTTCGTATGATGAAATTTTAAGGATCAAAACTAGTTCAGTATTGTTCACTTTGAATTCATGCTCAGGTGTTACACCTCTTCCCAGTCATTTTGACAAATAAAAATTTACGATAGGAGCTATGGATAACTTTGATCACAATGAGGCTACACAATCTGGTTCAAACAGTACTCATCACACAGTTTCAGTACTATTCCAAGAGAATTCTGGAAAAGCCAAAAATTTCTTCCACGACAGTCAACACAAAGAAAAGATCTGTTAATGAAAATGTATCGTGTCAAAAATCGAAAGATTTTATGAAACCTGTTGGCAAAATCCCAGTTTTTTCAAAAATTCCAGCTGATGTATTGATTCTTCCAGAAGCCTATCAGATACTATCAAGTGAAGATCTAGCGTGGTGTTTAAGTCGCATGAATATATCAAATAATACAGAGATGCTCTCTACAAATATGCCCAGCAATGAGTATACTCATACTATACCGATTTGGTCAGCTTTCAACTCGATTGTAAGTAAGAAGAACTCTAGAACTTTACAGAAAGTTGGGATTTTACCCATATTACCCTTTCCTGTGACAAATTATTCGACTGTATAAACAGCAATATCCAATTTCAATGATATTTTAAATCAATTAGATCAAAAGTTCTTTCCAGTATTTTATGATGAAGGTGTTTACTACATAACTCGACATATTCAGTTACTTCGATCAGAAGAGTTTCAAAATTTAACAGTGATGTTAGGGAGTGTTCACATGATTGAAGTTCTTCTGTCTTGTATCGGAAAATACTTAAAGGATAGTGGAACGAATCACATTTTCATAGAAACAGGAGTTTTTGGAGAAAATGTAGTAGATCAAGTGTTAAACGATACACAATATGCAAGATCTACAAAAGGGCTTCTTATACTTGCAGAAGCTTTACAACGTTTATAGTTGGAAGCTTTTTTAAATGAGTGTGAATCAAGTGATTATGACAGTCTATTAACCACATTACAAGCTCTAGAAGAAACTTTCGCTGAACAATCTTTTGAAGAATCGAAATCTCTTTTTAAATTATTCAATGATAAATCAGAAAATATCTTGGGTGATTTAAACAAATTTGTCAAGAGAACATGTCAAGAATCACCTGCTTTCAAATTTTGGAGCAATGCATTGAAACTAATACAATTGTTGCGAGACATGATTCGTGCAGATCGTACAGGAGATTGGCTTTCACATCTCGAAACAGTCAAGAAATTATTACCGATCTTTAATATTTTTGATCGCACCAATTATACGCGTTGGTGCTCTCTTTACATTCAGGATATTTCAGAATTAGCAGAAACTAAACCAGAATTGCATGAGAAATTTCTAAGTGGGCAATTTGCTGTTAATAGATCGTCGGTCCCTTTTACATCTGTTGGAACTGATCAGGCTTTGGAACAAACGATTAATAGATCTCAGAAAAGTAGTTCAGGAATTATCGGTTGTACACAAAAAAAAGGATATGTTGCAGCGTAGAACCTCAACCATCATGAAATCTTATCAATATCTAACTTTTACAGGGAAGTTACGAATGTTGATTGTGAGAATTACGAACTACAACTTCATCACGATATTAGTTCAACAATTACTAGACGTTCAGAACAAGAAGTCGATAAAATCATGCAATTTATAATATCTCCTGGTTACCCGTTTCAAAATGGCAGTCAGCAATTAAAAAATCATAACAGACTAAAATCGCTCACAAGATGATTGAACTAGCAAAAGACAGGAATTTCGACTTAGATCGATCGTTTTCATTTGAATTGTTAAGTAGTAATTGTTTATTTAATGAAGATGGTAGTCTAAAGAAATAGAGAAATAAGAGTGATCTCGTTAAAGAATTAGAAGCGAAGGCAGAAGTAGAATCAACTGTAGATCTCGCAGATCTTAGGAATTTCACATTGGTGGTAGATGTTATGTTGATCTGTCGAGAGCTGAAATGGAAAGGGATGCAGAAATTTGGAGATTTTGCTATTGCTTTTTGCAAATGTGTATCTTATCAATCAGAAAAAGGAGTGAATAGAATTGAATTCATTTTCGACTACTGTGTTGAAAGGTCTTTGAAACTTGGAGAAAGATTAGACCGATATAACAATGAATTTATACATATTCATAGCATTAACGAAAATGTACCTATGCCAAAGCAAGAAAAGTTGTTCCGGGGATCAAATGAGAACAAGATTCTATTACGAAATTTCATTCGGAAATTCATTTTTGAAAAAGGTATTAGCCAGGCATAGAAATAATTTGCAGTGCTACCGACGAGAAAACTTGTGAAACAAATATCATACATTCTTGTGATAAGTCAGATGAACTACAAAGGCATGATATAGAACAAACAGATTCAAGAATTATTTTGCACGTATTTCAGGCATGTACCGAAGGAAATCGCAAAATACTAGTTTTTTCATCAGATACAGATGTCGTTCTGCTGTTATATTATTGGGTTAAGTTTGAAGAAAAAGGTTTAGAGGTAATATATTATGTGTTAAATAAAATTTTCGAATAATTTTTTCATGCTTTCATCCTCACCAAACATATATATTAATTTCAGGAACATTGGATTCGAGTGGGCGCAGCTACAACAAAGAGATTTTTACCCCTGCACACTTTGGCCAAAAAAATTGAATATTCACTGTGTTCAGTACTCCCCGCTTTCCACCATCTAATAGGTTCAGACTACACTAGTAAAGTTGGAACGAAACATGGAGCTCTGCAAGCGAGTCCTGACATTCATTTCACGACTTTTGCTCTAGGTATTATGTACTAGATTATCAAAATTACTGGCATCTGATTGTCTTTTCAAAAATTAATTTTATAGGAATATCCGATACAGAGGTTTATACTGCTGAAGACAAAGCTGAACAATACTTAGTGCGAGTTATCAAAAAGAACAATGTATCTGCTGTAACTTTCGATAGCCTAAGATATTGCATTGTCTGTCACCCAGCTGGAATGATTTCGAAAGTTTTCGGTTCCGTTTCTTCCTTGCTCGCATGAGCTCTTAGATGAGGTTCTGAGAGGTTTCTGCAGAAATCTGGTGAATTCAGAGAAAAAACAAAAAGTTTCAAGAAAAGGTTGTGAATACTGAATTTGTTTGGCCAATTGGCAGTAAAACTGCTGATGGTGGCACAATTGATGTAATTTTAAAAGTCATTGAAAGTTCAAAAAGTAGAAATTGGAAAGTATCAGTTTGATAAAAACAAATAATTACGTTAAAACCGGAATTATCAACCTATTCACACTTTCTCACAAAGTGGAAAGTACGAAGCAAATATTTCACAGAAAACAACTGAGTTCTATTCCCTTATGGACACTGAATTACATCTGACATCTATCTGTGCGATGTTACTTACATACATGAGTCGAACTTTCACCTTGGGTACAAAGAAATGTATCCTGAGATATTTAGTTGCAAACGAAATGAACTAGACATATCACTAGATTTAACGCCATTGCATTTTTCTTCATTAGGTCACAATATGAAATCTGGAATTAATGCAAAAATCTGTGGTTTCGAGAAGTTTACAGAACGAATTTTACCAGGTGCCGTAACATAACAGTGGTAGGAGAGAATGTGGTGAACGTTTTGAGCATCAAATCGATTTACTGTTCAGTTGTGTGTTATGGATACATATTAATTCAAACTTCTACATAGACTATGGGAAGATATATTTTTAATATATCAGTGCAAAACTGTTAACTTGGCTCTACACCACTGTCTTCGATGTAGCCGGATTCAAGCAATCAACCAGAGTTTGCCGTTCAGATACTTCTGCATTCATGCCAACGCACTGTTTTACACCAGGGGGGCACTTCAAGGAAAGTCGTACAAATCCCCAAATTAAACTTTCCCACATTCAGTTATGTTTAGTGGAAATTTTCTAACGTAATAAGACAGTGAACTTAAAGGTACGTTGCAAGTTGGCTTCTGAAGTGTGGATTGGAAAAGTTTTATTTAGTTTGAGGATTTCAAATAAAATGAGATTATTGACATGATTCTTGAATCATTTCAATCAACTTCAATCAGAATCTCAAATAATGGGCAAAAATGATGAAAACTCATATCAAAGGCAGAATATCTTTCTCATTCATTGTATTGAGATACTGATTACTAGCGATTGTACGAGAATGTGTTGATGATACATGGAATTACATATGCCGATAGTTAAAAGTTCATGTCAATATACAGGCCGGTTTTTTTTGGCTGATGCCACTATTGCTATCTCGAAAATGGAGAGACCTACAAGGTTGGCTGAATTAGACAAAAGTTTACTAGTTTGGGGTGCAATAGTAATCTCTTTTCAGATATCGAAAATCAATGGTTGTTTTTGAGATATTTGCCAAAAACTAAAATAGTGGAATTTCGTTTTTGAGCTCTAACGCCCCCATTTTGAATGATATAAGAAAAAGTCGTAGGAACTTTAAATGATTTTTCATATTTTTCATAATTTGATATAAACCAATTTTCAATGCGACGTTTCGTTAACTTAATTTTTTTAAATACGGACCTCCAATTTGTTTCATCGATTTTTGTAGTCACTTTATAACAAATTCAGCTATGTATTGCAATACATGTGTTTCTCGACGTTTTTCTCCAAAAAAACATCATCAATATTTGGTCAAACAATTCCCGTCAGTGTAGTCTCGAAAAAAGTCAGAAGAACTCTCAATACTGTTTCATATTTGTTATAATTTTATATGAACCAATTTCCAAGGCGACATTCCGTTCATTAATTTCCATAGTCATCTTTACTGTTTTAAATATCTAGTTTTTTTCATCAATTTTAGTAGCCACTGTTTCAACAAATTCAGCTATCAATTACAATACATGTATTTTTCGACGTTTTTCACTGAAAAAAACATCATCAGCATTTGGTCAAACAATTTCCGTGAGTGTAGTTTGAAAAAGGTGGAAACCGAAATCTTCAACTCAAAGATACATCAACTCCACACATCTTTTGAAAATTTGCAAGTAGACGTGAACGCATATGCATTCCATGGTTTTTATGTGAATATGGAAGAAATGTTCAGAAGCAAATTTTCAACATAATTGTTTGTTTCTGATGTTTTCTGGGAAATTAAAAACTTGGAGAAAAATTCTGAGAGTATTAAAATGAATAACATGTCAAATCTATTGACTAGTACATAAATGATCATTTGATTCCTGTGAATTTGTGAGGTGAAAACCAAGAATTTTTCTAATGACGAGAAAGTTGATATGCTTTTCTTATATCCGAAATGTTTGAGAAATGCTACTATAGATCTGTATGAGTAATTGTAACCTGAGAGGCATCAGCCATCCGAAAGATATTTTCAACGCATTGAGAGGAGTTACGGAATCATGGTCTATTTGAAAAACTCTCGAGTAAGAGTTGTACAGTAACTAACAGAGGTAAACTAAAATTGTCATTTTGGGTAAGTTCAAAAGACATTCTCGATAGTAATGAAGTGATATTTATTCGATTCAGGATTTGTGGAATACCGAAAAACTGAGAACGAAGAAATATCATTGAGAGAGATTGCACATCAAAAAGCTATATCGACTACGTCATTTAAAAAAAAATTAAGAATAAGTGAATTCAGATCATACAAAGTCAGAAAAATCCACCATTCGCATTCAACGGACAATGATAATAAAAAAATATTCTGTAGATGGCTACTTAGACAACATCGTCGGAATAATGCACTCTGTAATAAAATATCATGGTGTGATAAGAGTAGATTCACAAATAATGGATGGTTTAACAGAAATATTCATTATCACTGGTGACAAGAAAATTTCTTCCTACATAGAGTTACAAATTTTCAAGAGAGATTTGAAGTGTTGTGTTCTAGACAGCAATACTGTCGGTCGCCACTTTTTTGACACATCGTTTACGAGGGAGTTATATTTAGAATTTTTGTTGGAGACTCTAGTTAAGTTGTTGCAAGACTTGCCTTTGAATATTCTGAGGATATATCAGTTTCACCAACATGATGGAATTCCGCCAGATCGCAGAAATATTTGCAGAGACTTCCTAAATACGACGATGGATAGGAAACAATGGTTCTATCAAATGGGCACCACATTCACCTGACCTGACCCTTTTGGACTTCTCATTGTGGGGTTCCATTGAAGACAAGATATTCGCATTAACTTTCGGAAATATTGAGGAATTGAAAGAAACAATAAGGAGGGGGTGGAAGGCTATAACTCAACAAATGCTGAAAAATTGACATAAACATACTTTAGCAAGACCGAATATGTGTTTATGAAACGATAGACGGCAATTCGAACAATTAATAAGATATCGTAAACGACGTGTATGTGATACTTGCTATATTACATTTGCTTCTGATATTAGAGTTTATGTATATCTTTGAGTTCTAGACCCAAAAGATATTAGTACATACTTTTTTGAGGTAGCTCTGACCGAGAATTGTTTGACTATACAGTGATTATGAGCAAAACGTCGAGAAATAGATGTATTGCAATTAATACTTGAATTTGTTGAAACAGTGGCTACCGAACTTGAAAAAAGCTAGAGGCCCATATTTAATACGATAAAGTTGACGATGGAATTCAATGAAGGAAACTATTTTTTGAGACTACGCTGACGGGAATTGTATTACCAAATAATGATGACGTTTTTTTGGAGAAAACCGTCGAGAAGCTCATGTATTGTAATACGTAGTTGATTTTTTATAGAAGTTACTACAAAAATTGCTGAAAAAAACTAGAGGACCGTATTTAAAAAAATTAAGTTGATGATATAATCTAATGAACGAAACGTCGCATTTAAAATTGGTTCATATCTGGTTATAACAAATATGAAACATTATTGAAAGTTCCCCTGACTCTTTCTTACATCATTCGAAATGGAGGCGGTAGAGCCAAAAAACGAAATTCGACCATATGAGTCAAAAACAACTATTGATAATTGAGATCTGAAGAAATTATTATTGCTCCCCAATAAAGGAAACTTTTGTCCAATTTAACCGAACTTGTAGGTCTCTCCGTTTGCGAGATAGCAATAGCGGGATCAGCTAAAAATACGGCCTGTATATAATATGAGAAACGCTTTGATGGTGTATTTAAGTGAAATTATTTTGATTAGAAGTTAACTTGAAAGATCAGTATACCCAAAGTTGCTTATTTCTATTTTATCGATTTACAGGTAACTTCAGGAAAGACGACTGTTCCTTTGAAAATTATTCTATTCTACCTAATCTTTGTTCTGTCATCCGGCTGCACTTCTACGAGCAACCCTCAGAAGTCTTCAGGAGAGTTTTGCTAGCACGGTCAAGAATTCCTACTGAAGATGTTCGTCTCAGTATGCTAGTCCTTGAACCCAAACAGTAACCTCTCCGACTGATTCTTGGTTTTCTGATACACATACTATGCCAACAGACAAATACACAAAATTTTTAACTCGTTTGTTGCAATGATTGTGGCAGATTAAATCATAAATCAAGTGAAGGTATTTTTTCATGGTCATTACCGTTTTAAAATAATGATCTATGTAATTTTTGGTCTGTATCCCGCTGAAGATTGTTCAGTCTGCTGCTGACAAGTGAATAGAGAATTATACATCCCACCTCGAATTTCACGGTTGTTGTTAGCGAACCACAGGGGTGAATTATAAATTAATAAAACAATAGAGTATTCATTCGTACGAATTCAAGAGCGGTCTTTATCACTCTTTTGTTCCCTAATTCTCACTGTGCGATAGAGTGGCTCTGTTGTTTTTGACGACACGACCTGCTCTAATTACATTTTTCAAATAAACGTTCGGGGAAAACACGATAAATAATTGAATGGAATTTGTTTTGTTTGGACTCCTCATTTTAAATAATGTAATCAAGTTGTCTAGTTGTTTGTTTCAGTTGAATTTGTTTCGTGCGTCCCGATTAATTTCAGTGCTGAACATATCTCATTTTGAGGAGTTCCTATGTATTGTTCACGTAAATGACCTGCAAAGAGTTGAAACCAGAAGACTTTATGGAAAGATTACCCGAATTTACACAAACAATACATCACTAACTAACAGAATACATCTGCATCCTACGGGTTAAAACTAAAAACTGACTGTTATTTCTTGCCTCTACAGAATTATCAACATATCTACCCTAAATAAATATTTATGTCTGAACGTCCCGGTTTAGGAGATTTTAGTACTTATTTATCAGAAGATCTTTTGTAATAATATATTTCGAATGGTTCTGAAGTTAAAGGTCGAGTTGAAAACTGAAACTGTCATTTGATACATCCTCGAGGGGTAGACTTTTAACGACCGGAGACCATATATCTATCCTTCGCGGGTAATAATTTTAAATAACATTTTTGGTCTCATTAATTGCATCTATGCGTTTGCTTACACTTTTCAGCAACAACAGTAACTACATATAAAGAATTATTTATCAACCCAACGGAGATACTTTCATAGAAAAATAATAGAAATTTCTCCTTGCATATCCTCATACAAATAATTAACAGAAAGGTGTTAAGTAAGGTACCCTTCGACTTTCATGTCAATTTCTTCTATTTTCTGAAGACCAATTTACTAAATAAAAATAAAAGGGGATGGTCAGCACCCAACACTTTTCAGCAACTTCGTACATACATATAAAGAATTATTTATCAACCCAACGGGGATAATTTCATAGAAAAAGAATAGAAATTTCTCCTTGCATAACCTCATTTGTATTGCGGTGTCGTATAAAATTCCCAACTCCCCCTTTGTCACCTCCAGAACTTTTTCGGTGCTCGTGGTATTGGATTTTCTTTTATTTAACAAACTACAAGTTTCCAAGCAAAGTTAGCAACCTGTTAAAATGTGAGCGGCCTTTATTTGAGTCGAGACACATTTTTATGACAACGTTACAGAGAAAAAGTTGTTTCCTCAGAAGTGAAAAATTCAATAAAGCACATTTATACTGTTTCTCGAATTCGGTTTTTCACAATCTTTTATATGCGATACAAAGGGATCTTGTGATTGGAATATGAAAAGTCTCTTGATATCGTAAATGGTTTTGCTCCGTTCCAACGGCGGGAATTCTCAAAATAATTCATGGATCAAAAGATAAAAATATTCATATGAGACTGAACAGCTCAATTCACGAGTGGATCATAGTTCCAAAATGAATTTCTAGATATCGAGTATTAATATAAATATAGAAGATATCTGAATACAAAGCTCAGAGTTATTTTGGGTTAAAGCATGATTTTCCACAAGAGTTTGACACGGCTATCGAAGTTCTGTATTCAATTATTATGGACGAAACCATATTCCTTGGCGTCTTGGAAAAAAGTCTTTATGTACCTATCTACGTAGGTTTTTATTTTATTTTGTTATTATACAAATAAATGAGAAGAATCCAAAAAATTACAAGGCATTGTGGTATTTCCATAGAACGAGACCTGGAAAGACATATTTGTCAAATTTCCAAAGTGTCAACAAACAGGTGTAGAAATTGAACTTGATGTATCAGTCCTGATGGAACCATTAATGGTGGAATTATTGATGCCATTTCAGGAAATATTTCAAAAAAATACCTATATATCAAATAAAATCAATTCAAAATTATTTTCTTTTCTGAAGTATGATCACTCTTATTGACAAAGTGAAAGATTAGCACGCTTTCTATAAATAATAATAGTACCGATTAATGGACGTTACTAAAAAAGGTTTCTTATGATAAACGCTGGAATCATTTCACCAGGTTCTAGCAATCATAAAGAAGAAGCACCAAACATTGTGTGAGGAAAGATATACATGATTATATACATTATAAATGAAGCTAATATGAGGGTAATACTTACAAGTTGTATGAAATACAGTATCAGGATGGTATAAGGATATGTACAGAGTTACCACGATGAGCTATATCCATATGTATATGGCAAACTACTAGGAGTATATTTCTGTAAACGACCACTCACACTTCTTATTGTCCAAAATTTCAATATGATGTTAAACTCGAGCTTCTGAACAGAAGTTACCGTAGGTACACAAAAATTCTATGTATAGTTTACGAGATAATGAGTGTTGAGTTGTGAAATGTCGCTTTCGGACCATTATTAACTGAAGTTTATTGTATGTAGGTTTTTCATCTACACCACAGTATTACACTTGGGCAGAGTAACAGTATGTTTTCCAAGCATTTTTTATAAACAATATACAGGGCAAATCATGACTTTTTCCGAGTTATGGAAAATGTAAATTATTTCAGAATGAATCATCAACGTATCGTACGAAAATGGAAGTTTTTGTGTTGCATATATCCGATGAGAACGGCTTCATTAAAAAAAATTGCATTTTTTCCTATATACATAGGAGATTGAAAGTATACGTTTATATGTTATATATTCTTTGGATTAAGTGATTTGATTAATTCAGTGCACCAGTTATATTGTGGCCACTTGACAGAACTTAAATTATGGATATTATACAGTGTGACTCAAGTATACACGAGACTAATATTAAGAAAAATGACAGAAATACCCTGTATAAAGAAAACGGATCGGTTAATTTTCCTGATTTCTTCTCATTTCACACAGGATATATATATGAACTCTTCTAGTATATACAGAGTTTTTCTAAGTCTAGTTATCGTTTAACATGAAAAAACCAATATACATTACCTTCCAATGTATATTTCAAATACCAATAAACTTTATTCAGATCTGTTAAAATCGTCGATTCTTCTTCGAAAAAGGTGATAGGTCTAAGAAGCCTTTTTCAATAATTCAAATATAAGAACTCTCCCCGTATTACTGTTCGCATCAATTATTATGTTTATAAGGATGGCGGTACATTTCATATGCCTTTATCGTTATTTCATTGAGTACGGACTAACTCCGTATTTTGAACAAATTCTGCATATCCATAATCTGAGAGCACTCGCAGCAAGGAGAAAATATGGGGTAATTTTTTTCAGGAATCAATTTGAAATATGCTTCAAAACAATATTGAAGGTTTGTTCAGCACCTTCATCATTGAACAAAAACCAGCCAGAAAAATTCTGTACTAGATACACATGTCCATATTATATCTTCTCTGTAAAATTAAAAAAAAAACAGAAAAATTAACCTATTAATTTTTTTCTATACAGGGTATTTCTGTAATCTTTGGTAATATTGGGTTTGTTTATTCTTGAGTCTCACTGTATACTACTCAAAATTCATGGATTTTTGAGTCGTTTCATGATATATATAATCGGTGTTCTGAATTGATTGAATCACATATTCCGAAGCGAATATAACAAAGAAACATATACTTTCAATCCATTTTGTATAAAATGATTTTTCATATTTTATGAGTTCAGCCGTTCTTATCAAATATATCCAACAAAAACATCAATTTTGATACAGACTGGTAAGATTTCAACAGATTCAAATGAAGTTAATTGGTATTTCAAACATAAATTCTGAGGTAATGATATTGTTTTTTTCATGTTAAACGATAACTAGACATAGAAAAATTCTGTTTTTCCCACAAAAGTTCATATGATATATCCTGTTGAAATGAGAACAAATCAGGAAAATCAACCGATCTGTTTTCTTAATAAAGGGTATTTCTGTAATTTTTCTTAATATTAGTCTCGTGTATACTCGAGTCACACTGTATAATATTCATAATTTCCGTTCTGTCAAGTGGCATACAACTAATGCACTAGTGATAGTCATGATGGTAGAGCGCTTGTCTCTTAACCTAAGGGTCATGGGTTCGATTCCCAGCATGGTCATCGGTCTCGTGCATGGCATCACACGTTAAAAGGTAAGGGCTGCGTCTTACCTAGCTCGAATACTTTTGAGGATTGTACTCTTATGTGCAGCTGGTTGACGGACATAACAATTTTAACGTAATTCATAAAATTTATAACAGTTACACGAATACTTTCAATCTCCTCTGTATATGTGAAAAAAATACATATGTTTTGAATTCTGCCGATCTTATCAGATATATCCAACACGAAAACTTTAATTTTTGTACGATTCGACTTAGGTCGTTGATGCTTCATTCTGAAATAATTTAAATTTTTCATGACTCGGAAAGTCATGATTTACCCTGTAATTGTTCAATAAAATGCTTGAAAAACATACTGTTGCATTAGACAAGTGTAATACTGTGGTGTAGATAAAACACCTATAGTGAATTCATATTTCAAATACGCTTGATGTAAACAGTGATCAATGCATGCTTGCAGCGTGTCCACCTCGTGATCGCCAATTCTCGCAACGCTATTGGTCGATAGAACATCAACCTGACACAACACCAAACGAAATGTTTTTGCTGGGATGTATTCAGCTTGGCTGCGTTACAATTATTGAAACTGCTATTTGTTCGAAGTTGCATCGTTGATTTATTTTTGTGTTTTTAATTACATTATTGATTATTTATTTCGAATATTTGTTTTGGTTGGTTTTGGATGATGTTACATTTTCAAATTATTTTCATTTGGTAAACAAGCTTAATGCGTCTCTGTTCTAGTTTGGTGTTCGCGTGCTTTTGTTGACATCGTCCGTATTTGAAATATGAATGCACCATAATATCATTTTGTGATATTACCTCCTATAAAGTTCAGTTAATAATGGCCTGAAAGCGATATTTCTCAAGTTCAACACTCTGTATCTTGTAAACTATACATAGAACTTTTATGTGACAGATCTAGCCCTAAGACCGGAAGCTTCCTACATCTTTAGAAATTTTTCAATCAAACTATACGGGGTGCTCAGAAATTTGCGCCGAATTTGGCTATCTCTAAAATTGAGTAACTAATTTTGACAACCCCATTTTTCTCAACGACAGTAGATTCTACGCTAAAAAATATGGAAAGTTTATGTACATAACTCTATATCCAAATTGAACAGTTTCTGTAGAAACTTGGAATAACGAAAATTGTCGTGTGGTCATTTGATATATCTAAAGATATATATATTGAAAGAGTCGACAAGAAACAAATTGACAATATTTGTTAAAAATTTGACGTTGGAGTATAATGATGTAGAAATAATTCATCATGTCCCGTTTAGAATTTAGTAACGAAGATTACTTCAATTTGTTAATGATAATGGTAAGATAATTGAAAATCGAAGGAAAAAAGTTTAGTTTACGTCAGAAATATCTCGAAATTTTAAAAAATTATTTACATCTATTAGATTTGAACTGAGTCAGCTGTGGTATCAATACAACGGAGCCCCACCTCATAATATTGTACCTGATCTTTGAATAGCGAACAATGGACACCATCGATGACCTCCTCTTTCGGCGGTTTCACTCAACTGAACTTTTTTGTTTGGATCGTATGAAAAATATTGTCTATGCTGCGCAGCTAACAACAAAAAAAGTTTACCAAGGGAGAGTTAGGAATGAATTTCGATGTCTTTCCCCGAAAGAAATTCAGAGTGCCATATATGCAGTTTGTTCAAATTCTTGTTTGTTTCTCCACCTATTTTTTAGCGTAGAATCGACTAACGTTGAGAAAAAATCAGGTTGCCATTTGAAAAAATTTACATTATTTCATCATGATGAATATTCGAATATTTTTCATGTTGAACTGTGTATAATTGACGAAAGGCAATACATTCATAAAATGAAAAGGGATTAAAAATAATCTAGCCTTTCGCTTATTCCGTATACAATAGGGTGTCGGCAAACGTTGAACAAAAAACTAGTATGCGGAAGGACATACCTGTTTTCGTAGTTTAGGGAGTAGCAAAAGGGTCGATTGTTTTCAATAAATTTTCATTTTGTGGAAAAAATAAGTTACAAAATTTTCGAGAGCCGAGTTCTCGCCAACACCTCGCATAATTTTTTTGAAAAGTTTTCAATGATATAGGAAGCTTGACATATTTTTCACACATATTCTGTCAATTTGTCCCCTGACTCCCTTCGTTTCCAAAAAATGCTTTTATGAAGGTCTGCATCTGTAATTGAGCAAAACTGAGCGAAATACATTTAAAATGTTATCAAAGTGTATCAATTTCAGAAAGGAATGTATGGTCAAGTACTTATAACAAATTTACCAACAAAGAGTTCTCACAACTTACCCAACTAAATATCTCTAGAACTTAAGAAGATATGGATATAAATCGAAACACTTCCGCCATATTCAAAACAAATTATGTCAACCTCTATCAAAATAATCTACAATGAGATTTCATATAACTCACGCACGCACTTATTCAAATATCTTGAATACCGTTAACAATTCCAATAACAAAACCTGTTTCATTTTTGGATAGGAAGTAGTGAGAATCCAGAAATATCAAACAAAATCTATATCATTCCAGTGGTGTAAAAGTTGAGGAGGGGTGATTAGGGGTACCCATCTGCCGAACTGCTCTTGTTTGAAATCACAAAAATGTAAAAAGCATTGAAATTTGAAACTATATGCTGTCGAATAACATGGAGACATGTTGTACCATTAAGGAGTTATTCTGAAAAACAAATTTTTCTACCCCTTTCAACACCCTGCAGTTCTGTTGATACTCTTCTAATGGAATGTGTTCATTGGAACTTTTGGTCTTGAAATGAAGTGGGAATTCCAAAAAGATAGTTTTCCCTTTTTTTTCTGAAACACACTGTATATGAGAATCAGTGTAATACAATTGTTGACCTGAAGATATCTGCGGACCAGTGTAGGAAAATATATTCAAATACCCTCTCCCCTATCAAAGTATGGGTGCAAGTCCGCCTGACAAGAAAGACACTCAACTTTCTCATTTCGTGCCAATCAGCCCTATGCTGTATCACTTCCATTAAAAATAACGTCACCGTTATTCGCCATTTCCGTTATTTTGCTATGATTGGTAATAGCAAAATAACGGAAATGGCGAATAACGGTGACGGTATTTTTACCGGAAGTGATACAGCATAGGGCTGAATATTTGGGGATTATTGGGATTTCTTTATTCCTTTCTTGTCCTTGGATCGTTGGAAGTTTGTTATGAAATTAATATCAACGAACAGTTGGGTCCGCATATCTACAGTGCTTCTCAAAAGTCCCTTCCTCCCCTCTTATCTTTGGAACGAATATACATGAACAGGTAAAATTTGAGAACTGAATATTGAATGTTGTAAACTTCCTTACTGGATACTGATTCTTAAATCTGTAATTAATATCATACTGAATGGAATTAAAATTTTAATTTTTACTAATGAGTCAGTAAACTGCCATGAACACAAATAAAATTAGTATATTTGAATAGATTTTTTCGATACTTTTTAAAAGAGGTGTCGCTTGTCGTAGGGTTCCATTTAAAATTATTGGTCACTATGGCGTTGTGACGTCATCTTTGACAATTTCGTCATCTATCATCACTAGTAGAAAAGTTTAAAACCTCTAATATTCAGTTTTCAAATTGCACAGGATGATTCTGTGATTCGAGTATACTTGAGTGACACTGGATAAAATTCATAATTTTCATTCTGTCCACATGGTACATATAACTGAGGCACTGAATTTATCAAATCACGTAATCCAATGAATATATAACAAATGATGATAAATACTTTATTGTCATAGAAGAAAATAATTCTTATTGACAAAGCGCTAACACTGATCTAAAATTGTATCTCTATACAACACGGTCATGACACTGATACTAAATCCAAACAAAGAAATTTATATAATTGTAAAATAAATTCATAAAATTTAAAACAGAAAATGCAAAGGTGAAAAAGTGTCAGAATAAAATTGTTCCAGGCGTTAATAAGGTCGATCACATAGTAACACACAGAGACACCTATACTTTAATCTCCTCTGTATTTATAAAAAACGGATATATCCCGCAGATCATTCGTTCGATATGACTTCGATGCTTCATTCTGGAATAATTTTCATTTTCCGTAACTGGGAAAAAGTCATGATTTCCCGTGTATATCGTAAAAAAAAATCTTTAGAAAACATACTGTTGCACTGGCCAAGTGTAATACTGTGGTGTAGATGAAACACCTACCAATAATTTTGTGAAATTACCACCCAAAAAGTTCAGTTAATAATGGCCTGAAAGCGACACTCGTAAACTATTCATAGAATTTTTGTGTGCCCATGGTAACTTCTGTTCAGAAGCCTGAATTCAACAACATATTGAAATTTTTGTACAAGTTGATCGACAGATTTTTTCCATGATAGTGTAGAAATTAAAACGGTATTTTAGAATCCACATTTTTCAGATTCATTTCCATACACATACACACTACCTTATATACACGTGAGCCAATTCAACAAAATCAAAAAATACGAATCAGTATTCGTAGAAACCCCTACCATAAACATGAGAATCCTACATGTAATCCTCAACGATTTACATGAATTCATTTGGAATCCTTTCAATTGCATTAGTGAATATTGAATGAGGTCGCCATTTTCAGGTTGGTTATATCGGGACTAGAACTGCGATATCTTGCGACATTAGCATGTAGGTCACGTGACGTTCGGTTTTGCGCCAGGTATAAAGTCACTATTGAAAATTCAAATAGTTTCTGAATTTTTCAATTGAGAGTCTTGAAAGTAGAGCTCGCGGAAATAGGACGTGATGTTAAAATCGTTTTCTATATTTGATAAAGGCAAGATCTGGGCAATATAGTGAGGTGGAATGATTTTGTGGAATGCAAATACTGAATTATTCTGAATTCATTTTACATTTTTGTTGCACGAGAAAGTTGTGCATACGGTTTGTATAGATATCGTTAAAAAGTTTGGATTTTACGCTCTAGGACATGGCGATTATAGGAGAAAAATTTATACGAAATTGATGAAAACTCGTAGTTTATTCAATTTCAATTTCGAGCGATGTTTAGCACCTCCCCAATTTCTGGTAAATAGTTATAACATTTTCAGTTACCTATCAGTCAAACTCACTGAATTCAATGACTATGAGCTTTTGGTTTGAGTTTGTATCAATTACATATACAGAGTTTGATACACATATGTAAGCACCCATGATATGAGTACAATGATTATAGTGTCACCAATATCTTCTGAATCCATTAGAAGCAAAAGGCATATGTTCTCTTCTAGGAGCAAAAAACACCACATCACAACTTAAGTATGTTTTTTTTTTCACTGAATTATATATTTTTATACTGGGTTTAACAGGATCATGGTACATCCCCCGTATCTCCCAATCTACCTTCATATTCCAAAGGGACTGAATCATCAGTTTTGCACGAATAGTGACAGGAGCGATCATTCCTAAGGGATCAAATATTTTTGAAATGGCAGATAATAATTTCCGTTTCATAACCAAGTCAAAAAAGATATAGTTTTCGTTTATAACAAATTTGAAAATGTCACTTTTTGACTGCCAATAGACTCCAAGGGTATTATATAAATCGTCATCCGTTATATGATATTCAGAAAGATTATCTTCATTCGAGTTGCCCAATATTCGATTATCGCTGACTACCCATTTCCGAAGATTGAATCCGTATTTGCTTAGAATACTCTGTAAATTACATTTTAAAGCTTGAGCTTCTTCAATACTAGATGTACCGCTTATCAAGTCGTCAACGAAGAAATCTCGCAAAATGATCTGAGATACTGAAGGATAACTATTTTTGTGATCCATCCCGGTCTGTTGGAGACATCGAATTGCTAAAAATTATGTTTTTACGCCAAACTATTCTTTGAAAATTTCGTTCTTCGGTTGCTATGACTACCTGACGGTACATTTTTTCGATATCTGCTGTCATTGCAAAATTATGTTGGCGAAACCTTAATATAATGGAAAAAAGATCTTCCTGAAGGCTCGGTCCAACGATTAATTTATCGTTCAAAGATATACCGTTACTTGATTTACACGATCCATCGAAAACAACTCGTAACTTGGTCGTACTACTTGCCTCATTCAGTACACCATGATGAGGAAGGTAAAATGAATCATTGGAAAGGTTCTCACCGATATTGATTTTGGTCATGTGTCCTAATGCCTCGTATTCTCTCATGAAGTCAATATACTTATTTTCAAACTGCTCGTTCTTAGAGAATCTACGTTCAACTGAATGAAGTCGTTTTATGGCATTGGCTAATGAATTACCAAAATTGCCACTGACCTTGTTGAAAGGAAAATGGACTATACAACGCCCAGTTTCATCTCGTTTGGTATTATTCTCGAAATGCTCCTCGCATTCTAGTTCTTTGGTGGAATATGACTTAACCTGTGGTAAGTCTTCGATTTTCCAAAATTGTTCCATTAGAGCTGGCAATGAATCTTCGATAGCTAGGTAACAAGCTGCAAAACCTGATGGTGTGAATGTTAAAGGACCAAACATAAGCCAGCCCAGTCGCGATTTCTGCAGAATAGATGAGTTGTCACCTAACTAGATTTGTTCCAACTATAATAGTGCGTAAAACCATTCCACGCCGATTATTATCAATATCAGTTGCGGTATCAAATCGTGGATCAGCAAGCACAATATTATTCGGAAGATGCATTATCTCCCTACTGAAAGTGAAATTAGGCAGTTTCGATGTTATGTTAGTGATCACGAGACACGATAAATCAGTGGAAAAGGTTTCATCTGTCGATGCGATTTTCACAAGCCTCAACCATGATCAGAGCTGTTGCTAACAAAACCTGATATGGCTGATTCGCTTTGATACTAGATGGGCATGATACTGATTTGTTTTCATTCTCCCCTTGAACAATATTGCTATCAGTATGCAACATTGTGTTGTGATTATTCGAGCAAACCCTGCATCCTTGCGCAGTACACTCCGATAACTGGTGATTGATACGCAGACAATTAGTGCATAACTTTAACCTTTTTGCTTCATTCAAACAACCCTCTACTGAAAGATCTTTGAATTTACGACAACGATAAATGAAATGTTGTTCATTACAACAAGGACATTTCTGGTCCGCGACGGTGAAATTTTGGGTCTTTGTCCCGCTCTTTGAAGTTTTATTGAATGTATTGAATTTTTTGGAATGATTGAATTTAAATGTTTTATTGCATTGTATATTAGATCTATCTTCTGATAAATCTTTCTTAATCGTTTCTGCCAAATTACATCTGTCCGATAAATACTCAAGTTAAGTATCTAAAGAAGGCTTTTTTATTTTCTTCGATATCACAGTTTCTTCCCAACGTTTATTGGTTCGAGTATCGAGTTTTGACTCAAAAAGTGATTTTTCATGGTTATTGCTACGTTTCAAAACGATCCTGAAGTAATTTCCAAGCAACATCATAATTTTCATTAGTTATCGGTATACCTGACAGTATTTTCTCAGCTGGACCCTTCAAACTTCCCATCAAATAATAGAATTTGCTAAGTTTTTGAATTTTTGGATTGTCATGAATGACCAAAACATATAAGTCGCGAAATTGTGGCCATTTGTCATAATCTCCATAAAATTTTATTAGTTCAATAGATATATATGGGCATTTTTCACTTATCATATTCAATATTTTCTTATTATTGTTGATCTAAGCGTTATTCTGTTCTGAAAATAAAAATATAATATTGATTTTTCTAGGTATACAGAACAATCATCCTAACATAAATCCAACCTTGGCAGGACACAGAAGCATACGGTTGTTATTATCGCAGATTCCGGCGCTTTGCACCAATTTTTGTAGCTTTCCGCCTCTTGCCTCTTTCCGCAACGTGCTATTGTGCCAATATTGTGGCGGTCATAATTGAGTGCAGTGCACATCATGGCGACGCTTGATATAATTTGTTTCATATGTTGTGAGAAGACATTGCGCGACGGAGATACCGCAGTGGTTAAAGCAAAAGGCTTGAATACATTAAGGAGATCTAGCCAATTGCGAGAAGACGGCAAAGGCGATACAGTGTTGGTAAATCAACAAACAGTTACTGTACATGACGCGTGCCGCAAACGTTATATAAATCCTAAACTCATTGCATCAAACTCAAAAATCGTGATGATCAAGACAGTGCATGCGCTAAAGAACCTTTGGCTTCGCGACGGTCTGTGGTGCCGCAATTTGATTTTAAAAGTGATTTGTTTTTGTGATACGTTGATAAACAGGGAAGGTTCAAGGAAAACGAGACTATCCGATCGGGACCCCATTTACGAGGTGCAAACCCTAGGAATGGACGCAAAAATTCTGGCGTTTGCTGGAAAGCGCGCAGATGATTAGGGTCGAGCAGTTGCACATCGTCTCGCAAATATTGCTGATTTAGTTGCAGTAGAGGCTTGCTATCATCAGTCATGCTTCATAACATTCCATCGTAGAGCCGGAAAACCCTCATCGGACAAAAAAAGAGGTTATCGACCAGCAACAAACGTGGATGAAGCTATGGAATATATTTATAATTTTTTAGAAGAAAACACAGAGGAATGCCAGTTTTGCCTCGAAGATTTCATGAATTCAATCGAGGGATAGTATCGACCTGGTGGACAGACGATACAGACCCGATTACTGCAAATATATGGCGACGACATTATAATTGTGCAGCGCCACATACGATGAATGTGCACTCTTTGAAAAGTCTGCCATTATGAGTCCACCCATTGTGATCGAACCTGATGCATTTGTACAATTCATATTCGATAATGCAGATTTCAATACAAAAACACTTGACGGACTACACACATTCCACGCAATGGGTGGCATTCAGTGTGTCACACCAGGTTCCGCTGTTATCCCAGATGAACCAATTCTTCGGCTTACGAAAATACCTACAGCGAAAGTGGTAGGGACATTTGGTAACATCCCAATTGAATCGTACCGAAAGAGTAATGGAGCTGGCCTTCAATCCATTGTGATTCAAAACCTGCAAGCCATTACTTCGATTGATAACGACGTAGTCCCCTCCAGCAGCGAGTTACTGTGGTTTTATGGCAAAAACCAGAACGTTCAGTCCATAGCAGGCTGGAACGACTTCATGGAAGGAGTGACTAGATCAAAACCATACGAACGCAGTAGAATCTTGTGTTTACCGTTTATAAACGCTCCACCGAGTGACTACGATACTGTCTTCACGGCTCTTCTGTCCGCAGCATACAAATGTGAAAGTTTACAGCAACACACTTGTTTTGTAACGTTTGACCAGCCGCGCGTGATATTATTGCAAGTAATTTTGATCCTGCATTAACTATCGTTATTCCAATATTAGGAGGATTTCACATGGTAATGCCGTTTATGGGGGCCATCGGCTATATCATGACAGGAAGTGGCTTGAAACAGCTCATGAGTGTGATTTATGCCGAACAGTCTGTTGATAAGATGATATCCGGGCACGCGTATAGTAGGGCCGTAAGAGCCCATATTTTATGTTACTTTACTTTATTTGGCAAGCTATAGAACTCACAGAGTATGAACGAGCTCGTATATCCGAACTCTTGGATCGTGTGGATCGCTCGGTCATATTGACGATAGAACAGAGTGAATTGTACAAAAGCGTCACAGGAAAATTTAAAGAGCGCCTTCTGCAACTGGAAGCCCACGGGCCGACAGCCAAACTGTGGATACAATATTTTCGAATGGTGATGATCCTGAAACAATTCATTGAAGCTGAACGCTCATCTAACTGGGATTTACATTTGGAGACGATGCAAAAGATATTACCATATTTCCATGTAGCTAGGCACTTTCTCTATGCAAAATCGTGTCAGCTCCACCTGCAAGATATGCTCGCTTTGTCTGATAAAATAAAGCCTGTCGAATATGAGCGTTTTACCAACAGAGGATTTCACTATCCGACAGTCTGACAAATTCTAGTCAGGAGTTTGGTCAGACATGAGAATCGAGTAGACCTTGATGCGTATTATGAAAACTGCAGGTGGCCTGACACATGGTCATGGAATTTCTGATAGCGTCTTGACTCTGTGGACATTGGGTATGGTATATTTGTACAATATATGCAATGAAATTGAAGACTTTTGTTCTGTAACAATGCATAGCACAGAACAGCATGTAGATATGAGACCATCACGTATCTTGCGCGACACACAAGATCTAAACAAACTCGATGACTTCCTTTCACTTCACAATCCTTTTCCAGAAGTTGAGGTTCTCATGTCGATTATTACGGGAGTTGGTGGAGAGGTCAACGTAAATTGCCACCTACGTACGAAATCGGGTCACATGCGATGACAAAAATGCTTGACCATACTTTTGAGTCGGTGAAATTTAAACGTAAAGACAGAGTTGTCTCTCTAGCCGCAGCTAACAATAGCGTAAAGATTGCGTCGGAATCTGTTGTGATCAATCCGCTTTTGTTATTTCAACGAATATGCATTGCGAAAAAAACTGACGATGAACTAAAAGAATACTTGCAGTACGAGCTTGCGCCTTTCCCGCTTTCAATGTTCACCGAGTAAGGTATGCGTAAATGTATAAAATTTTCATTGTACAAAGCTTATATGACCGTAACACCAGTCATTAACGTTGACACGACCATGCATGTTGTTGACGGTGGCTTCTTGCTCCATCGTGTTGTGTGGGGCCGTCAAAATTCATTTGCAATGATTTGTGCATAGAAACCGCCGCTCAAAGCACCCAAGCAGCACTGATGTTATCTTCGAGGAATCTATGATTCCAACTGTGTCGCAGGAATTTTTTTTATCGAACAGCTTCAACAGAAGGCGCCTCATCATAATGCTGCAGACAAAGTTGGGAGCACTCCACAGGTATTAATAAAGAGTATCTCGTGCAGATGCCAGGAAGGTTGTGGACCTGCTTGTGGTTGCCGTAAAGCAGGATTAAAATGTTCCGTTTTGTGGTTACACTGTACTGGGACGTCCTGCGAAAACATTCTTGACCAGATTGTGCTAGACGACGACAATGCAGAAGATGCCGAAACCGTTTCAGATGAAATACAGGACGATAACAACGAACACGACTCAGCTTAATGTCATAGGCAACACAGAGTGAAATAAACCCCGATATCGACAGTGGAATAGGCCTCTTGGGGATACCACATTAAAAAAACGCGCCGATCAACTCTACCTCAAGGGTTGTGTGGAAACAAGTTGAAAATTATATTTTCTTGTAACATGTTTGAACGAAAATAAAAAGAAAATATTGACCATAGATCATGATAATTAAAAAATGCCCATATCGAAGTATGTAAGGGCGCACTTCAAAATATCATATATTTTATTATGTAAGATCAAATGTATAAAAACGGGCGTATGCTTACTCAGAAAACCCTACTCTTATAGCACAAAAATATTACGGAACTGTTCGGTAGCCATCTTTGTCTCAATCCGCGATGAACTTCGGATTTTGTTTAAAATAGCAAATCAACCCTCAACTTTGGCGCGCCATAGAACGAAATCTTTTGGTCGGTGCCAAAAAATTCAAACAGCAATTCACCAAAGTTGTGCACAAGTTTGTTCTCTACATATTTTAATTGAACTTTTCTTTAATAGCACCCACCACAACGGTGCTACTTGTTCAGGATCAAGATATCAATAGACGTCAGTTAAGTGTTTGACAGGACTAAAAAGTTCATGTTGTCATTTTTCAATATTGTACGAAATCATGTATTAAAACAAAAATAAGAACGAGTAGATAATTGAAGTCTTGCTAATCGAATCAACACATTCAACATGGTTCTTCAGCCGAATGGTTTAGCAAGAGTTACTGTTTGAAATCAACGATCGAACAAAGTGAAAGTCAACGGCAAATCAACAACAAAACAGAGACTGATATCGCATCGAAATCAGCATCACGGTGAGTCTGTTCCTTTTATCCTTTCCTCCAACTTATCCCTGTGCATGGGTGTCACCCACGCACAGGGGGTACATTGTTTCATTTGAAATCGAACATTTTCTTCGCAGGATGGTAGTTATTCAGAACACATCAAGTTAATTTCAGTTCCAATGAATCTTTCAGAAAACAACCAAATAGTCGAACAGGATGAATTGGGAAGTTTGCATAAAACACGAAAATATATAAGGAAGTTTAACTGGATTCCGTACATTTTTAGATAAATTCACAGAGAGTAATCTTTTGCAACTCAAAATGCGAATTGACTGGTTGGAAAGTATTCGTAAGGAATTCAGAGAAACACAATTGACAATTGAATTATTGGAAGAAAATGAATCAGATACTGACGAAATCGAAACCTTTGAAAATCGCAATTATAGTATTTTACCAGAACCGTTAGAGATAGTTAAAAAAGTAGAGTCAAAAAATGATGCAGTTTCTCTCAATACTCAAACAAGTAATGATACCCATTCTGACAATACTCAAAACTCTGATTTTCATTCTAACAAATTTCCTTCTATTGAACTAATAAAATTTTATAGGGATTATGACTAATGACCACAATTTCACGACTTATATGTTTCGGTTATTCATTACAATCCAAAAATTCAAAAACTTGGCAAATTTTATTGTTTGATGGGAAGTTTGAAGGGTCCAGCTGAGAAAATACTGTCAGGTATACCGATAACTAATGAAAATTATGATGTTGCTTGGAAATTACTTCAGGATCGTTTTGAAACGTAGCAATAACCTTGAAAAATCACTATTTAAGTCAAAACTCGATACTCTAACCGATGAACGTTGGGAAGAATCTGTGATATCGAAGAAAATAAAAAAGCCTTCTTTAGATACTTAACTTGAGTATTTATTGGACAGATGTAATTTGGCAGAAACGATTAAGAAAGATTTACCAGAAGATAGATCTAATATACAATGCAATAAAACATTTAAATTCAATCATTCCAAAAAATTCAATACATTCAATAAAACTTCAAAGAGCGGGACAAAGTCCCAAAATTTTACCGTCGCGGACCAGAAATGTCCTTGTTGTAATGAACAACATTTCATTTATCGTTGTCGTAAATTCAAAGATCTTTCAGTTGAGGGTCGTTTGAATGAAGTAAAAAGGTTAAAGTTATGCACTAACTGTCTGCGTATCAATCACCAGTTATCGGAGTGTACTGCGCAAGGATGCAGGGTTTGCTCGAATCATCACAACACAATGTTGCATACTGATAGCAATACTGTTCAAGGGGGGAATGAAAACAAATCAGTATCATGCCCATCTAGTATCAAAGCGAATCAGCCATATCAGGTTTTGTTAGCAACAGCTCTGATCATGGTTGAGGGTATTAGAGGTGAACTGCATTGTTGCAAGGCTCTCTTGGACAGTGGAGCATAGTCAAACTTCATTACTTCAAGGTTATGCAAAAAACTCCAGTAACCGAGTACTAGAGTAAGTATGCCTGTGAAAATCGCATCGACAGATAAAACCTTTTCCACTGATTTATCGTGTCTCGTGATCACTAACATAACATCGAAACTGCCTAATTTCACTTTCAGTAGGGAGATAATGCATCTTCCAAATAATATCGTGCTTGCTGATCCACTGGGCTGGCTTATATCTTGTCCTTTAACATTCACACCATCAGGTTTTGCAGCTTGTTACCTAGCAATCGAAGATTCATTGCCAGCTGTAATGGAACAATTTTGGAAAATTGAAGACTTACCACAGGTTAGGTCATATTCCACCAAAGAACTAGAATGCGAGGAGCATTTCGTGAATAATACCAAACGAGATGAAACTGGGCGTTGTATAGTCCATTTTCCTTTCAACAAGTTCAGTGGCAATTTTGGCAATTCATTAGCCAAATGCCATAAAACGACTTCATTCAGTTGAACGTAGATTCTCTAAGAACGAGCAGTTTGAAAATAAGTATATTGACTTCATGAGAGAATACGAGGCATTAGGACACATGACCAAAATCAATATCGGTGAGAACCTTTCCAATGATTCATTTTACCTTTCTCATCATGGTGTACTGAATGAGGCAAGTAGTACGACCAAGATACGAGTTGTTTTCGATGGATCGTGTAAATCAAGTAACGGTATATCTCTGAACGATAAATTAATCATTGGACCGAGCCTTCAGGAAGATCTTTTTTCCATTATATTAAGGTTCATTTTGCGAGATTTCTACGTTGACGACTTGATAAGCGGTACATCTAGTATTGAAGAAGCTCAAGCTTTAAAACGTAATTTACAGAGTATTCTAAGCAAATACGGATTCAATCTTCGGAAATGGGTAGTCAGCGATAATCGAATATTGGGCAACTCGAATGAAGATAACGGAAACTATATCTTTTTTGACTTGGTTATGAAACGGAAATTATTATCTGCCATTTCAAAAATATTTGATCCCTTAGGAATGATCGCTCCTGTCACTATTCGTGCAAAACTGATGATTCAGTGCCTTCGGAATATGAAGGTAGATTGGGACAAAGATATTTCTCCAGATATGTCACATTGTTGGAAACAATTTGCCAGTCAATTAACATTTCTCAGTAACATAGTAATACCGCGACATGTCCTTCTAAAGAGCACCGATAATATGGAACTCCACGTGTTCACGGACTCGGTTAAAAGCATATGGAGCGGCAGTTTATATTAAATCATATTCGAATGGACATTCCAAAGTTTCACTACTCTGTTGGAAGACGCGCGTGGCACCAGTGAAAACAGTAACTTTGCCCCGTCTAGAATTACGTGGTGCATTATTAGGTGTTCAACTACATTCCAAAAATTAGTTCCTTTACTATTAAAATAAAAAAATCTCACTTCTGGACAGATAGCACTATTGTTTTATCATGGTTGAGACTACCTGCAAATACGTTGAAGATTTTTGTATCAAATCGTGTTTCACTCATTCAACAGAACACCACTATAGAACAATGGCACTATGTTCCATCAACCGATAATCCTGCAGATATTTTATCGCGTTGTTTGAACCCCACTGGATTCCTGAGCAAAGAACTATTAAGGTTGCACTGCTTTCTACAGCCAGTGAAAATAGCATACCTATCCAAACAATACTCAACATTTTATCGTTTACAACGTATTTTATCGCTGTGCTTACACTTTAAAAAAAATTGCCGTAATTCTAATGCTAATCGGAGTATGTACTTACTGAAAAGATATCGGTATGTGAAATTGATCAGGCCACTTCTTGCCTTTTAAAATTAGCTCAAGCTGAAAGCTTCTCTCCTGAATTGCCTAAAGTTCAGCCTAAAAAACCGGTTTGTAATAATGCGCAGTCAAACAATGCTTTTTTGGGAAGGATTTAATTTTCGGACGAGTCAAGCTTTCCAAATATGATATTATTCAACTGACCAAATACAAGGTATTGGTCACATGAAAATCAAAATTTTCAACTTTCAAGTGCGGTTCGGTTTCAATGTTTGGTTTGGAATACTCGGTCGTAGAATCATTAGTCCAATAATATTTGAACGACCCTTGACTGGAGCTAAATACTTAGAATTTTTGCAAAATGAAATTCAGGGCAGGTTGACTGAATAACCTTTCCATTTACGACAGGGAATGTATTTCCAACAAGATGAATCTTCTCCCCATAATTCAGGGATAGTAATTGATTCCTTTCAACAGGCAGCAACCGAGGTACTTGTTTTCTGTTAGATATAAAAAAAAACATTTTTATCTTTAATTCCATTTATATAAAAACTAATTTTCTTTTATTTCCTCCGAGAAATTATGAATACCTTCTAAGAGGTCATCTGGAACATTGTAGTTTGGCGACTGAAGTTTGTCTTTCAGTCGCAGATGATACTTCATCTGACTTTATTACATATTATTCACATTTTCTTAAAAATCAAAATGACCTTTTCGAATTCCAGTGAAGCAATGCCATCTATCAACATAAGAGGCCGTCCGCGTCAAACAAAAACAACTTCGCGCACTAACGTGCCACTCTAATGATTATTCTGTTGTCGAGTTTCGTAACTGAGAACCCTTTCTCTTTACTTTCATTGCCTCAGTACGTAGATTACTCCAACGTTATTGATCCTATATGGCCAATAAATAGTCGAGTTTCCTAAGAATTTTTTATTTGACTATAGAAATGAACGATCAAATCCTCGTGAATTGAATTGAAGGAAATTATTTTCCCTGTCATTTACTCGGACAATTGAGGTCCAAAACAATTCCACCCAACTTTAGCGGTATGTTCAGATAGGTCAGCTATTGCACCAAGAGGATAAACCCTAACATGAGTTAATTTTGATTAATTGACTATGTGTTTTCCCAGTTTAACGAGCAGTCGGACCATTGAAACGCACTACTACTGCATCAAAGCTATAGATCCCGAGGAGTGCGTTTCAATTATCTGACTGCCTCGTGTAACTGAAAAAAGATATAAAATCTCTGGACATAAACACAATGCACAATATGATGAAGTATCCTCACTTCTCAACAGAACGTCGAAATTGTGAATTCATTACCATCGACTCATATTTCGAAAGTAACATTTCATGTATTATACCGAAACGTCGCATAACTTGTCTGGGCTGAGTCAACAATGAAAAAATCTATTTGCAATTCAAATTGTATTTATGTACGTACCAATGTTTGTGTTCTCGTGCCATTATCGTTATTCAGGAGTTGAATACACAATTCTGATTCAGTTGAACTGCTGAAGGGTCGTGGTGGCGGTGAAATGTTATTGTGGAAATTCATTCATACATTGACATTGGAATATAACGGATAAGAGCTGCGGTAGCCGCACATACAAGATATTTCATATGTATATACTTCATTTCAGAGGGGATCTATGAAGATAATCTCAGTTTTCAACATGCACTTGTTGCCGTTAATTCAAGTAGAAGGGTAATGTTTTTCAACTATCTCATATCTTCGAAACAATCTTATTATATAATCATAAACATCACATCAGGTATGGGAGGAAGCGATAGTAACACATCACATATCAAAAATTACAGGCTAATATCAGTTCTGTGTGCAATAGCAATATGCACGTTCCGATTAAAATTGGCAGAGTTTCAAGAAATTTGTCAGTTGCATTCCTTTCTGTTTTGAATATTGTTTTGTGTAGTTCAGTGATATATTTGGCAAAGTTCCGTCTCAAAACCAAAATTCAGAAGCGACTATGTTTCACGTGGAAAACTATTGGTTCAGATGTGTATTTAGGATTTCTGTGAGGGTATGCGTAGTGTTCGCAACACTTGTATGTGGATTTTCGTGTTCGATATAATTAAATGACTGGTTTCGCGTTGGATTACAAACCCTCAGATGGCCTTTTTTCCCGCATTTTTCACACATAGGAAAAAAAGAAAAAGGAAAAGAAATTAACAGTAAAAGTACATAATAGTGGAGCAATTGTGGAACAATAGTGGAATTGACAGTGAAGCTTTCATCATTGTTCAAGTAGCTTTTTTTTTTAAAATTTTACTTTGAAAATTTTTCCATTCAATTTCTTAAGATTATTCGGCAGCCGGTTATACACAAAGCAGCTTTGGTATGTGAAGGATCTTTTGAAATATTCATGGTGGTGTGTAGGTGTGAGAAGATTTTTGAAACATACGTTGAGATTATGTATATCCGTACGGAAAGTGATTTTTTCGTCATTATTATTTTGTGATATAGACATGATGAGTGTAGTTCCTTCTTTTTTCTAAGATGAGCCATCCTATTTCCTTCAACTTTGAAGACATTCCCTGTCTCCGGCGAATCCCGTTTAAAAGACGTAAACAAGAATTTTGAATCCTCTGTTTGTTAAGTGAGGTTAAACTCGGGCCATACAAGGTATCAGCAAAGTTGAGGTTAGATGAAACAAGACTTTCATACAGAATAATTTTGGTTTCTTTTGTTATGAATTTTTTATTGCCATATATAACTTTCAATGAGGAATATGCTCTTTGAATAAGTTTATTTATATGGGAATCGAATCGGAGATCAGTGTCCATGTTGACTCCCAGGTTTCTGGCTTTTTCTGTAATTGATAGCTCGCTAGAGTCAATGTTCAACTTTATCTGGGCTTTGATCGTATTCTTTGCGTTTTTCGAACCAAATACTAGTATCTGTGTTTTAATCAAATTGTTTATCAAACAAAAATCATTTGACAGAGGAGAGAATTTATTTAGATCGTGGTTGATATGATTGCACGCCTCGTCTACGTCATTCAGGTCGAACGAGTAGTATACTTGGGTGTCATCGGCATAGAGATGAGCCCGACAGTACTGCAGATATTTCACCAATTGACTGGTGTATATGGAAAACAACAAAGGACCTAGAATGGACCCTTGAGGCACACCGGAACTTAGATTGAGTAGTCGTGAGTGTGCGTCATCAATTACGACCTTCTGCTCTCTATTGAGCGAATAATTTTGTAGAAGGCAAGTTGCACCATCGGAAAGTCCTATATAATGAAGCAGAGATAGCATTATATTGTAATTTATGGTATCAAACGCTCTACTAAAATGTAACAAAATAAAAACAGTACGGTGTTATTATCAGAGGCTTTCAGAATGTCATCAGTTACCTGCAATAAGGTAGTAGTGCAGCTGAATCCTCTTCTGAAGCCTGATTGGATCGATGGTTAGATAGACTTCTCATTTAGATAGAACACAAATTGTCTCTCCATTATTCTTTCTATTATTTTGGAGCAGGCGGAAAGTATGCTAATAGCTCGTAGATCTTTGAGCTCTTCAGCATTTATTTTTTTAGGAACGGGTGTAACTTAGGCTGTCTTCCATTGCGAAGGAAAAACATGTTTTTTTAATTATATCCGCATTTACAGTTCTCAATAAATCGAATCTTTCCGGCGACTACTTAGATGTCCCCAGAACCTTCAGTTAGAAAATTCGCGTTTCTTCCACGTGATTCATGTTTTTGCGAGAGGAGAACTTGTTTACTTATCGAGTGTGCATTGATCAGGGCAGGTCTCGGGGCCGGTCTCGAAATCGATACATTGCCCTCTTCTTAAAGACGTTTCGTCCCGAAACGTCATTCTTGGAGTGCGGAGATACCTGCAAGATTCTCCATATCTGCACTTAGACGTTCAATGGAAGTAGCACTCCATAGTTTTCAAGTTGAGTCGAAGAAGATGGTTGCAGCACACCAAAATCTTGACGCCGCTGGATCTGAATATTGTCTCCAACATGCTACTCATAACTCTCCAGTCTAGCCCATCAATCCCACAGGCCAATTTTGGGATTGTTGGGTCCACAAGACTCTGGTTTAGCATCGTGTCTCTTAATCTGGTGAGGCTCTTCCAGACATCTTCATAAGACGGCTTATCTCGAGAAAGCTTCTTGGTTACCAGAAAGAAGATGTTTCTCTGGCCCTTCCTCAGCTGTAATACCCCTCCAACTTCAGGGTTCTGTTCCCGCAGTTCCTGGAGTCGACCGAACTTCTTGGAGAATACTACGGCAATGCCTCTGGACATTTGGAGATCTTCTGCCACACAGTGAGCTAACGCGTAGTCGGCAGGCACCTTGAAAAGGTCTCGTGGCTCCTTTCGGGTTATCTCATGTTGAACCTTATATCCATTTGAGTACGCAGGGACATGAACCGCTGAAACGTCATTCCATCCTCCGTTGGTCTGACGGTGCGGACTTGGTCATGATTTCCGGCGTAAGGGGACAACCTGTTGAAGTGGACTACCCTAGGTTTTCCTCGTGGTGGCTTATGTTCTCGATAGACAAGGTCGATTATCTTTTTCATGATCTTATATGGACCTTCCAACGAGTTCCAAAATTTTGGTGATACTCCACGGCGACGTTTAGGGTTGTACAGCCAGATGAGGTCACCTATTCAGATATCAGTATCCGCCTGCATCGGCCTTGATGTCGTAGGTCTCCTTCAATCTATCGCTGGCACTCTGGATGTTCAGCATCTGACACATTTCCTGGAATAGGTTTAACTCGAAATTCCTGTCTTGGTTTGAATGAAGCTCCAATGCTACGCCGAATCGACAAATCCACTCCTTCAACAAGACGTCAGCAATGGTGATGGCTTTTTGGTTGGGCAGGGCATAGGCTTCAGCCCACTTGCTGAAGTAATCCATCGCCACAAGGATGTATTTATTCCCGTGATCAGATTGGTGAAACGGTTCAGCGATGTCAATGGCGATCCTTTCAAATGGGCTGCCCACATTGTACTGGCGCATCGGGGCCTTAGGTCTTGTTCGAGTCCTATTGCTGGCAGCGTATACAGCACATTTTGTGCACCAGTCCTTGACGGTGGCTTGACAATTGGCCCAGTAAAACCGTTGCCTCACATTCTGGAGGGTCTTCGTCACTACCAGATGTCCTCCGGTGACCCCATCATGGATTTCTTGGAGTACTTTCTATCTCCTGCTTCTGATAACTGCTATCTGACACCTTTCCTCCCCACCATCCTCCGACTGCCAACTCCAACACACGTTTCAGGACTCCATTGTCCATGGTATGGGAGTTCCATTGAGACCAGTAAGACTGGGGAACAACTGGCTATTTCGTGCCACGATGGTCTTCGATCACTCTTCTTCCAGCCCATGATTAAACCAAGATCTAAATCTTTCTCTTGGTCTTTCTGGATCTTGTTGTTATTCCAGTTATCATCTACCGTCGTAGTTCTACAGAGTATCGATTCCTTCTCCTCTGTTCATCGGCAGTGCGAACAGTCGACTGGGCATGGTCTTCACGATAGGGCATCTGCTGGTCCCCGCTGGATGTTCGATCTCAAAGTCAAATTCTTGAAGCCTCTCGATTCAACGTACCACTTGACCCTCGGTATTCTTGAACTATAGGACCCATTTGAGAGCTGCATGGTCAGTTCTCAGTAGAAATCTTCTCCCATACACGTACTTGTAGAAGTGTTCTACTCCTTTGACAACAGCAAACAGTTCCCGCCTGATGACACAGTAGTTCCGCTCCGGTTTACTGAGGGTCTTGCTGAAGTAACCGATGACCTTCTCTTGTCCTTCTTGGATCTGAGACAGGACAGCTCCAAGTCCCACGTTATTGGCGTCCGTGTCCAAAATGAATTTCCCGTCCGGAAGGGGATAGTTCAGAACTGGTGCATTGATCAATGCTCCTTTTAGCTTCCTGAACGAGTTTTGGCATTCTTCAGACCACTGCAACTTTGTTTGCCCTTATGTGAGCCTGGTCCTAGTAAGTCCTCCTGTTGTTGGGCGGTGAGGGTCTTTAAAATGTTTGTGGCATCGCCACGCAATACCAGTGTCAATACTTAAGCTTTTTCTCCAGCATTCCATCCATTTGCTTTGGCAGCGGCTTCGAATTGTCGGCACTAGTTTGCCCATGGAGTATTTCTGTCGAACTGAGGCGGTTTCAGTGCGAGTTTTCCAGGTTCAACACTAATATTGAAATTTTTTATGTCTTTCTGAACTTCCTTCAAGTTCATGCTCATGTCCAGCATTGGGTTTTTGTTGTAATTTTCTGGGGTGTGCGCAGAATCCATTCGCTTCTCCAATTCACTGAAGTTTTCCTTTATTCTGCCGATTTCTGTCTCGATTCCGCCTTTTATTTCATCGTGGAGCGTTTCCTTAATTCATCTCTTGTCCCCATGTCATCTTTGATTTTCTCCATCTCTGTTTCAACAGTTCCCATTCTTCCTTCCAACCGATTCACCACACCGCAAACTTCTTTCAAACTCTTTGAATTTTCTAGAAGCTCCTCCCTCAGACCATTTGAATTTTCCAGAAGCTCTTCTTTCAAATTCTCCGAATTTTTCAGAAGCTTCACTTGTAGATTTTTCGAATTTTCTTCAAGCTTTTCTTCTAGATT
This sequence comes from Chrysolina americana, assembly GCA_958502065.1. Taxonomy (NCBI): domain Eukaryota; kingdom Metazoa; phylum Arthropoda; class Insecta; order Coleoptera; family Chrysomelidae; genus Chrysolina; species Chrysolina americana. Next base: position 41,142,951 of record OY293416.1, read on the forward strand.
TTTCGAGTTTTCGAGATGATTTTCTTTCAAGCGAACCGAATTCTCTAGAAGTTTCTCCTCCAGATTCTTTGAATTTTGGAGAAATTTATCCTCCAGACTCACCGAATTTTGTTGAAGTTCCTCCTTCAAACTATTCGAATTTTCGAGAAATTTATCTTCCAAGGATTTCGTGTTTTTTTCGAGTTTATTCATAATCGAACTCAAGTCGATTCCAGAAACTTCGAATAAAAATGTTTCGGGGTCTTCTCCTTCTTCAATCAATCCATCTGAAAGTCTTTTCTGCAGTACGGCCTTCTTTCCAGTTGTTTCTAATTCACGCTCCTCTAACTCTTGCTTCAATTCACTTACTTTTAGGTCAACCAAGTGAACTCTCCTCGGAAACATTTTGTCTCTTATTGTCTTTTCCATAATATCAGTCTTTTATTTATTTCTTACAATAAGTTTTCAGTTTTTTTTTCGCGACGCGAAAAACTGTCCACTGCGCTAACACTAAAATGTTCAACGGGTCACTATTCCATTAGGCGCGATAAATGTCTATCAGTTTTTAAACGGCGAACACTTTAACACTTATTTATTTCAAACATCCTACTTCAGACACCAAATGTAGTAAAACTGCACTAAGCTAATTTTGTTAATCTATTTCAAAACTAGTCTTAAACAATAATTTATATCAGTCACTATTTTACAAAGTTATCTTCACTGTCAGTCTCTTTCTGCGAACTTTGGAACTATATTTTAAACTCTCTGTGGCTATCTCTCTGACTATCCTTACTTATCGAGTGTGCATTAATTAGATGATCAGGGCCGGTCCCTAAATTGTTACAGTATTGTTGTCCACACTGTCAATTCTCGCAGAGTTGGTGCTGTCTTCGTTTCCCACACTACGTTGTGTTGATGCGTTAAAGTGGGGGTAATGCTTTAGTCGATTCAATTCTTTCACTTTGAGTTAAACCAGTAATCCATAACTGTTTTGAGCCAATTCTGTCGATTATGCACTTGACATTGCTTCCTCGAACTTCACTGTTCTGGTTTTGATAAAAAACATGTCCAAGATTTTCCCGGTTCAAAACCACAAATAAATTTATCCCGCAGCGCAGTGTCTAAATTTATCTCAAATTCACAATGTATAGCGAGTCTACGGAGGCGTACGAAATAATCCTGAATACTTTCTGTTTTCAGAGTTTTGGCTGCATAAAACGTGTAAATACTGCTGTCCACTTTGTCCACTAGTAGAGTTGATTTGAATTACTATTGAATGATTAAATGACTGAGGCGAATTTGACATTAGGCACTTTAAAGAATGAATGATTGCTACAGATTGACCTGATCCCTTGAAGAGGGAAACTAATTCGATTGATCTAAGTGGCCATCAAAAAATATTTATAGTGCCCCACTTTCTTTTGAGAAAGCAAGACACTGACTGGCTCAGTGGGTGCTGGGGTGAGTAAGGTTGGTTACTGAATCAAAAGGCAAATTATATTACCTCAATAAATAATTTGATAATAATAGATACTAGAACTCTATTTGAGTAGGATTCCGATGGGGTTCTGAGGACAATACAATATCAGTATTCCTACTTGCACACATTTAAGTGCTTTTATGCTCTTAACTAAATCATATATGTACATACCAAGGATAAAACCCTACTGTGGTGATCACCGCAATTCACAAAGTACGTTAGGTATGCCTGAAGGGCTCAAATTATCGTCACTTTCGTGCCAGAAGGGCTTCAAAATGTCTTCAGTTATGGGTACGCCTGAAGGTCGTGGTGATGTTTCTCCTGAACAGACGGATAGAGTAGAGTGAAGCCAAAGTCTTCAGTAGTATGCTGGATGAACTTTCCTCCACCACTCTGCCATGGAACTGTGGGGTTCACCAATGCCAATGAACGTCTTTCAACTTCCACGAAAAATAAAGGGGTGTTTTCAAACCTCAACGAAAAATGAAAGTCCTGTCGAATTATTCTTGAAACCTCTAAGAAACAGAGGTGGTCTTCGAACCTCCACGAAAAACCAGAAGTTCTGTTAAAGGAATATTGTAACCACTGCGAAAAAGCCATAAAAAGGGAAAATGACCAATAATAACTCTTCAAGTCATCGTGGTAGAAAAGTGTGTTGAACTACGAACAAATCGTTAGGCCACAACCAGGAAACTTTCTCAATTTAACGAAGATGTCAGAACTTCACAAGTAATTGCCTGATACCTGCTATCACAACTCCTATCTGTCCTAAGATCCAATTAATCGCCGACTATGAAGTAAGCGCACATTTCCAATATTAATTTTAAATGTCAAAGTTGGCATCAGCAACCTTCGGTTATTTGTTTTGTATGCCTACTCTTCAAGGTCAATAGCAATTCGATCATGAGAAGATGAGTATGGTCGAACCTGTCACAATATTCCTAACCTGAAACTAGAGTTCGTAAACACTTCAAAACAAATCAATAAAATAACAACGAACGTTTAACCAAATTTCAACAAGTGGTTAGTAGTATCAGATGTTTGATATCACTCCTAGCATATCAGTGTATATTTCTTCTGGGTACAATTAAGAGTTCTAATAGGTCACTTCTTCGCTAATGTTCATCTACGATAAAGAATGTGCCAGCCCAGCAATAAAGGTAAGATTAAACGTTAATTATCATTTCTTAGAGCATTCCGGTATGTCCTAGAAAACAAAAACTTAACAATTTTGGTCCGTTCAAGTTCGGATTTTGCAGAAAATAGTTCTTGTAAGTAATTTGTTTGTTACGGGTTTATTTCTACTTTACCTTTCAGCCTCTAAAAGTTATAAATATTTGTTTTAAAAGCATCAACTGAAGAAACAGAATATTTATTGAGTGATCTTGTACATGATATTCGAGCTATCTCAACATCGGATTGCACCTCCAGTATCAGCGGTTCCCAAAAATAATTGAAATATTTCAATAATATGCTTCAACAAGCAACTTTCATAACCTACCTTTCAGGCAGCTACAGGAGAGGGACCCCTGGATCGCTCGTGGATCGACAGGTTCTGCTTTAAGTGGGAAAATATGCCCCTTTCATACCCCTCAATCCTCATAGATTCATGTTTGGTTTTATTCAGTTTTATTTATTTTGATGTCAACAATTAGCTAACCTCTTCGTTTATAGAACAGATGTCTTCTTCTGTTTCCATTTCAATTTATGGGCTCTAATATTCCATGGAGAATACTCCAACTTCAGACTGTACTCCTTTTCTGGAATTCGGTGATCTGTGGTCCAATTTTGCCAACTTACGCCTTCCAAGTTACAGAAAAACTATCATAAAAACCCAAGAATGGTCTCGGTTAAATTCAGAAAAAAAGGTATTTCTTTTTCCATGTGCATTGAATTGAAACGAACGCTTTTGCGGATTCTTCTGATAAGATTTCAAGAATAATTGAAAGAAAAACTAAAGTCTGTTAGTGTTACAGCTATTCATATCTTGTGAATTCAGTTTTCTTCGATATTCTGAATTTCTACCTCTTCGGCTAACTCGAAGGCCGCACATCATCACAGGTATGTTTCAAAAACCTGAAAAATATTCAGTAGTTTATTAACTGTCTATAAACAACATGTCCTACCTACTTCACATGTCTCTGAAATCGATACTTCTCCACAGGCCTTTTTCTTATAGTCCCACCTCTCCGACTACTATTATTATTATCGGATTCCTTCTGTTCCTGTACTGCTCAGTGACACCACCCATCTCAAGACACTGTACGAATCATTTGGACAAGGCCCCCTTTATTGACTACTTCCTTGCTGGCCAATTTCTACTGTCGAATCATCCATTCACAGAAAGTCGAAGCCAACCAGTCCTATCACGAGTGACTCCACGAAGCCCTACTCTCAGTGGTCCTGGCCTAGAACCTGCATAAAACCACCGAGGACTACACCAGATTAGCCTTACATTTACTATTATTCTGTTTATTAGCTTCGGATACTGAATATTGCACCTTATCGCACTACACCTAGTTGCATTCACTGATAGATAAGCTTTGAATGAGCATTTATAGTGGTATAAGTAGATTGTTCTGAAACAAAAGATATTACCTGTATAAAAGTACAATATTTGTAGTGTATATCATATTTAGTGTGAAATAGGTACTTACTTTATTTGCATGCTTGCTATGTAGCCTTTCAGCATACGTATGGTGGAGGGTATTATACGCCAGTAACCCTATATTGCTATGTTCTATAACAGTATTCACTTTAGCAGTTGAATGCATACATAGTGCTTCGAGATACTTTCGTTGTCATAAATTCTATTTATCGTAGTTAGCAAATATTTGAGGTTAATTCATTCATTCATTTTTGGTTTAATGGGATTCGTCGTAAGACATATACCCAGTGTCTCCCCATATGTGTTATGCAAGAATCCGTCCTGCCCCGGCCTCTAACCGGCGTAAATAACACGGGCTTCGTCGGTGGATGAGGATTGTCTTGCTCGAAGCAATATCCTCACCCGTAATTCAATAGTGGACATTCACAACATATAATCTCATTCACACAAGTGTTCTGGTTAGGGTTTGTTACTAACTCCATACGCCACCTTAGGAGCAGCATGTTTATTCGTAGTCCCGTCAAACATGAAACGTGGGAGAGTCATTCTTCAATGAACCAGATATAGTTTCTAAAGAAGAAAGATCTGCCTCATTGGAGAATCGAACCCACGACCCACAGGTCGTGAATCGAGCGCTTGGCCACTGCGCTAACTCGGTCGCCATTTGAGGTTAAGAAGTTATTGATAAACTGGTTCATTCTATTTCACACTTGTCTCACGTAACAGTCTGGTCAACGTAAATAAACATTACGTAATACTCAGTACATCCACCGTTATTCTATCCACCCTATCTCCACTCGAGCTTTGGGATTGAAAACATAAATATCAAGGTTAGTGAGTGACGAGGATGGCTTATTTCCATTTCTAGGAAATTTGCGATCTTCGAGCCTAACATGTTTTTAATTAATGCGGAATTTCTCTTAGGTGTGTTGAAATCTAAAAGTTCATAATTTTGTATACCGGTATAGTGTTAAAATATTTATTGAAATATCGGTCTATTTCGAATGAAATACCACAAGTTTTTTATGTGTTTCATGATAAAAAAGTTCTACAGGTTTTTTCATCGCTTGTTAGTCTCTCGTGTCGAAACGGTTCACGGAGAGCGGTGTTGCCAAGTCTGTTGAAATATACTTAAAGTCGAGACATAAATTTACTTGTATTGAAAATAATAATAAACAACTTCTTGTAATTAATATTTTGGATAAAAATACAAATGGGAACTGTAGCGGAGCGACAGTTGAAAATGCTTACGGCTAAAAAGCAATCACTATTTTTAATATTGCAAAATCTTGTAGATTTTTCCATCATTACAAAATCAGTTGGAAAAATGTAGGTTTTCAACTTTATATAAATCAATGGAAACAACGAAGGCGGATTTGCTCCGCGTTATTGACAATATTATGGAGGTTAGTTTTGAAGTGAATGTGGATTTCAAACCAGTTTATGCCATTGTTCCAACAATTGATGAAATGTGTTGTCATATTTATATGGCTGCAGCAAAATTGGAAAGAGAACAACAAGAAAATTCTCTATAAGGTAGTACAGGCAATACAAGTACTTCACAGGGTAATTCGTGCCTTTTGAGAAGTACTAGTTTAGCAAGGAATCTCCCTTCGCTTCCAAAAATAGAATTGCCGGAATTTTCTGTCGACATTCGAGATTGGGAAACGTTCTATTCCATTTTCAAAGGTTTGATTCACGATAATGCGCTACTGACAGATGTTGATAAAGTTATATATTTGGTAGGACGTTTGAAAGGCTCTGCGTTGAATATTTGTACGGGATTGGTTCCAACTGGAGAAAATTACACAATTTTCTGGAAGACTCTTGTTGACAAATATCAAGATCAACGATCGTTAGCAACTAGTTACCTGAATCAAATTTTGGAATTCAAACCAATACAGGGGGAATCAGCAAAACATCTCAATGGGTTTTTGACAAAGCTTGATTGTGCGGTACAAGCCTTGAAAAAGCCGAAGTTGACAGAATTGTCGGATTTTATTTTAATGCACCAGGCTCTTTCAAAACTTGATAAAGAGACGGTTAAAGCTTTTGAAATGTCCGTTCGTAGTAAGGAAATACCTACGTATGAAGAGGTGATTACGTTTGTCAAAGAACAAGCGAAAATACTCAGTTTGAACAGGAAGGCAATATTTAGTAGCTGTAGTGTGCTGATAAGACGAGGTAGCGTTCAACGAGATCTTTTTATGTAGGTCAAGACAGTCAAGTTGATAATAAAGAAAAAACTAATTCTTGCATTTTTTGTCATAAGATTTGGGATTTTATAGGAAGATGTGAAAAGTACAAACGGATGACACCATCCAAACGATATGCCTTGGTACGTGACGATGGTTGGTGTTATAATTGCTTATCTTCAAGTCATGGGATGAGAGCGTGTCCTTCAGATCGGGTTTGTTGTAAGTGCTCCAAAAAACATCATAATTTATTGCACTAAGGAAGGACCTCCAATGGGGTTCAGCAGGAACAGGGAGTTTCCAGAAATATGTCATGTGAAGTTAATTCTAATCCGGATTACAACACGACTGTAAATGCATCGGTATCAACGAATACACTTTGTGCAACTGCAGTAAAAAAGTGTTGCAATTATACACTTTCACTATCATCGGTGGTGGTTAACGTCATGAATAGTTTAGGTTATGTTCAAACGGTTAGATTTTTATTAGATAGTAGCAGTCAGGTTCATCTTATCACATATAAATATCAAAAAAAATTGGGACTAGGAATAAGTCAATGTTCTACTTCAGTGCAAGGAATCGATTCGAAGTCAAATTCAGTTCGAGGTGTTACGAAACTCGGCATATCGTCTCGATATGATCAGAAAAAAAGGTATTTTATGGAAGCGTTGGTAGTTGATAAAATCTCGGATAAACTCCCTAAGGTGAAAATTGATCAAAATATTCTACACAATTTTGGGGATGTACAATTAGCAGATAATAAATTTTATGAACCTGCTGGGGTTGATGGAATCAAAGGTTCTGAACTTTTTGCAGCGGTATTGGGTATAGGCGTGGTTCTTCAAGAGGCTCTCCAGTGGTGCTACAAACTGCTTTTGGGTATATTCTGATGGGAAAAGATCCTATTTTTGATTCGGCATCAGGTCTGGACGTATATTTAGCTTTGAAAGAGGAGATGGCTTTGAATGAGCTTTTAAATAAATTTTGGGAAATGGAACAAGTGCCAAAGAGTAATTTGCCCAATCCGGAGGAATTAGAATGTGAAATATTGTACACTAGTAGAAATAGTAGAGATTCAGAACGAAGATTTACAGTTGCCCTTTCTTTCAGAAATTCTCCAAACACTTTAGGTGATTTTAAAACCGGTGCTTTAACAAGATTTTTTTCATTACAAAGAAAATTGGCGAGACTTCCGGAATTGCGTTTGGTTTACAATGAAATAATGAGAGAAACTATTGAAAAAGGTCATATGCATTCAGTTATGGATCATGGTTTGAACGATGCGGCGCCGTCGTACTACATTCCTCACCATGCGATTTTCAAACCTGATAGTTCCAGCACACCGATTAGAATTATTTTGGATGCTAGTGGGGGTTATCATAAGTTTTTGGTTCAGTGGATTTCTATCATATTCATTAAATTGACATATTTCGCATGAGTTTATATACTTGGTTACGTCATTTTTCAAGCCTGGCCAATAATATGACCATTTTATTCTCGTTTCGGTTTCTACAATTCCGCGATAATTTGTCTTACCTTCATGATAGTTTTGTATCAGTTCTGTCTGTCTGTCTTTTTCTGTTACGTCTTCTAGAACTGAGTTACATTTAATCAATTTATATGCAGAGTTTTTGAAAGTTGTTTGTGAGGTGGTGACGATACGAGGTGTATATGTATCGTTTTCGTAATAAATTGCGTATGTGAATTTTGATTCAATATAATTTTTGAAAAGATTGATTATATTATTTTCGAGGCTGGCTATCGATATTTGGGAAAGGACGCGTTTTCTTGTAGGGAATATTTGTTCTGTTTTTGGTTTTCAGACGAATTTTATTATTAATTGATGATCATAGGAATTGAGTGGTTTTTCGGAGTTTTTCATTTCCAGTATTGGCTCTTCATGGCTGGTGTGTATTGTATCTCCGTCTGTTTCTTCATTTTCTTCGTTTTCTTCGACTGTAGTGGGTTCTTCGGAGGAGTGTTGTTGATCCGTCATATCAGTCATTATTGGTGGGTCGCTTACATTTCCTGTGGTAGAGCTGTTGTCTTCAATGTCATCAGATATTGATTTCCGATTGCTAGGTCCGGTTAATGATTCATTGAACTCATCTACGTATTGAAAAAAATCTTTCGTGTTTATTTCAATATGAAAAAGTGCATCTGCGTTGGTGTTATTCTTCCCTTTTTTGTATTCTACTTCATACTCGAACTCTTCAAGTTTCAGACGCCATCTCACTAGTCTCGAAATCGGTTCTTTGAGTGACATCATCCATTTTAGTGGTTTGTGGTCAGTTACTATCTTGAATTTTCGGCCGTACAGGTATGGCCTGAAATATTTCGTAGCCCATACTATTGCCAACAACTCTTTCTTGATTGTGCTGTAATTTTGTCCTGATTGGTTAAGTGTTCTTGACGCGTACGCCACTGGCTTGTCTTTTCCGATGGGCCCCTGAGATAAAATGGCATCTATGGCAACGTTACTTGCATCTGTCGTCAAATTAAAGTCTTTGCAGTAATCAGGGTAGGATGGGTTCGTTGGTCAATATGTTTTTACAATCTTTGAAACATTTTATGAATTGGGGTGTATGTCCGATTTTGGCATCTTTCTTCAGGCATAATGTTAGAGGTTTAGTCATGCGGGCGAAGTCCTTGATGAATTTTCGGTAGTACACGAGTAGGCCAAGAAATCCTTTAATTTCTTTGCTTGTTCGTGGAATTGGATATTTCTTTATCGCAGCGATTTTGTCTGGATTTGGTCTGACTCCTCCTGATGTAACGATATGGCCCAGGTAAGTTACTTCTTTCTTGAGGAATTCCGATTCATCAAGTTGGATCTTGAAATTGGTGTCTCTAAGGCGTTGAAAAACTTTTGACAGACTAACAAGATGTTCCTGGAGGGTAGTCGAATAGATGATGATGTCATCGAGATAGACTAAACAAATTTCGTTCTGAAGACCACGTAGAATGTTATCCATGACTCGTTGAAAGATCACTGGAGCATTCTTCAACCCAAAAGGCATACGCAGGTACTCGTAGTGCCCATTCTCAACGTTGAAAGCTGTTTTTGGAATATCTTCAGAATTCATCTCTATCTGGTGGAATCCGCTGGCTAGATCTAAAGTAGTGAAATAATTGCAATTTCCAAGTTTATCCAGGACATCCGTTATATTTGGAAGGGGGTATCGATCATCTACAGTTTTTTCATCGACCTTCCTATGGTCGACGACTATTCTCCACTTCTTTTTTCTGGATGCGTCCAACTTTTTTGGGACAATCCATATCGGTGATGACCAGGGCGAGTTGCTTGGATGAATAATACCTTGTTCCAGCATTGATTCGACTTGTCTTTCAACTTCAGGCTTGTGGACAAAAGGATATCTATTGGATTTCGTTAAAACCGGTATTTTATCTTTCGTTTTTATACAATGTTTTACTTGGTTTGTGAAGGTCAGTGGTTTGTTTTCTGAATGAAATATGTCGGAAAATTTTCTACATAAACGGAGTATTTCACGTTTTTCCTCTTCATTCATATGAGAGGTTCGAATCAAATTGTCTATGTCAAATTTTGAAAAGTAATTTTTTTGGGTCACATCAACATGATACAATTCGTAATTATTTTCTTCAAAATGTATTGATTTGATTGGATTCGATAAGAACAACGTTATTTCTTGATTTGTATTATTGAAAATTTCAGCTGAAGCTAGACCATTTTTGCTGTAGAAAGAGTTTCGGGAATTTCGCAATTTTGGATATTTTGTTTTGGTATGATAACGTCACCATTTTTCCTGTCAACTGTAATTTTGGTAATCAGTTTTGTATGAGGTTTGATAGTTACATTGTAATTGATACTTTGGAGGGATGGTTGGTGGCGTGTAGGAATAACACAAGTGGGGGTGAATAATTTGGAATTAACAAAATCGGGTTGTGCATTCAAAAGTTTTAAATTATCGAGTCCGATGAGACCATCAAAAATATTGTGGAAATTAAATAAGTAAAATTTGAGGCTATCATTTTTTCTGAGTTCTGGGAATGTTGGGATCTCTGCACAATAGTCATGGGATGAAGTTTGGAAAATTGTAGATACTATAAAAGGCTCGAAAAATGTTTTATCGTGATAATATTTGGAGGCTATTTCGGGATTGATGAAGGATTTCGTGGAACCAGTATCGACTAAAAGTTTTAAAGGAGGGTGATGAATTTGGATATAGGGGAGTTCTTTTTTATCGGTTGACAAATGAAACTCTATCATGTCTCTTCATTTATTGTCTGGTCCTCTAGGAAATTTTCAGGATATTCTTCCTGGCATTTCTCGTCATTGTTCTCATATTCAAAGTTCGTAGGGTTCTCTTCGCAATTGGGGTCTGTTTGTTCGTCAAAATGTTCAGTATTAAACAATTCTTCTGATATTATATTGGGTCGTTGACCATTATTTTGGAAAAAGTTATTTTGACTTTGTCTCCTATTCTGAGGTGTCGTATTTCGGGTCGATATACTCATTGGTGTAGTTGTGTTTTGAGGAACATTTTGGGATAGTTTCCATGCATTTAGGGGGTTTTCCGAAAACTTGGGCATTTGAAGGGAATCTTTGGGTAGGTGGATTTGGGTGTCTCGGCAAGTTTATTGGACCTCTTGGAAATAGGGGTTGTTGTGGTGAGGTAAAATTCATTTGTCTGTATTGTGGTGTCGAAGATCGCTAAACAAAATAATTATGAGAGCATCGGTATGAAACTTGTGAATGATTAATTGGTTTTCTTTCAGTCATATTTGAAAGTATTTAATATTATCTTCTTCGATTATGAATTGTAAGGATTGAGCAAGCGAGGTAGGCCTCATAGCACGTATAATTGGACCTAATGGATCTTTCAAACCGGCTAAAAATGTTTTGAGGGCCTGTTTTTTAAAGAATTCTCTCTTACTTTCACGCTGAGCAGCATCCTCTACATTGAGGTCAATTACAAATTGTGTTTAATAAATGCAAAACTTTTTCATGGTACTGAAAAGAAGATTCATTTGGCTTCTGCCTTAAGTTAACCAAATCCTGATTTAAACAATTTTCATCTCTCTGATCTCCAAAATTTTGGGTCAAGGCTGATTTAATATCGGCCCAACTTTTGATACCATAGATGGCGACAACTTCTTCAGCCCTTCCTTCAAGCTTGTTCATAATACCGTTCAACAAAAGTGTATTTTGAAAATTATTGACATATACTGTGTCCCAATAATGAGTGAGAATTGATTCGGAAGCACTTATAAATCTATGAAGTTTATTTGGGTTTCCATCAAAACTTGAAATTATTGATAGATTCTTGATATCTAATACTGGGGAAGCCATATTTAATTCTGTATTTGCAATTTTTAAATTATCGAATATTTCAACTAAACGTAATCCTAAATCTTCACTGTTTTCGTAAAAGGAAGCACGAGAAGAATTTGACTCTAAATCTTGAGTGTTTTCGCTGAAGGATTCACTGAATGAAGAGGAGTCTGACATGAACTAAAGAGAATCAACTTACAGCATCAGTATTGCGACGTCCAGAACCATGAGTACTCGTTCAGGTATCCTGGATGGATTCTTGGGAGACACTGTATATAAAGTTCGGATATTTCGTTTAAACTCACAGATTTTCCGCGATGGATATCCACAAAATTATCCTACCGACTGCGCCACTTAAATACTTTGCACGTCGAAGACTATTTTTGAAAAGTTTTATTTTCAAAATCGGTAAGGACAGAAAATATAAAAATACGTCTGAACAATGTGAAGAGTTCGTCAAGATTGATTAAAGTATAAAATAATTATAACACGTTTTGCGTTTCCGTAAAGTTCATTGAAATGGGTAAAAGTCTGTGTTAGCATCTCGTCGGTGCTCCTATACCGGGAATACAGGGTGGATCAGGTGTATAACTTGGGCTATCATTGGCGGTTTCAAAGGTTACTTTGGCGTTTCAGCTCTGAGGAACCACTTCAAGAATACGAATTCAACCGCCTAGCATTTGGAATCAAAGCTAGTCCTTACCTAGCTCTACTTAGGGTGGACTGTTCAACAGTGAATCATGTCCCTCAGTGGATCAGTCGAATATACTGCGCAGTTGCCTACATTAGGAACAAGCCGAGTACTGTAGTTGAAGCATCCACCACCCCATTACCCATCAACCTATAAGTATCGCTCGAACAATTGTATGAGTAGGTTCTGTAAGCGGAATAAGTACTCTACCCAGGTACGTAAAAAAGAAAATTCTCTCAATATTTTAGTTCCAGTTAGATAACTACACTTTGTAAACGTGAAATTGAGATTTTATTTGGATAACTATTCCATGTAGGACATTGATCGATAGCAAATGCCTGATTAATCAAATGGTTAGTTCTAATTTCTAACCATCAAATGATTTTGTACCTTAGGTCCAACAGTGAACCAAGGTGAGGTGTTACACAGTGAACCATTGATTCACTGTGTACTACTTGACTCCAGTAATTTTGATTGATGTTTTTAATTTTTTTGCAGCATGGCTCGCCGAAAAATGCCTCGTAAAATAGGTGCTCATACAGAAGAGAACATGAGGGCAGCTGTTGAGCTCATTACCAGCGGGGAAACAATTCATAAGGCAGCTAGAAGTAAAGAACTTCCTTACGCAACCCTGAGAAGATATTATTTGAAAACGAAGAATGCAAGTGAAGGTCAGAATGTCAGATTAGTTCCTAACTATAACATAAATCAGATTTTTAATTCGGAACAAGAAGAGGCATTGAAAAATATCTCAAAAATTGTGCGTATCTCTTCTATGGTTTAACAAATAAAGATTATCGCAAATTAGCGTACGAGACAGCAATCATCAATGAAATACGCATTCCAGAGTCTTTGAAAAAAAATAATATAGCGGGTCTTGAATAGCTTCGATCTTTTCGGGTTCATCATCCAAATGTAAGTCTAAGGGTACCAGAAAGTTGTAGCTTGGCTCGAGCCACAGGTTTTAATCGTCATAACATCGATACATATTTTCAAAATCTAGAAGATGTTTTAAAACGTCATCCTAATTTTGCTAATGGAACACGCGTCTATAGTTTGGATGAAACGGCTACAATCACTGTTCAAAAGTCTCCGAAAGTGCTGGCATCGAAAGGAATAAGATGTCTCTCGAAAGTTACAAGTGGCGAGAGAGAAACGTTGTGCACAACATGTGCCATTGTTTCTGCTAGTGGATATTCACTTCCACCATAATTTTTCCTCAAAAAAACTTCAAGAACTACATGATCAAAGGTGCCCCCCTGGTACTTTGGGTTTAGCCGCACCGAGCGGGTGGATGAATTCAGAATTATTTCCTGAAGTCATGAAACATTTTATCAAATTTAGTTCCTCTTCAATGGACAATCCATCTCTCTTAATAGTCGACAACCATGAATCACATTTGTCAATAGAGTCTTTAAATCTGGCCAAATCCCATGGAGTTACGATACTTACTTTACCACCTCATTCATCTCATAAAACACAACCTCTTGATGTTGGGTTATTCAAGCCATTCAAAACCTTTTATAATGCTGCCATGGATTTTTGGATGACGAGAAATCCCTGCCAACCAGTATCAATTTATGAAGTGGGTAGTTTAATCGGTGAAGCATATCTGATAACCATGATTCCTACCTCTATAGTAAATAGTTTCAGAGCAACCGGAATTGATCCTTTCGATAGAACGATTTTTACAGAAATCGACGTTTTACCAAGCACAGTCACTGATCGCCCACAACTTGAAAAAATTGATTCTACCTCTGTTGCGGCTGACAACATATCTATGGATATGGAACCCGATTATTCAGAAAAAAAAAACATCGCTCCCCGAGAAAATTCCTCAGTAAATGAATCGTCAAAAATAGACCACAAAAAATTCATAGATCCGATCAAATTCCGTCCACCTATCAAAGCAAAACCAAGAAAAATTTTTCGGAAGAATAGAAAGAAGGGTAGGAGTATGATAGCAACGGACACTCCAGAAAAGGAACAGATTGAAAACGAGAAACAAGCAAAGAATCGACAAATGGAAACAAAAAATGCATGCACCAACAGAAAAGGAAAAGAAGTTGTAAGGAAAGTTTTACAGGATAATTCCAGTTCGGAATCTAATACTTCCATGATTTTGGAAAGTGATGGGGCTATAACAGATGAATTCGATGAAAATTCAGATGGAGATATTATCCCTATTGCAAAAAATCAGTTAGGGAATCTCACCAGAAAACAAAAACTTAACAGTCCTCAATTTTTAACACCTTTTGTCGCAAGTAAGGCTTGCAATGCACAACAAATCGTCTGAAGTTCGTTGTTCTAGCACAAAAGTATCGCAAGGCTTAAAACGCATGACAACAAATCGTCTTGAATTTGTTGTTCTCGCAAGCAAAATAATAAAAGGCTTCAAACGCATGGAAACAAATCGCCTCAAGTTTGTTATTCTCGCAACTCACCAAATTGTTGTGTATGGATCCAGTCCATGAATCGCCTCCGCCGTTTGTCCGCACAACCAAAATCTCCAGAACACCCAATGTGGTGGAGTTTTGATGGAATTAACTCCACATACCAAAATTGCACAACTCATTCGCTGCAGGAGAAGTCTCGTGTTTTGGGTCACATTGTTGCTGCGGACATCCCCGAGGTACAACCCAACGACCAAAACGATCCCCAAACCAAATCTGCCATCCCAACAATATTAATGCATATTGTCAGTACAAATATTTTAAAATTACAATACTCATCCAGCCCTGGAAAAAGTACCGAGCGGAAACCCCATTCCTAAATAAAGAAGAAAAAGAAAGACTCATACCTGATTCTGTATAAAGACAGATAATAGGAATGTAGTTCCTCGAATACAATGGAAGCTTCATGGCTAGATAATGTCAACAGGATAGGAAGAACGATTTCTCTATTGGCTTTCTCTACAGAACCATCGTACCCTAGGAACCGAATTGAGAGCTGCAGGGATTATTCAATAATCTATAAAACACCCCGGGTTAATCAACCTCTCAACAAAAATAAAAAATAGAGGAAAGAAGTTATCTACTACCATAGGTCAACCATAAAGAATCAGCCAAAATATAACAAATTAACATCACTGATCATGATCAAAATTATTAATTACCTGCTCAGATCAATGAAACCACATCTCCTTTAGTAGATCACCTATGAGAGAACTGGGGCGGAAGTGGCGAAAAGGCATCCTCGTGCGTTTATCGTGTGACATAGTCGACGCTGCTTCACATTCATCGTGTGACGTAGTCGAGAGAGATCCAGTTGATTGATAACATTTTGCCAATAAAGCGTGGCGCACACATTATGAATTGAATTTATAAAGAAAAAAGATTTTTCAACAGCAGAGGTTTGAACCATCATCCTTTTGCTTGGTAGCGATTGACGCTAGCCTTGTCTCCACGGAGACTTCGTACAAGTTGATGTACAAATGTGGGATATATATTTCTCCAGCTACCAGAGCACGCTGTTTGAATTAAAAAAAAATTATGATTGTGAGTCTGATAATAATAATGATGTTTGGAATAAATGTGAAAAATTTCGAGGTAACGAGGTTGTAACGTTTGAAGGTGTGATTCCAATGAGGAAAGTATACAAGGTGTTTCAAAATGTATAATTTAAGAGAATTGAACGTGACTGCTGCGTGTGTGTGTGTCAAATATCATGTGGGAAATGGGTCATTGGGGCAATGGAGGGTAGCAAAGTATTCAGCAAAAATATATAAATATGATGTCTTATATATTATTTCAGAGAAAAAACATGGCGACTGCTTGTCAAATTTGGTATACCAGGTGTACCAACATATCACTTAAGAAAAGAAACATGGAGGTTAAAGAAAAAACACATCATTGAGCTATTGTAGAATATATTGAAGTATATCATCAAAAATATGAAGAGAAGAAATCAATCACTGATGGGGACCGTCATTTTTAACGTGCGATACTCAGTATGTGTCAGTTTGATTCTGATTCTTTTCTGGTGATAGGAGACAGACAGATTGGCAGATAGGTAGAGTGACAGATAGTCAGTTTGATCGAAGCAGAACGAACTGACCTTATGAAACGTCTATTTAAGTCGCATTTTGCATGTTTTACCGTTTCAAATTTTAGCTGTTTTTTCGAACGCAAAAAACGGTTATTACGTGTTTGAGCGTATTCAAATTTCAGTTGATTTTTCGAACGCGAAATCGTGTATTTTGAGCAATTCTAAAATGTGAAATGTTCATAAGAAATACATGTAATCATACAGTTTTTTTTCTGTTTAATTTTAGAACACGAAAACGTTTATTGTGACTGCATTTTTGCGTGTTTGAGCGTTTCAATTTTCAGTTGTTTTTGGAACGCGAAAAACATCTATTTTGATCACATTTTTGCAGAGAATCGCCGCCGCAGTACGTTTCGTTTCGTGTCAGTTTGACTCTGTTTCTTTCTTGATATATCCGTTAAGAAGAATCCAGCCTCAAGCATTGTAGAATATGTCTCCTTAACTGAAAACAAATTTTATTCTTCTGACTGCAATATTGAATAATGTTTTATACGTCAATGTGCCGAAAAGAGTGAAATTCATGGCAATATGCGTGAAGGCAGATGATTTCAATCCTCATTGTAATAGGACACAATGGAAAACAATGCATTTAACTCAATCAGGGACAGTTAGCAGTATTTGTTAGTGATATTCCAAAGAATACAGCATTCAAGTATAAATTGAGGCTGATATTTGAAGATCTTCGTGAAATAGACACAAAAACCACCGAATTTATTCGCAAATGGAATATAACGTTTATAGAATTCTAATCATAGTATCTATAATATTAGCATGTATTTTAATTAGAACTGTACAAGAAATAATTTTGGAATTTCACATAATTTGGTTTAAATAAAAATATTCGAAAATTGAATTTTGATTAATTTTTTCACCTATAAATATATGAGAGAATTACAATTTGTTATCAGTTAACGTAGAAACGTACCATTCGATGTTATCAATTATGGAAAAACCGCGCAAACAGGAAACTTGGTTATTATGCTGGAAGTAATAATCAGTTGGCATTGAAATGTGTTCATCGAACCAACAGTTATCGAAAAACCTAGGCCAACAGTTTCGTTATCAAAACTGCAGACTAACGACTATTGTGTTATCTGTTTTGCGTTCATAGGAAACTGGTGTTTATTCTGGAATATTCTCGAATGTTCTTTTCTTATCACACCAGAGCTATAAAAGTAGTTTGGAATGCGCGGCGAACGTTAGTTTTCGAGTAACGTTTAGCAGTGATCAGTTAGATATCTCTAGATACAAAGTAAGTTTTTTATACATTTTCTATTAGGTTGTGAAAGTGTTTTTCAGTTTAATTGAAATAAATGCTTTCATGTTAGGTTTTTGAGAGTTTTTAGTTTGGGCTTTTCAGATGAATTCAATTGAGTAAATGTTTTTTCAGATGAAGTTATTTTCACGTTTTTACGTTTGATTATTTTCATTTTCGTTTTTCGTTTAATTTGTAATTCAAAGTGACTTAATTGTTTTCGAATTACAAAAACATTTTTAAAAATTTTTGCATGTTTTCTTTATAGCAAAAGCTTTTTATTCTGGTGGGTTTTTTTCAGATGGATCTAGAGAAAATTAATTCAAGTTCTCTTGTGGAGAGGAAGCCAACCACCAAATTAGCAGAGTTGCCAGTAGGGGCGCCGCAGAGAATATTCTCTGCGAAAATAGTTAGAGGGAAATTTGGCGGGGTGGTGTTGCTGGATTTTTGCCAACAAAGGTGATGGACGGACATCGTCCTTACACAGAACAATTTTCGAGTGAAAAATATTCGATAATTTTCAAGGGGTTAATAAACACAGGGAAAGCTAATCCAGCTGCGTCATTCGAGATTGTAGAAAATTAAGGTTAGTATTGTTTTTTATTTGTCTTCGTTTCTTTGTGAGTGCTAAAAATTCGTTTGAAATAATTATTTTTTTTTTCATTTTCAGATAGTTATATACCCTCCCTAATCACAGCAGCACCATTTTTATTCAAGCTTCCCTTTGGACATCATCTCAGTTCGTCCCTTCGTCATTCCAGCAAGCTTCCTCCTTGTTCCTGGAGTTCACCAGCAAGCACCCGTTTGCGAATCTGTCCGTCGCCACATCAACCAATTGCAGAAGAAAAATTTTTCGCAAGTTGAAACATTAGTTAAAAATGGCGTTTTCAGAAACTTTATCACAAATTAACAAATTACTTGAAGCGATCAAGCAAAATTATTCAAGTGTCATTGCACGAACGTCTTTCTGAATTTGATAAGTAGGCATATTAGAAAATGTGAGTTGGCAATGAAAAAAATTAAATTTTCGGTGGGAGAAAAAAGAAAATTGTTAGTAAAATTAGGGAATTTAAACGAATTAGATGCATAATAAACGTTATGAAAAATGATAAATACATTGGATCGGGGTTGAAACGAAGCAGTAGAGTTAAATGGGAAAATGTTAGTGCAATTTTCAATGTTAGAGTGAGGACGGATGTAATTATAAATTTGGGGCACGGATAAGTCCGAAAATTTTTGAGTGATGCATATTTTCTTTTCAAATCAAGAATTTCCAAAATTTTGAAGGACATGCAATGCCTCAAAGTGAACATGACGTTGTTGGGGGATTTCATCAAAAAGTCAAATGACTGCGAAATAGTCGATCGAAAATTTTTCAATACTTCTAATGCAATCATTGATTTGGGCACGGACTTCACTACTTGGTACAATAAACATGTGGATGTTATTTTGAACAAATTAGAAGAATTTCAAGAAAAAGACTCTGGTTGGGCGTTGAGTAAAATTCTTTTGCTTGAGGTATCAATAAATAAATACGAAATAGGCAACGGTTCAGGGTTCATACTTACCTGAAGAAATTCAAAATAGGCAAGCATGCATCAATATTGATAATCAAGATGATGCGTGTTTTTTTAGAGCAATCGTGAGTGCTTTGTACCCTCCCAAAGGGAAAGTTTCACGTGCATCTTCATATCCAAATTATGACACAGTTTTGAATACAGAGGGTTTGGAAATTCCTATGCCAATTCACCGCATTACAAAATTTGAAAAACAAAATGATATTTCCGTAAATGTATATAGTTTACAAATGAATATTGTCAAAGAAAAAGCATTTTACGAAGTAGTACCTGCACGATTGACCAAAAATAAATTGAATAAACATGTTAATTTGTTAATAATTCAAAATATATATTTCCCTAAATTAAACGAATACGACGCTTTACCTTTGGATACAGATGATTCGGAAATCAAATATCATTATTGCTAGATTAAGCATATGTCTAGATTGCTGTCAAGTCAGTTGAGCAAGCATAATGGTAAAGCATTTTTTTGTGACAGATGTTTGAATTAATTTCATAGCGAACAAAAATTTAATGAACCCGAGTGCGGGAGAGTACCTTTCCGTATGAGTAAAGATCAAGATTTTTTCTACAAGCGTATTGAAACATCTTATGTAGCGTTCTTGAACAAACTTTCGCGTGCGAGAAAAATTATTCCCGCACTAGTGCGGGAAAAAGTCACTTGAAGTGACATTAGCGTGCGGGAATATGACACCTCTCAAACTAAATTGCGTGCGGGAATAGGGCGGAACACGCACGCTTGTAGAAAAAACATATTTCCAAATTCGATGCGTCTGATTATCCAAAAGATAATGAGTTTAACATTCCACTTGTGAATAAAAACGTACCTGGGCTAATGAATGATGAAGCAAATGGCAAAATTATCACACACTTTGCAGGGTTGCGTTCAAAAATGTACACTTATAAAGTGCAGGGGGGTAAAGTATGCAAAAATGCAAAAGGAGTTATATATAATGTTGTAAAAAATAAATTAATCTTTGAGGATTACGTGGATTGTCTGAAAAATTCCAAGCAAAAGAATATTACACAATGCACAATCAGATCATTTGCTCATAAAGTTTTTAGTATAGAGCAGGCAAAAGTGGCCCTTAGTCCGTATGACGATAAACGTCATCTTATCCCCAAATCATTTGATACATTACCTTGGGGGCATCATAGTCTAAATTAATTTTTTCATCCATCTTTTTTTCTAAAATTTTCTCTCGTTTACAGATAGTACAATGAATTTACAACAATTGTGCATCAAAACGATCTGTGAGAATATACGGTCTACAGGAAGGTTCCTTATCCTCTCACCTTTACCTCAATCATTAACATAAGAAATTATTCAAAATTATCCGCGATTCAAATGGCCGTAAATCATTCATTATCAACGTCATGAGGATAATAATGATGATGATAATCATGATGAGGATTACTTATAGATTCTATGGGATTTCGAATATGTTTATATGTCTGACTTTAGCAATTTGAAAAGACCTATTGATTTTCGTACGGCATTATTGAATGTTTATGACTTGGAGCCATATTGTCATAATGATTCGTACTGTATTTGAATGAAATATTACGAACTTGTTGATTTTAATTTAGTTGTGTGCGTTAGTTCATGTACATGAAATTTTCACCAGTTATGAACTACATAATGCATTCCAACAGAAGTCTTATTGATGTAAATATGACTTTACACATGTTCTTTTTGAACTGCAAACTGTGCAATATGAATGCCGAGATAATTTACATAATCATAAAAAAGTCAAATTTTGTTGATAATACACACACACACACACACACACACACACTTGAAAGCGCCATTTTTCGGCTAATATTCCAACTACTTGTTTATAATTCAAAATATGTATATATATTTTTTTTTGTTGCTGTATTTTAGGGAAGGTATTTTAAATATAGAAAAATTCAAATTATTTCCTGAGTTTTATTACAATAATCCATTTGCAAGAATATTGAAATATATCAAAGTTAATAAAGCTGTTTGAGTTCACATTTTACAACAAAATCAAAGTGAATACGAAAATCTGAAGTCGACTTCAAAAACGGTGCAATCCAAGTCAAATTCAACATTTGTTTTTGAAAGATTACAATATTGAGTATTTTCTTTGAAAATGCGATTATGCCTACAATGGAGGAGGAAAGGGAACCCCCGACTATGTATAGTGTTGAGCAAAAAGAGGTAAGTTAAATATTTTTTTCTTCAAATCTCACTCAAGAAATAATTTGTTCGAAATAAAAAGGAGATCATCACTTAATACATTTGAAAACATGGCGAAAAATTTGGTAGTTCTTTTAACCAACAATTGATGAAATAAAAAAAGCATGATTTCTTTTCCTCATTTATTACATAAATCATACACAAATTTTTGCTTACAATAAAATAAATATTCACGTAAAGTATTAGCCAACATACTATCTAAACATGAGGCTTGACAAAAACCTTCTATAATTTCTTCCAATCTTAAATTAGTTTTATTATCACGTAACCATGATTGAATAACACCTCGATAATAGTCACAAAAGTTCATAGCATCCAGCATAGCGATACGGTCAGACAGCTCCCCCAAGTGTGTAATTAGAATGTCGGTTGCATCTTGTTGGGACATTTCCATGTTCGTGATATCCTTGGAAATGGAAATTTGTTTGGCATTACTTTCGATGTACTGTGTGATGTGAATGTAATCCTCGCAACGTGTTGTGATTGGATCATACTTATCTACATACTCATCGATTTTTGATTCAAAGAAATTTTCCTTTATTTCTTGCAGGATGTCAATGAGGGTTGCCCATTCAAAAGAAGCAAAATTGATAGATCTAATGAAGAACTGCTGCTTCAAAATGATGCATGAGCTAAAATCTCTGGAGGGACTTATGCCACATCGAATTTCGTAGGATTGCATAGGGAAGACCATCAATATCAACTGATGTTCTTTCCGAGCTGCCATTTCGTAATGCCCCAATGCTCTGTCGATGGCATTTAAAGTTTCTTTATAATCTTCTCCATCACTATCGCACATTACTTCAACTTCACTGACGTAACCACTATCTTGAGACATTTTCGTTTTCAAACTGAATATTCGTCTGTGCTTGCATACGTTTTTATAGCTTCAGATCACGTGGTCAATTTTAAAATTGTTGCATTGCATGTTTGTTGACTGAAAAAATATTTGAAAGACCCCTCGGAATTATATGATTTGTGTTTGTTTCCCATAAGATTCTATACAAAATCAATGTTTTCGATCCAACTGTTATATTGGTTATCCAATCCGAGCCATTTAACGTAATTTTTTTTGCCTTTCTTCCTCAGAACTTTTTCCACGAGATATATATCTGGATTTGCATTTTTTTGTAATTCCTCTGCATAAAAAGCACCCTTGATAGGAGCACCCTGCATATCTTCCGGCATGAAAGTGGCAGGGTTGGTAATATTGAATTTGATGATTTTGAATAATTCCGTAGTCCAATTGGGAATGTAACCTTTATCGAAAACGTGCTTTGCCTTACTAATTCGCACAACATCGCCGACTTTGAATTTTCTCGGTCCAGCTATTTTCAAGTGGCTGTATGTTGATTTCAGAATTTCTCTTTCGTTAGTTTTATCAATTTCCGAAGGTTTCATACCCGTTTTTGAATGGCGCGTATCATTGTAAGATTTTGTGATTTCAGGTAATATATTCAGCCATTTGAAGGTGCCATTCAAACTGAAATACTTGTACAATCTTTCCTTCAAAGTCCTTATAATCCGTTCGGCCATAGAGGCTTTGAGGATGCTGTATGTATTGTAGTGATTTATCTCATGTTTCTTCATCAAACTCTGGAATTACTGTTGTAAAATTCCGTTCCCTGATCGGTTTGTAGATTTTTCGGGCATCGTTTCGTGTGTGCCAAAATATCTGCAAACGTTTTAGTAATTTCCTCACCCGTTTTAGATTTCAGCGGACGAGTCCACACGAATTTCGAGAAACAATCTATAACAACTAGATTAAGTTTGAAATTACGATTTTGATGGGCGTACGGTCTCATCTCAGCCAAGTCCATTTGCCATAAATCATCTAAGCCTTTAATAATGGTGTCACGTCGAGGATAATTTTTTCTAATAGGTTTATGCAGTTCACGGACAAATTGAATCTTGTCTTTGAAAGCCATCACACACATATGTGATGACGAAACTGTGAAACCTGCTGTTTATACAATACATTTTGTCTTTCAGTAATCTCCTCGACAGCAGATTTTACACTCGCTATATCAGAATTTATTTTGGAGATATATTGTGAAATATCAATTCGAAACTAGTTTAGTTCATTCTTGGTTAGCAGTGTTTCCTTGTGCTTGATATCCCATTTTAAATTGTGCGAATGAATCGAATCGGTTATTTCAGTATTTTTTTTCAACAAATCTCTACGAATATTTTCAATATCACTATTGTATTGTTGGTTGAATTTTTCGAAAAATGACTTCATTTCATTATAGCGTACCTCAATCAGTTGCATTATTTGAGAAAATTCTGATTGAGGGTTTGAACTTTCCTTTTCAATTGATGGTTTATTTTATTCGATTCATTTTTAATTTCACGATACAACTTTGTCATTTCATCATTCACTTGAGCTATTTTCGAATGGTTGAACTTGGCTTGGTGTCGTATAGTTGCAGTAATTTTTCATCGATTTCATCCACATATTGTTTATTGACAGCATCAGTATTTTTGGTGGGCCTCTTTACATTACTCAATTTCAAATCATCAAAATCGATGTTACCATCTGGAGTGTGCAGCAAGCCGCCGCCTTCAGAGGCCGTAGGTAATTTTCGCTTTCTATCACCACTGCCACC
Source organism: Chrysolina americana (assembly GCA_958502065.1). Classification (NCBI taxonomy): domain Eukaryota; kingdom Metazoa; phylum Arthropoda; class Insecta; order Coleoptera; family Chrysomelidae; genus Chrysolina; species Chrysolina americana. The sequence goes on from OY293416.1 coordinate 41,166,936, forward strand.
AGCGATGCTGCTGTCGCTACGTCCCAACTTATCGATAACCATTTTGAAAATGTGAATGTATGCATGGATGTATAGCATCTTATAGAATTATATTTGCCTCTTTAAGTTCACTCAAAATGGCAATAATCTCATTGTCATGCGAAGTATTTCCGGCATCCCGAGAGGCTATAAATAATTTGAGGCGTTCGCATAGTTCGTTCGGGTCATCACAATAAACAAACTCCATAAGTTTGGTATTGAATGTCATTGCAATAGGTATGTTTTTAGGCAAACCGCTACCTTTTGCTGCAGGGTTGGATCTTTCAGGTAAACCGGTACGTGACAATATTTTACGTTGATTTCGTATAGGAAACATCGGTTTAATTATTTCGGTATACTTGTATCTTTTACTACCTTTCGGATAGCCTAGAGAGTTTTTGTGAATGTTCGACAAATCTACAATTGATATGTATGCCTGCATATCTTTATTATCATAGTTTTCAGATGTGTTTAAAAATATGAGTTCATATATACCGGGTGTTGCTTTCCCCTGATATCCACCTATTTTAATGTATCCGCTGCGTTTTTCGAAATCTATTTCTTTGTTACCTAGGAACCATTTTGAAGATACACCATCATATACAGGACCGTATACTTTATCTAATTCTTTGTCATTACTCCAATGTTTTATAATGTATTTATCGAATCCTTGACGATAACGTCCAGCATTTATATCAAAATCTTTCATAATCACAACGGTACCATATCGATGCTGTCGCCAGCATTCTGCACACATTGCCTTGAATTCATCGAACGTCATGTCTGTGGAAACGTGTTCATTGAATACATGTTTCAAATTCATTTCATCCTGCTTGAAAAGCACAATCATATTACAATTGTCTTGTATCAATTGTTTTGGAATTTTCGAATATGTCTGACAAAGATATGCAGCATCAATATTTCGGTGTCTGCAAAAGGAGTAATATTCTCGAATTTTCTGTTGACCATCGCATGCAACATCATAGAAAATAAATATGGAATTTGATTTGGCCTCGTGAGGGCTTATGATTTCCTCATTTTCCCTAAACGGATAATATCCCAATCCCTTGACTTTCCCCAAAATTTCTTGAACCACCTGATATTTGGGTTGGTACAAAGATTTTGAATATACGTAGATGCTTTGAACAGTGTTAGGATGGCATTTGTCTTTTCACAACCACTTGGCCCACAAATAATTGCACGAAACGAATTCGGTAATAATTTACCATGCTTCCCAACCATACTGCTATTGAGACCTCCATTCGAAAAATCTAAATTTTCAATAGGCAGTGTCTTTTCTTGTTGAACGACCTCCATGATGTGATGAAAAATCATGAGACCGCCACGGTTATAAATAAACGCAATGAAGGTATCTTTCATCATTATCAATGTTGATAAAACTCTGGTGCAGGTGTCAATTCAATCATCAATAAGCTCCCGTTCGAATTGCATCTACCAGGTTATTCGTTTTGCGGGCCTGGTACCAAACTGAGACAGAGATTACAACGCGGAGAAACTGGCGTGAATCCTTTGGACGAAAGCTGCAAAGACCACGATATATCATACTCTCAATCCGACTCTCTAGAAGACCGCCATAAGGCAGATCAAGTGTTGGAAAATAGAGCTTGGGAACGAGTTAAATCTAAAGATGATAAATTTGGGGAACGGGCTGCAGCTTGGCTTGTTACTTCCACCATGAAGGCCAAACGTAAGCTAGGTATGCGCGTGTCCTTTCGACGTAACTAACTTCAAAAAATTATTAAAAATTAGAATCACAATCCTACTAATACTAAGAAATCTAGTGCTTCGGCTTTGCGAGCTGCTAAAATGGCATTGAGTCAAGCTAGAGGAAGTAAGAAAATACGAGTGCCTAGAATAATTCCATTCGATGCAAAATCTGGAGGAATCCTACCCCTCATACCTATATTTGCTGCACTTTCGGCTTTGGGTGCGTTGGCAGGTGGAGCGAGCTCCATAGCAAAAACCGTAATAGAAGCAAAAAATGCTAAAAAGAAACTTGAAGAAGATCAACGTCACAATGAAACCATGGAGCATTTGAGTTCGGGTTTGTACATGCGAAAAAACCCTCGAGGATTTGGACTATTCCTGAAAAAACAACATCAACGGACGAGGTCTTTACCTGAATAAGCAAAAAAACTGCTAGATAAGCTACCCCATAGAGCATTATACGATTCGGAAATTCAGGAGTGTGCTCGTCAAATGAAAATACCACATTTTCGTGGAGTCTTTATGTGTGATACGTTGCCAACTTGTGGTCCTTGACTGCGAGATGAACTTGGATCCCCGCTTGAATGCAGGCACTCATTGGGTAGCTTACAATAAAAACGGCAATGTCGCACAATATTTCGATAGTTTCTGCAATCTCAAACCTCCAATGGAATTGGCAAGATATTTTGGGAGGGGTGTAAGAATTACATATAATAATAGTCAATATCAAAATTACAATCAGAGTAACTGCGGACATCTCTGCCTAAAGTTTCTACTACATAATATCCACCGCTGAGATGCATAAATCGTTGGCTGGAATGCATAAATATAAATCATTGCGAGATTTCACTGATACTCAACTGCGAGCTTTGTCAATGGAATATTTGATTGGGAACGCAGGACCTTGGGAGTTGCTGGATGTATGGCATAGGTTACCAAAGGACTACAAAAATCGATTTGCTTTGCAGATTCGTCTGCCATGTTTCATTCATTATCAAAATGAGTTTGGACTGTCAACGGCATCACTAAAAGAAGCAGAGTATCATGGACCAGTTAGCGCACAATTTCAATGTTATTATTGTAATAATAAATGATTTTTCATCCAAGTTGTTGTTCAATATTTAAGTTAGGTCGCTTCCGACACTATATCAGTCATGTCTATGATATTGACGTTAACGAGTCGTTCTTCAACGGTTTCCATCGATTTTAATCCGTCCATTCAATTGGATTCTGATTCAGAATACAGTTTGGCTTTGCTCAGCTTCCATTCGTAAAACAGTATACCCAACATTTAAGAAGGTAAAAAAATTCTACTACTTTGAAACGGCGGCAAAACTAAACAGAGTATCGATATCCCTACTGGCTCTTACGAAATTGGTGATATTGAGGCTTTGATCAGCAAACACATCACACCCAAAACGTACAAGGAAAACCCCGAGGAATTTTTCTACCTCAAACCGAATAATAATACGCTGAAAAGCTAAATATTCTGCCTTAAACACTCAATTGATTTCCGACCTGAAATCAGTTTGGCCAGCATTTTAGGGTTTTCGTCTACTCTTCTCAAACCCAACTTGCATTACGCATCAGATCTACCTGTAGATATCATTAAAGTACGTACCATACACATAGATAGCAAAATTACGTTCGGAGCATCCTACAACGACGCACGATATACGAATTTGCTGTTGGTGTTTATCCTGGTTACGCAATTGACGAAACGCCCAACCACCTCATTTATCTACCCATTGCTAATAGAGACGATATAAACAATATTACGCTGCGAGTGCTGGACCAGCATTCTCAACTCGTTGATTTTCGGAACGAAGAAATAATCGTTCGTTTGGAATTGAAGCGAAAATATGGTGCTAACTATTCAAAAGAATAACTTACCACCATACCCCACCTCAGTCTTTACCAAGACCTTCAACGTGCGTCAACTACTGTCACCTGAGAATAAACTGTTCTTGGAATCTCTTGGTTATCATGTTGTCCAACCAAGTGTTCAACATTTTCCGAAAACCACACAACGATGAATCCATACAAAAGGTGGAATGGCGGACTACTACCCATATGTCAAGTCCTTTCGCAACAATGATGTCATTTAAATCAACATCAATCAATCTGACGCTTACGATGCTTTGTATGATAGCCTGTTATTCATCAGTGGAAAAGTTGTGAAAACCAAAGGAGATGGTCGTGTAACATTCGTAAACAATGCGGGTGCTTTCATGTTTCAATCTGCTAATTATGAACAAAGCGGTAAGGAATTGGAGACGGTTCGTGAAGTTAGAATTGTTAGTACTGTCAGAGGCTTTCTCACCTACACCAACGAAGATATCAAGAACTTGGCCAATTCATGTTGGACTTCTCCCAGCAACGCTGGGGTTATCAACACCACTGATCTATCATTCAACATGCTTATACCCGTCAAGCATTTTTTGAATATTTTCAACGATTATCAATGTGTTTCCTATGGCAAACATACCATCCGATTAGTACGAGCTGCAGATGATAGCAACTGCTTCAAAATAGAGGAGACCGCTGGATCGCTGGCTGGTACGACAGCAGTCAAGTTGGAAATTGAAAATATTGAACTCAAAGTTAAGAGAATCTTTCCACATGATCAAATTAAATTGCAACTGTTGAAGGCCATCCAAGCTGATATTCCTATTCTTATGCCGTTAAGAAAATGGGAACTTCATATGTTGCCTGCTCTCACACAAGGTGCAAAAAGTGAAATATGGGACGTCAAGACTTCCTCGTTTCTCGAAAGTCCTCGCTATGTGATTGTATGTTTCCAAAAAGATCGTGATTACACCAAATTCAACAATGATCCAACGATATTCATTCATTCGAATATCACCAATATAACGCTCACTCTGAACGGTAAGAATTATCCCAAAGAGAATATGCATCTGAATTTTGCAAAGGGGAATTTTTCGCAAGCCTATTTCAACTATGCACAATTCGGTCTCAGCTACAAAATTACTAAACAACATAATCTGCTGAGCTCCACCGAATTTGTTGGCAAGACTCTCTTTTCCATCGATTGTTCCAGAAAGGATGAGAGCATAAAAAGTTCCACTGTTGATGTGAAACTCACTCGAAATCGAGGCATCTGAAGGATTTCCCCAAAATACTAGAGCCTATTGCATCATTGTGCACGACACTGTTATTGAGCACCTCCCACTCAGCGTTATCATTAACAAATTAAAATGAACATATGATTTTCACTTCAGTATCAATCACAGAGTCAACATAATAATAGCTGTTGTAGATATTCAATGCTTTACCATCGAGCAACAATTCCATCCTAAGGAGATTGCCATTAGGATTGGAATTCAATGTAGTAATTTTCTGCTGCTGCCAACTATACCATTTTCCTCTTTGAGTAGAGCAGATAAACGTACTGCCTGTTTCTTGGAGCGAAACGTTCATGGATTGAGGTATTCCTCTGGCTTTGTGGAATATCATCAATTAGATTCCATCCTCAAGAAAAATTTACAGAATGTTGATATCATTTTTGTACGAGGACTTCAAAAACGTGACTATCTTACTGAGAAATTTCATCAATTGAACCTACCTACACGTGTTGTGAATTTGGAGGACTATGATAATACGTCATGGATGGTTCCAGCATTCGGAAACAACGATGGTATCTCACCTGGTATGCATCACATTGATAAGCAACCCTACTATAATTGCAGTCTCCGAAAGGTAGATATTCTATACAAATGGCTTTGTGATATGTTACCATAATAAAACTTTATAATAAATTTTTCTATTTAAATTATTTTTTTTATCTAACGTCACCTGATGATGAAAACGCAGCGTTTTGAAAAATTTCCACCTCATACCCTCAATGATGTGTTTTTTCTTTAACCTCCATGTTTCTCCTCTTAAATGACCAGTCATGTATTCAGTGGTAAATTACCACTCAAATATATGATGGGTTTTGCTGAAGATTACAACAAAAGTATACTGAATGCCAAACAGGAATTAATTGTAATCATTGCTCTTTCTTTCGAAAACTCATATATTGGTGAGATTGATGCTAATATGGAAATCACTAAAATCGAATGGAAAATAAGACATATAGTACCCGAAGACAAACATAAACTCAAACTTTTAAGTAGAATCAACAAAAGTGGTCTAAATGCAAAAATTATATTGGTGTATTGCATGTGGGATCTCTATGAACTTCCATCACTACGTGGCATATCTTCAGACATATGGGCGATCATGCCAATGCCCTTGAAATACCTCGTTATATCATCATTGGATTCCAAAGCAATACCGTTTCTGAAGATAGAACGAGAGACATCACAAAATTCACAACTGCCGATATCAATAACATTCGAGTGTATCTGAACTCTGAAGTATATCCATATGAACGTTGGAATTTGGATTTCGACAAAAAATTCGATACTTCAGCTCATTATGCCTATGAGAACTCTCAACGAAGTTATTATGACAAAGATATGAGTGAACCTCTTATATACATTGGACAATTTCGACAGAATCCACTAATCGTCATCGATTGCTCACATCAGCCGAACGCCACAAAATCATCAACTATTGATATAAAGCTCGAGTTTGAAACTAGGAAGGTCAAGTTTCCAGACAACACCAAAGTATATGCACTCATTTTGCATGATATATTTCTAACATACAACGCATTGGATGGTTTAGTTCACAGCAGATATTGATGAAGCACACAAATATTATGTATTTTTAATTATACTTATTTGTATATATTTCTTTCTTTTCTTTCTTTATTGATGTAAAAGAGAAATAGGTGAATAAAAGATGAATAAATAATATTAGTTTTTTTATTCAAATATAGCTTACCATTCAATTAGTTTTGGGTATATGTAAACAATCTGAAATAATTTCTTCTTCATCGTCACTATTTTCTTGACCATCTTCGATTTCATCATCACTATGATCAACCAGCTGGTACTTTTAGATGATCTCCCCAGGTAGGTATGGCAAGAGGCGGTAGAAAAATCTCGTCAGCTCGCACAATCATGATATTGCAGAGTTGATCCAAATCCAAATAACCATCTGAATATTTCTCACAAAGATCCGCACCCTTCTTGTAGTTTTCATAGTCTCGCAAGTAGAATTCAATTTGATCTTCATCATAACATACACTCAAGTCGTAAATGGTGGCATGGTGAGCATCCTCGACCAGGGCATACAGCTTTGAAGACAGCCTTGCAACAGCTGAATCGTCCGGAAGAGGATAGCTCAGAATTGGTGCGTTGATCAATTCTCCTTTCAGCTTCCTGAACGAGTCTTGGCATTTTTCAGATCACTGGAACTTTGTTTGCCCTTCTGTAAGCCTGGTCAGCGGTTTGGCGATGTTGGCGAACCCCAGTACATATCGGCGATACTAAGTGCACAGGCCAAGAAAACTTCGAAGCTGATGTATGTCTTTTGGAGTGGGCCATTCCTTAACAGCTTTAATCTTCTGCTCATCTACTGCCACTCCTTTTCTAGAGACAACGTGGCCGAGATATCGTACTTCCTTCTGGAACAAATGGCATTTCTTCTCAGTTTCAATCCGGAGGTTCTTGGTCGTTGGAATGCCTCCTCCAAGTTTTTTACGTGGTCCTCGAACGATCTGCCGACCACAATAATGTCGTCGAGATACACCAGATAGGTCTTCCATGATAGTCCTTTCAAAACCGTCTCCATCAATCTTTCGAACGTGGCTGGAGCTTTGCAGAGCCCGAATGGCATAACTGTGAACTGCCACAATCCTGAGCCGACGGTGGAAGCTGTCTTCTCTCGATCTTCCTGAGTCATTTCTACCTGCCAGTTTCCACTCTTCAGGTGTAGGGTCACCGGGTAATAATCGACATTCATCACCCTCACTGGCACAAATTTGTCAGCACGCAACAAGGTTTTTCTTAGTGCAATTCCTCGTCCAATTTTCACATCATGGAGCTTGGGCTCGAACATCACCACGTTTCCACTGCTCGCACTCCCATCCAGGCAAGCCTCCAGTATGGTTTCAGCCCTCTCAGGTACGCTCACGTCTTCAGCCAATAGGACACGAACCATTTCTTCACTTCTTCCATGAAGTACCAGCTCTTCTCCGTTCACACGGAGGACACCGTATTTAAAATTTAGCTCAAAACCTATGGAATTCATTACGTCAATTCCAATTATTGCCTCGTCCTCGATAACTGCTACTAGGGCCCGGTGTTTCACTATAGTGCTGCCTAAGGTCAGTTCAATTGGAAGTTCACCATACACAGTTGCCGGTTCTCCTGTATTTTTCAATATACTCCTGAACACTATAAAATACATGTTCAATAAGAGCTTTCTTCACAGATATCCTGAAATGATCAAGTGATTGGATATCTTCAAAGCCTGTCGGAAGATGGTTATACATTTCAGCTGCATTATAAATTATCGATTTCTCAATTAAATTTATTTAGCTTGTCATTTTGGCAAGTGAAACCAACGTTAATTAAGATGCTTTGTTGATGTACTAGGCACACAGTTTCTTAGGATGAACACAGACGGAAGTGTAAGTAGTTTTTGCTCCTTGAATAAGGGTTTACAAGACACTCTAGGCTCAACATTGCGCATATATCGAATAGCCCGCTTTTGAAGAACAATCACTGCATTGAAGTTATGTTGATTGCAGGTGCCCAAGAATGATATGCCATATCTTAGATGCGAATCGATAATCGCATGGCACACAATGTTTGCGGTCCCAATACCCAATTCCCTCGAAACCATTCGCAACGCGTAACATCCCGAAGCTATGATATGGATAAATAGATGCAGAAACTTTCAGAGGAAGATGGAACTGATATCCTCATCATATCCTCTAATATATCGCCATTTCACAAATTTTGGTATTGAAAATAGCTACCTGAGTTCACCTGCTCCAATATCTTTCACTCGAATCATAGCACAAGTCAGAATGTGTAGTAGTAAGCATCTAATATTATTTTTTGGTGGTTCGACATACAAAATAGACATGTCGGAAATCTGTTCCATTTGCAATACGCTCGTTAATGAGTCCCATCAGCATATGCTATTTGACTGCCCTTTTTATGAAGGTTTGAGACAGAGTTCAGTTTTCTCCAGGATTTATTCTATGGATGACGTGATTCTCCTATTCAATAGTGGCAATATTCAAAGCCTTAAAAGTCTTACGAACTACATGATGAACACGCTCAAATTGCGTGCGTTCATAATCAATGAATACATAGTCATATTTATTTCCATTGCAATTTCTATATACTTTTCTATATATATTTTTTATATATTTTTTTTTCTCTTGTGATAATTGTTTAATGATTAGTATTGTATTTTGTTAATATTAGAAACGCTTGAGATTATTGTATTTTATAATTGGTAATATATCTATTGACTATTGTGATTATTAGAAACTCATATAAATTTGGTTTATTATACAGTGTCTTTCAAAAGTATAGGAACGGTCTCATATTTAAGAAACGGCCCTGAGACAATTTATTAAAATTTTGACAGGTTAGTTTTTGATGATGCCCGATATAATGGTGAATCGGCAATGTTACCAAATCCACAGTTTTTCAGATATTGAGGGTAACTCAATTTTTTCAAATAGAACAGTCTATTTGTTTTCATTGCAATAAATTCAGCGACGGCTCTTTACTTATGTCTCCAAGTACCAGATTTTAAATTAATGTAGTTTTTGAAATATGACAACATGGCTTTTTCGTTCAAAAGTCTGGGAACGTTTCAATATTTTCAATACGGTTTAAGAAAAATTTGTGAATTATTATACATGCTGGTTTTTGATGATGCCCGAATGAATGGTGATAACAGCAGTGTTTCGAAGAAAAGGATAAGGTTTTGAAGCAGTTGAATAATTTTTGCATTCAAGACAAAGTGTTCAATCGAAAATTGCCGCAAAATATGTCTCTGCAATTGAAAACAAATTTTATACTTTTGACAGCAATATTGAATAATGTTTTATACGTCAACGTACCAAAAAGAGTGAAATACATGGCAATATGCGTGAAGCAAGAAGATTTCGATCGGGGTTGCAATAGAATTCAATGGAAAACAATGCATTTAACATCAGTCAATGGGGGGCAATTAGCAGTATTTGTTAGCCATGTTCCGAAGAATATAGCGTTCAAGTACAAGATGAAGCTGATATTTGAAGATCTTCGAGAAATAGACACAAAAACTGATGAATTTTTTTCCAGCAGGGCGTGAGAAAAACAAATCCAAAATGTAATTTCAGCTTTACAGAATCCTCATCATAGTATCTACGATATTAGTATGTATATTGATCAGAATTGTGAAGGAAATAATTGTAGTGGTTAATAGAAATGGCATTACTTTTTTTAAATAAAAAAATGTAAAATTGAATTCCAAATTGTATTCATCGAAGAGTTGAAAAATATTTCATTATAGATATAAATACCACATTTAAAGGAAATAGTTGAAACTGATAAAGAGTTTCTGAACCACATTCGAAGGAAATCGTTAGAACTGATAATGATCATCTCGGGGCCACAATACCAACTACACCGGAAATTCACACTCGTTATCAAATCCGTGATTAAAATGTTTTTCCGTTACTTGAATTATATCGGAGTGTTCTAGAAAAATACCTCCTTATCTCGCATTTTATAAAACTGAAGTGCACACAAACAAGCGTATCATTTTGTTCGTCGAAAGCACCAGTTAACGTTGTATCTGTGTCGTGCATCAAATAAGTGAAGAGTAACTACTTTTTTATTTGCTTTTCGGTTTGATTGTGATATTTGAAATTTTTGGAAGTCATTTAGCGTTTTTCGTAAGATTTTTCTGCTCCACAAACGCTTTGAAAATTTAAGTTGAAATGAGTTCTTTTTCACGTGTGATTCCACAATTATGTTTTTTCTTACGCTCTAATATTGTTTCAAAAAAGTCATTTTGTGGTTTTCATAAGATTTTTCTGCTCCGCAAACGTTTTCATAATTCTGTTGAAACGAGTTCTTTTTTAACTCTTTTTACAATGGAGAATGTTTTTTTTTTATTTTAGATAGATCTATCGACAGTTAATTCAGTGTGTCTCCTCAACAGAAAACCAATAAAGAAGCTAGCTGACCTCCCAAGAAATACTCCTCAAAATATATCATCAGCTAGAGTAACCAAGAGCAAATTTGGTGAGGCTGTGCTCCTAGAGTTGGCCGATTGTAGCATATTTCTACCAAACCGTATTACCGAAGTAATCAAGCCTAACATTCAATATTTCTGCGAGGGAAAATACTCCATCATTTGCAGAGAGTCCCAAGATTTAGGGAAGCCAAACCTCGCTCAGCAGTTCGAATTCATAGAAAATTAGCGACCACGGAAAAAAAGGCCTATTGTAAGTTATACTGTTGTATTATATTATATTACAATGGTTGATTTCTCGAAAACTATGTCGAAAATTAACGAATACATCAAAATTATCAGAGATAACTACTCTAGTGCTCTTGCCAAACAAGTTTCGAATTTCATTAATCAACATATTAGGAAGTGTAATTTAGCGATGAAAAATATTAAATTTTCTGTGGGGGAAAAAATTCAAATTATTTCAATAATTGGGGAATTGAAACGATTCAGATCACTTATCAAAATTATGGGGTGTTCAAAAATAGTTTCAGAATTGAAGCGAAGCACTGGAGTGAAATTGTTAAATGTTGAGGCTATTTTCGATTGCAGAGTTGAAACAGGAGTAATTATCATAAAGATGCGATTTTTTTTTTTGAAAGATGCTTTTTTCCACTCCGATCGAAATTATCTAAAACTTTGAAGCGAATGAAATGACTGAAAGTAAATACAACATTATTGGGGGATTTTGTAAAAAAATCGAATGATGGTGAAATAGTTGATAGGAAATATTTTAATACTCCCAATGCCGTCATAGACCAAGGTACTAACTTAGCTGTTTGGTATAATAAAAATGTTGTAGCTATTATCTTAAATAAATTCGAAATTGGAAACAACGGCACATCCTTTATTAGTCTACCTAACCAAATTGCTAAGAAACAAGCTTGCGTTAAAGTTCAGAATAATGATGAAATGTGCTTCTATTGGAGTGTTGTTAGCGCATTATATCCTGTAGTAAAACTTACAGAAATGCTGTCAAAATATCCACGTTATTCTACAGTTTTGAATACTGTAGGGCTAGACGCTCCAATGAAGTTACAACAAATTTCAAAATTTGAAAAACCAAACAATATTTCAGTAAAAGTTTATGCTTTAGAATTGAATAAAGTTAACGAAAAATCATTTTATGTAGTAGTGCCAGCAAGACTGACGAACAACAAATTACAAAGACATGTTAATTTATTACTCATTCAGGATAAATATTTTCCAAAATTAAACGACTATGACGCCCCACCTGTTGACAATGAAAATATTGATAAGAGATATGTCTAGACTGATAGGAACTCAAGTAAGCAAGTCTCATTGTAAAAAATTTTTGTGCGATCGGTGTCTCAATTATTTCAATTGCCAGCAGAAATTGAAAGACCATGAAGCACTTTGCAAAAATTCAAATAATTGTAAAATTTATTTTCCATCATACGATTACATTGAATTCCGTAATCATATTTATAAACAACAATGTCCTTTCATCATTTACGCGGATTTGGAATCAGTTTTGGAAAAATGTAACAAGAAAATTTCTCAAAAAACGAAAAAATATCAAAAACATAAAACATTTAGTGTGGGCTACTACCTCAAATGTTCTTTCAATGACAGCTTTTCACAGTTCAAAAGCTATCGAGGTAAGGATTGCATACAATGGTTCACAGATGAAATGGCTAACATTGCCAAATTTGTAGAATCAAAAATCAAAAATATTGTGCCAATGACATGCAATCCCAATATTGCTTATGCTAGAGTGTGTAAAATTTGCGAAAAACCTTTCAGTAAAGAAGAATCATTGTACGTGATCATGACCATTTTACAGGTAAATTCAGAAACTTCGCTCACCAAGCCTGTAACTTGAATTTTCGAAAATTGTTTGTTGTACCTATTGCTCTCCACAATCTCTCAGGCTATGATAGTCACTTCATTATCAAAGATATTGCTAAAAAGGGAAACGTTAGCATACTTCCTTCAAATAAAGAAAGGTACATTTCTTTTACTCAATTCGATGCCGGTACCTCAATCAAATTCCGTTTCATAGATTTTTTTCATTTTTTGGGAGCCAGCTTAGATGAGCTAGTTTCCACATTGAAAGTTGATGATTTAAAAATATCAAAGAAAGAATTTCAGCAATATGACGATGAGAAGTTCACCTTTCTCACTAAGAAGGGTGTATTTCCCTACGATTATGTCGATAATGTGAGAAAACTAGAGGAAACTGTGCTTCCATCACAGGAACATTTCTATAATAAATTGAATGAGGAAAATATTTCTGAAGAGAAGTATGCTCACGCTTTACATATTTGGGAAACTTTCGAAATTCAAAATTTGGGGTCGTACTCAGACTTATACCTCAGACCGATATTCTGTTGTTGGCCGATGTATTTGAAAACTTTTGAAAAAATTGTATAGCAACTTATGACTTGGATCCAGCATGGTTCTACACTATGCCCGGATTCACGTGGGATGCTATGCTGAAATATACTAAATGCAAATTAAAAATTTTGAAAGATATCGATATGATAATGTTCATAGAAAGGGGTATAGGAGGTGGAATTTCAGTTTGTTCAAACAGATTTAGTGAAGCCAATAACAGGTATATAGATGTCTACGATCCCAATAAACCTTCGAAATATATTTTATATTTGGGTGATGTCAGAGTTTTTGCCTTACGACGGCTTTCAGTGGGTAGATAATTTCAATTTGGATATAACTGATATCCCAGACGACGGGTATATCTTAGAGGTAGACTTGGAATATCCTGAGAGATTGCACGATTCCCATAAAGATTTCCCTTTTTGTCCTGAATTCCGCGCTCCCTCAAATGCTAAACAAAAGAAATTAATGGGAACTCTATAAAACAAATCTAAATATATTTCGCACTATCGGAATTTGAAACAGGCATTGTGAAACGGTTTGATTCTAACGAGAATTCACAGGTTGTTGAAATTTCGACAATCTGCGTGGCTGCGACCCTACATCGAGTTGAATACTCGTCTAAGGGCTGCAGATACCAGTACCTTTGAAAAAAATCTCTTCAAATTAGCAAACAATGCAGTTTTTGATAAAACGATGGAGATCATCCGGTTGCACAGGGTAGTTAAACTTGTCAAATCTTGGAACGGGCGTTATGGTGCCAAAATTTGATTTCAAGCCCTAGGTTTCAGAGTAGAACCGTTTTTGATGCAGACTTGATGGCTATTGAACTGAAAAAGGCTGAACTAACATTCAATAAACCTATGTATATTGAAATGGCTATCCTGGATATTTCAAAAACGTGTATGTTTGATTTTCATTATGATTTTATGGTACCCATCATGGGAGATGAATGTAAGCTGCTGTATACTGATACAGACAGCTTCATTTATGAATTAACTTGTGATAACGTCTATTCCGAAATAATCAAAAATCATCCATCAAAATTCGATACCTCTGATTACTCTCAAAATAATGAATATAACATCTCCCTTCTAAACAAAAAAGTACCAGGTCTAATGAAGGACGAAGTCAATGGTTAAATAATAACACATTTTGTAGGTCCAAAATGTATACATACAAAGTCCAGGTTGGGAAAGTAACAAAAAAATCAAAGGGGGTGAAATACGGTGTGGTAAAAAATAAAATTCAATTTGGAGATTATGTCAATTGTCTTGAAAATTTTAAAGAAAAAATCGTCACTCAAAACACCATTCGCTCATTTGCTCACAACGTTTTCAGTATCGAGCCGACTAAAGTAGCCCTGAGTCCTTATGATGATAAGCGTCAACTGATTCCTCAGTCATTCGATACTTACCATGGGGGTATCGGGCATAATTTTCGAGAATTCAACCATTGGATTATATATTTACAACTGTATAACAGGTCTAAAATTTTTTAAAAAGGTTACAGATTCAACATGGCTAATAGGTGCGTTGAAGGCGAATTGAAGGAACACTATCCACTCCGCCAAGTCTACAAGAATTGTCTGCAAACGCAATTTATTGGACTCCCAAAAATCGTGCTTCGTTTGATGATTAACTTCATATTGAAATTTGGTATTCCAAAAATATGCCAAGTACTTGTTATTTTATTATTCCAAAAGAATTTAAAGAATTACTTAATATAAATTGTATTAGAGAACTGAAAAAACAAATGAGGAAAAATTACTATTTTACTGATTCAGATTGGCATAATTTTTTTGAAATTTAAATTTGTAGCTCGCACAAGGTATAGATGAAAATTTGAGTACTTATATGTAATAAAAAATATATTTTAAAAGTTTATTCCAATTATGTATAAATCTGTAAAAATTTTCCTGTTGACGCACTGTCATTTTTTTAATGTAATAAAAAATATATTTTGAAAATTGCTTTCATTTATGAACGATAACTACTGCTTTCAACGAACAAAATGATCATGTAATTATATATTCTATGTAATAAAAAAGACAAAAAAATGCTTTTATTTAAACATCATTCATAAAAAGAAATCATCAATCAAAGATTAGAATATGAAGTATTTTCTATGGAAATGTGATTATTCTTACAATGGAGGACAGTGAACCCAGGCTTTGTATAGTGTTGAGCAAAAAAAGGTAAGTTGAAAATGTTTTTATGTTTGAGTGTCTGCAAAGTAATTTAAACTTGAAATTAAACACACAGAATTCATTATTCTCATTTATAACATAAATCATTTACAAATTTTTGTTTATAATAAAATAAATATTCACGTAAAGCATTAGCCAACATACTATCTAAACATGTTTACCTTAGATTTTAACAATAAACCCAAAGCTTGAAATAAACTCGTTATACTCGTTCGGGTTGATGAATTGTAGGTTAGAAAATTGAGAAAAATATTTGGATTTCACTATGAGTGTAGGCTTTGGGCTGTCGCCTGGTTTAGCGAAGATAGCGAGCAAACTCACACTTGCCCCAAATTCACACTTACCCGAGCTTACCTTAATTGAAGTAGGTATTTCCAGAATATGCTGGAAATAGTCATTTATTTCAGATGTTGCTGCTACATGCATATCTGAATAAAATGAGCTTGAATAAAATATGCTTTGTATGTTTTTCAATTTTTTTTAATAAAATATGCATTGTATATTTTTCAAAATTTTTTCAATAAATTTTATCACATATGTCAAAATAAGATTTAGTGCAACTCCCTCAGTGAATTCTGCAAGGCTCTATTATCGTCGTCGTTCTCCTCCGATGATGTTGACGAAAATCGATGACGTTGTCTTGGCTGCTCCTCGATGTTCGTCTCGTCATCGTCTGAGCTCAACCTCATCTTCATCTTCGTTGCAAAACCTGTCGGAATCCATATATGCCCGGAGGTGACGGTCACACCTATATTATTTTGACATGGAATGTCCTCACCGATTTTTAAGGCACATATCGAACAATGATAAATCTTCCGGCAAGTCTTGCAACTCACCAACTCATTTTCATTCTTACACTTATTGACACTCTTGATATTCATTTTTTATGTTGTGTTGCGAACAGCAGCTAAAGGAGACTGACTGACATACACAAATGATGCACCTATCAAAACCACGAAATCGTTTTCGAAGGAAATTGTTGAAACTGATAACGAGTACGAATTTCCGGTGTAGTTGGTATTGTGGTCTCAAGAAAAACAGAAATGATGGAAATCCAAGCAAATCTTCAAATAAATAAAACAAATTACAATTTAATTTTTATTACATAAATCATACACAATTTTTTGTTTATAATAAAATAAATATTCACGTAAAGCATTAGCCAACTACTATCTAAAGATGAAGCTTGACAAAAACCTTCTATAATTTCTTCCAAACTCAAATTGGTTTTATTTTCACGTAACCAAGATTGAATAATATCAAATACACCTCGATAATAGTCACAAAAGTTCATAGCATCCAGCATAGCGATACGGTCAGACAGCACCCCCAAGTGTGTATTTAGAATGTCGGTTACATCTTGTTGGGACAACTCCATGTTCGTGATATCCTTGGAAATGGAAATTTGTTTGGTATTACTTCCGATGTACTGTGTGATGTAATTTTAATCCACGCAACGTGTTGTGATTGGATCATACTCATCTACATACTCATCGATTTTTGATTCAAAGAAATTTTCCTTTATTTCTTGCAGGATGTCAATGAGGGTTGCCCATTCAAAAAAAGCAAAATTGATGGATCGAATGGAGAACTGCTGCTTCAAAATGATGCATGAGCTAAAGTCCCTGGAGGGACTTATGCCACATCGAATTTCGTAGGATGGCATAGGGAAGACCATCAACATCAACTGATGTTCGTTCCGAGCTGCCATTTTCGTATTGCCCCAATGCTCTGTCGATAGCATTTAGAGTTTCTTAATAATCTTCTCCATCACTATCGCACATTACTTCAACTTCACTGACGTAACCACTATCTTGAGACATTATCGTTTTCAAACTGAATATTCGTCTGTGCTTGCATACGCTTTTATAGCTTCAGATCACGTGGTCAATTTTAAAATTGTTGTTGCATGTTTGTTGACTGTGAAAAAAATATTTGAAAGACCCCTCGGAATTATATGATTTGTGTTTGTTTCCCATAAGATTCTATACAAAATCAACGTTTTCGATCCAACTGTTATGTTTGTTATCCAAACCAAGCCATTTAACGTAGATTTTTTTGCCTTTCTTCCTCAGAACTTTTTCCACGAGATATATATCTGGATTTGCAGTTTTTTGTAATTCCTCTGCATAAAAAGCACCCTTGTTAGGAGCACCCCACATATCTTCCAGCATGAAGGTGGCAGGGTTGGTGATATTGACTTTGATGATTTTGGATAATTCCGTAGTCCAATAGGATGTGTAACCTTTTTCGTTGGTTTTATCAATTTCCGAAGTTTTCATACCCGTCTTTGAATGGCGCGTATCATTGTAAGATTTTGTGATTACAGGTAATATATTCAGCCTTTTGTAGGTGCCATTCCAACTGAAATACTTGTACAATCTTTCCTTCAAAGTTCTTATAATCCGTTCGGCCATAGAGGCTTTGAGGATGCTGTACGTATTGTAGTGATCTATCTCATGTTTTTTCATCAAACTCTGGAATTTACTGTTGTAAAATTCCTTTCCCTGTTCGGTTTGTAGATTTTTTGGACAACGTTTCGTGTGCGCCAAAATATCTGCAAACATTTTGGTAATTTCTTCCCCCGTTTTCATTTTCAACGGTCGAGTCCACACGAACTTCGAAAAACAATCTATAACGACTAGAATGTGTTTGAAATTACGATTTTGCTGGGCGTAAGGTCTCATTTCGGCCAAGTCCATTTGCCATAAATCATCTAAGCCTTTAATTCTGGTGCGACGTCGAGGAAAATTTTTTCTAATTGGTTTGTGCAGTTCACGGAAAGTTAAATCTTGTCTTTGGAAGCCATCACGCACATATGTGATGGCGAAACTGTGAAACATACTATTTTATTATGGTGAAGCATACACTACATTTTGTCTTTTAATGATCTCATCGACAGCAGATTTTACACTCGCTATATCTGAATTTATTTTGGAAATTTGTTGTGAGATATCAACTCGAAGTTGATTCACATCATTTTTTGCAAACGTTTTATTTTGCTTCAAAGTGTTGTTGTACGAACGAATTAAATCGGTTATTTCCGAGATTTTTTTCAAGTCCTCGTTATAGACAGATTTCACATTCGCTATATCTGAATTTATTTTGGTGATTTGCTTCGAGATATCAGTTCGAAATTGAGTCACTTCATTTTTTACCACCGTTTCATTTTGCTTCAAAGTGTTGATGTGTGAACGAATCATATCGGTTATTTCCGAGATTTTTTTCAACAAATCTCCACGAATATTTTCAATATCAGTTTTATATTGTTCATTGAATTTTTTGTAAAACGAAACTCCCTCGTTATAACGTTCCGCATTTCTTTGCGACATTTCATTAAAATTAGTATCAAGCGTTTGAATTTTTTTTTTAAACTGAATAATCATTTCACCCACTTCTCTATTCGTTTTTATCAGTTCCTCAACCAATATTTCCAATGCATCGGTGTTCTCATCTAAACTAGTACCAATTTTATCCGTAATTTCATCCAAATATTGTTTATTGGCAGCATCAATATTTTTGGTGGGTCTCTTTACATTACTCAATTTCAAATTATCAAAATCGATGTTACCATCTGGAGTGTGCAGCAAGCCGCCGCCTCCAGAGGGCGTAGGTAATTTTCGCTTTCTATCACCACTGCCACCAGCGGTGCTGTCGCTACGTCCAAACTTATCGATAACAATTTTGAAAATGTGAATGTATGCATGGATGTATGTCATCTTATAGAATTATATTTGCCTCTTTAAGTTCACTCAAAATGGCAATAATCTCATTGTCATGCGAAGTATTTCCGACATCCCGAGAGGCTATCAAAAATTTGAGGCGTTCGCATAGTTCGTTTGGGTCATCACAATAAACAAACTCCATAGGTTTGGTATTGAATGTCATTGCAATAGGTATATTTTTAGGTAAACCGCTACCTTTTGCTGCAGGGTTGGATGTTTTAGGTAAACCGGTACGTGTCGATATTTTACGTTGATTTCGTATAGGAAACATCGGTTAAATTATTTCGGTATACTTGTATCTTTTACTACCTTTCGGATAGCCTAGGGAGTTTTTGTGAATGTTCGACAAATCTACAATTGATTTGTATGCCTGCATATCTTCATTATTATAGTTTCCAGGTGTGTTTAAAAATATGAGTTCATATATACCGGGTGTTGCTTTCCACTGATATCCACCCATTTTAATGTATCCGCTGCGTTTGTCGAAATCTATTTCTTTGTTTCCTAGGAACCATTTTGAAGATACACCATCATATACAGGACCGCATACTTTATCTATTTCTCTGTCATTACTCCAATGTTTTATAATGTACGGTTGAGCCATGATAGGATATTGATTGATATATTCCTGTTAAACTTGTTCATTCATGTCTGACACAAAGCTCTTATCTTGTTCCTCTTGTGTGCCTACGCTAAAGATATCCTCATCATCACCATCATTATTGGAGGGATTGGAATGGAGTATTTTCCTCAATGGGACAGATACAGGTTTAAAGAATTTTTGCAACGACTCATCTTCAGATCTACCCAATTTCAAAGCCAAATATTTTTTTCGAATAGCTTATGCAATTTCATTGATTTTAGTCTTTCGAATAACATCAACTTCTTTGCTCAACGGTTTCATGATGATAACTGTAAGATACATCAATCTCTCTGTATACTTATATATTTATCGAATCCTTGACGATAACGTCCAGCATTTATATCAAAATCTTTCATAATCACAACGGTTCCATATCGATGCTGTCGCCAACATTCTACACACATTGCCTTGAATTCATCGAACGTCATGTCTGGGGAAACGTGTTCATCGAATACATGTTTCAAATTCATTTCATCCTGCTTGAAAAGCACAATCATATTACAATTGTCTCGTATCAATTGTTTTGGAATTTTCGAATATGTCTGACAAAGATATGCAGCATCAATATTTCGGTGTCTGCAAAAGCAGTAATATTCTCGAATTTTCTGTTGACCATCGCATGCAACATCAAAGAAAATGAATATGAAATTTGATTTGGCCTCGTGAGGGCTTATGATTTCCTCATTTTCCCTAAACGGATAATATCCCAATCCCTTTACTTTCCCCAAAATTTCTTGAACCACCTGATATTTGGGTTGGTACAAAGATTTTGAATATACGTAGATGTTTTCGAATTTTGCTCCATTCGGGTGGAATAACAGTGTTAAGATGGCATTTGTCTTTCCACAACCACTTGGCCTGCAAATAATTGCACGAAACGAATTCGGTAATAATTTACCATGCTTCCCAACCATACTGCTATCGAGGTCTCCATTCAAAAATTAAAATTTTCAATAGGCAGTGTCTTGTCTTGTTGAACGACCTCCATTGTGTGATGAAAAAACATGAGTCCGCCACGGTTATAAATAAACGCGTTGAAGGTATCTTTCATCATTATCAATGTTGACTTACTCTGGTGCAGGTGTTGTCAATTCAATCATATCAATAAGCTCCCGTTCGAATTGCATCTACCAGGTTATTCGTTTTGCGGGCCTGGCACCAAATTGAGTCAGAGATTACAACGCGGAGAAACTGCAGAGAGCACGATATTGCATACTCTCAATCCGACTCTCTAGAAGACCGCCATAAAGCAGATCAAGTATTGGAAAATAGAGCTTGGGAACGAGTTAAATCTAAAGACGCTAAATTTTGGGAACGGGCTGCAGCTCAGCTTGTTACCTCCACCATGAAAGCCAAACGTAAGCTTCGTATGGGCGTATCCTTTCGCCGTAACTTGCTTCAAAAAATTATTAAAAATTGGAAACACAGTTCTACTAATATTAAGAAATCTAGTGCTAGCTGCTAAAAATGGCATTGAGTCAAGCTGGAGGACGTAAGAAAATACGAGTGCCAAGAATAATTCCATTCGATGCAAAGTCTGGAGAAATTTTACCACTTATACCTATATTTGCTGCACTTTCATTTTTGGGTGCGTTGGCAGGTGGAGCGTGCTCCATAGCAAAAACCGTAATAGACGCAAACAATGCTAAAAAGAAACTTGAAGAAGATCAACTTAACAATAAATCCATGGAGCATTTGGGTTCGGATTTGTACCTGCGGAAAACCCCTCGAGGATTTGGACTGTTCCTAAAAAAACAACATCAACGGACGAGGTCTTTACCTGAATAAGCAAAAAAACTGCTAGATAAGCTACCCCATAGAGCATTATACGATTCGGAAATTAAGGAGTGTTCTCGTCAGATGAAAATACCACATTTTCGTGGAGTCTTTATGCGTGATACTTTGCCAACTTGTGATCCTTGGCTGCGAGAATTCGCTATAATGAACTTGGATTCCCACTTGAATGCGGGCACTCATTGGGTAGCTTACAATAAAAACGGCAATGTCGCACAATATTTCGATAGTTTTGGCAATCTCAAACCTCCATTGGAATTGGCAAGATATTTTGGGAGGGATGTAAGAATTACATATGATAATAGTCAATATCAAAATTACAATCAGAGTAATTGCGGACATCTCTGCCTAAAGTTTCTACTCCATAATGTCCACCGCTGAGATGCATAAATCGTTGGCTGAAATGCATAAATATAAATCATCGCGAGATTTCACTGATACTCAACTGCGAGCTTTGTCAATCGAATATTTGATTGGGAACGCAGGACCTTGGGAGTTGCTGGATGTATGGCATAGGTTACCAAAGGACTACAAAAATCTATTCGCTTTGCAGATTCGTCTACCATGTTTCATTCATTATCAAAATGAGTTTGGACTGTCAACGGCATCACTAAAAGAAGCAGAGTATCATGGACCAGTTAGTGCACAATTTCAATGTTATTATGTTTTAATAATAAATTATTTTTTCATCCAAGTTGTTTTTCATTGTTTAAGGCGGGTCGCTTCCGACACTATATTAGTCATGTCTATGATATTGAAGTTAACGAGTCGTTCTTCAACGCTTTTCATCGATTTCAGTCCGCCCATTCAATTGGATTCTGATTCAGAATACAGTTTGGCTTTGTTCAGCTTCCATTCGTATGCATTCGTAACATTGCAGAAGGAAAAAAATTCTACTACTTTGAAAACGGCGGCAAAACTAAACAGAGTATCGATATCCCTACTGGCTCTTACGAAATTGGTAATATTAAGGCATTTATCAGCAAACACATCACACCCAAAACGTACAAGGAAAACCCCGAGGAATTTTTCTACCTCAAACCTAATAATAACACGCTGAAAAGCGAAATATTCTGCCTTAAACACTCAATTGATTTCCGACCTGAAAACAGTTTGGCCCGCATTTTAGGGTTTTCGTCTACTCTTCTCAAACCCAACTTGCATTACGCATCAGATCTACCTGTAGATATCATTAAAGTACGTACCATACACATAGATAGCAACATTACGTTCGGAGCATTCTACAACGACGCACTGTTTCATACGATATACGAATTTGCTGTTGGTGTTGATCCTGGTTACGCAATCGACGAAACACCCAACCACCTCATATATCTACCCATTGCTCATAGAGACGAAATAAACAATATTACGCTGCGAGTGCTGGACCAGCATTCTCAACTCGTTGATTTTCGAAATGAAGAAATAATCGTTCGTTTGGAATTGAAGCGAAAGTATGGTGCTAACTATTCATAAGAATAACTCACCATCATACCCCCCTTCAGTCTTCACCAAGACCTTCGACGTGCGTCTACTACTATCACCAGAGAATAAACTGTTTTTGGAATCTCTCGGTAATCATGTTGTCCAATCGAGTGTTCAACATTTTCCGAAAACCACAAAACGATGAATCCATACAAAAGGTGGAATGGCGGACTTACTACCCATATGTCAAGTCCTTTCGCAACAATGATGTCATTGAAATCAACATCAATCAATCTGATGCTTACGATTATTTGTATGATAGCCTGTTATCCATCAATGGAAAAGTTGTGAAAACCAAAGGAGATGTTTCAATCTGTTAGTTATGAACAAAGCGGTAAGGAGTTGGAGATGGTCCGTGAAGTTGGAATTGTTAGTACTGTCAGAGGCTTTCTCACCTACACTGACGAAGATATCAAGCACTTGGCCAATTCAAGTTGGACTTTTCCCAGCAACGCTGGGGTTATCAGCACCACTGATCTAACATTCAACATGCTCATACCCATCAAGCATTTTTGAATATTTTCAACGATTATCAATGTGTTTCCTATGGCAAACATACCATCCGATTAGTACGAGCTACAGATGATAGCAACTGCTTCAAAATAGAGGAGACCGCTGGATCGCCGGCTGGTACGACAGCAGTCAAGTTGGAAATTGAAAATATTGAACTCAAAGTTAAGAGAATCTTTCCACATGGTCAAATTAAATTGCAACTCTTGAAGGCCATCCAAGCTGATACTCCTATTCTCATGTCGTTCAGAAAATGGGAACTTCATATGTTGCCTGCTCTCACACAAGGTGCAAAAAGTGAAATAAGGGCCGTCAAGACTTCCTCGTTTCTCGAAAGTCCTCGCTATGGGATTGTATGTTTCCAAAATGACCGTTATTACACCAAATTCAACAATGATCCAACTATATTCACTCATTCAAATATGACCAATATAACGCTCACTCTGAACGGTGAGAATTATCCCAAAGAGAATATGCATCTAAATTTTGCAAAGGGGAGTTTTTCGCAAGCCTATTTCAACTATGCAAAATTACTAATCAACATAATTCTCTGCTGAGCTCCACCGAATTTGTTGGCAACACTCTCTTTGTCATCGATTCATGACACTGTTGATGTGAAAGTCGAGATCGAGGCATCTGAAGGATTTCCCCATAATACTAGAGCCTATTGCATCATTGTGCACGACACTGTTATTGAGCACCTCCCACTCAGCGAAATCATTAACAAATTAAACTGAACATATGCTGGTCACTTCAGTATCAATCACAGAGTCAACATGAGAATAGCTGTTGTAGATATTCAAGGCTTTACCATCGAGCAACAATTCCATCCTAAGGAGATTGCCATTAGGATTGGAATTCAATGTAGTAATTTTCCTCTGGCTTTGTGGAATATCTACAATTAGATTCCATCCTCAAGAAAAATTTACAGAATGTTGATATCATTTATATACGAGGACTCCAAAAACGTAACTATCTTACAGAGAAATTTCATCAATTGAACCTACCTACACGTGTTGTGAATTTGGAGGACTATGATAATACGTCAGGGATGGTTCCCACATTCGGCTACAATGACGGTATATCACCCTGTATGCATCACATTAATAAGCAACCCCACTTTAATTGCAGACTCCGAAATGTAGATATTCTATACAAATGGTTATGTGATATGTTACCAAAATAAAAATACTCAATAAATTTGTATTCAAACTGTTTTCTTTTATTTTTACTTTATAACCTAAGTTGGTCTGCCCCCCCCCTCAAATATCCAATCAAAATAGACGTTTTTCGCGTTCGAAAAAACAGCTGAAATTCATAACGCTAAAACACGCAAAAATATAACTACAATAAGCGTTTTTCGCGTTCTAAAAAACAACTAAAATTTGAAACGCTAAAACACGTAAAAATGCGACCGCAAAAACGTTTTTTATAAGGTTAGTTCATTAGTTTGTTCTGGTATAATCACACTGAATATCTGCCACTCTCTGCCCGTCTGTCAAGAATCAAAAAAATCAAAAGTTGATCGTGTCGCAGGGCAAGCTCGCCGCGCTCCTACGATAATTTTTTTTGTGTATGGTCACCTTTAGTGGGCCATTTTTACACTTAATAACTCTCAATTTTCACCTAGAAGCCAGTCGAATAATATTAGATTTTTGCATTATATTCAGGTCACTAGTCTAGTCTCACCCTGTATGATGTAAAGTCCCAATCTCCACCCAGGGGAACTCCACTGTACGTAGTTTTACCGATTTACCGGAAATCCCTGACTAGTTTTCAATTTTATTAATTTGTGGCCCCAAACAGTCGAGCACCCGGTATACAGAACACTTAGAGCAAGGTTTCGACACGCTAGTCTCTTGTTGGGTGGAAAGATTCCGTGGCTCCATTTGTTTTCACAAATTATTTTATTTCAATTCGATTTCTCATCAGGTTGGCCAAATCGGAAAACGGGTATAGATTCCTCGGCGAAGGAATACGTGTATTCCTTCGGTGTTCAAGAATCACGTTGGTTTATGGTTTTTCTCGGGGCTCTCCGAATATCGGACCGCCCTAGGAATCGAGATATCTGAAATTCTGACTTTCAATATCTCCCTAGATCTAGGGAGTATTTAGTGACTTTTGTCAAATACTCCCTAGAAAACGCAGGTAACGGGACTTTAACGGTCATTTGTCCGAATCCCGCGCGTTTTCGCGAGCTAGGGTTTTGTTCAGCCAAAGGCGACGCCCACTTTGGCCCTCTAGGCCAATGGGTGTCGCGGATTCAGCAGTCAGGATTGCATAAATATGCAAGCAGCGAAGCAGCAGATAGCCACTCTTTCTTGTCGAATTGCAGTGTAATAATCAATTTCGTGTTTCCGTTAAATAACTTACGTTTGTTTGGCTTTGCCTTTTGTCTCTGCAATTCATCGTTTTGGCTAGCAGTTAGAGTCAGGTTCTCGGTAATAATAATTCAGTTCACAGTAGATTCATAACGTTTTGTTTCTATCTTAAAAGGGGTTAGACTCACTTGTACGGTTTACAGGTGTTTTATTCGCGCTACGAAAGTACGTTGATAGGCAGTTTAACTCTCGAGCAATAATAAGTGCAAAGTGATCTTTTGCAACGGACACTTAGGGATTTAACTTCATCAAAGTTATTTCCCGACTTAATACCTGTACGCGACGTTGACGAAAAATCCCATCGTATGAAAAGGTGTCAGGCACCAAAACGAGATCTCACCTGATACAGTCGGCTCGATCGTAGAGTTCCACGAAGATTGTATCGTTCGAGCTTAACTTCCTCGGCCTGTCAAGACATCATTAGCTGCGACTTTGTCGTTGGCGAGCCACATTTCCTGTGGTACCTAGGGGTTTCGCGTCCTTCCCATACCTATTTCCTGCGGCTGTTCTCGGCTTTTCCACCTGAGACAGTCTGGTTAGGCTCCGTGATCCTTTTACCCAAATCTCTGTCTTGGTTTTTGTCACATCCAGTTGTAAATTTTTGAAGTAAAATTTTTCAAGATTTAATTTTTCCTTTTTGGTGCTTCACACAATTTTTGAAGTTAGGAAATTTTACTTAGATAGTTTTTCTAAACCGTGAATCCTTCCTCCCTCGTCCATTTCCCGGCGAGGTCTTGTTAGGTGTTAGGTTAGTTAGCTATAGGGTGACCCTTCTCATCGTCACACTTGAGTTGGGTCGACGCGAGGTCGATTTTAGTGCACTTCTCCTTTGCCACACACTTGCACACGCAAGTAGCCCGACAATACATTACAGCAGTAATTGTTTGTCCTTTAGAGCAATGACGAATATGAGATTGAGATCTCATATGCTCGCGGAGGAGAATACCCAAGCCGTGTTCGCCGGCGCTGGGCTTTCTCGGACACCTCCGCCGTCGGGTGACTTAGACGCCAGGCGTCTATTCCCCGAAGCGTCGCGACGCCTCGACGGAGACGTCCCCCAGGTACGTACTACCGGGGAATACCGTGAGTTGACGATGTCAACTACCTTGTCCCCGAGAAGTGTGCTGGACCAAGGTACTTTACAGTCGAGCTTAGACGGAGGGAGGCAGCCTTCCCCGTCGGCTCAGGTAGGGTTAGTAATCGATTCCGCGGGAGTTGTCACAACTCCACCTTTGGAAGCCCATTTCGAGCAATTCCGTTTAACGAGAAATGTTTCTGTTTGTAGGTCGGAGGGCTACTCAGGAGTCCATGCTGGCGAAGCTCGTGAGGTACGCCCCCTCGGAATGCGCCGAAGCGCTCCAAGGCCAGAAGTAGATGTACATACCCTAAGGGAACCGGGTGATGCTGAGGCCCTAGTGGGAGAACTAGGGGGTGGTGGAAGGCTCTCGGAGGGAGTTGGGAATGCTCGCATTCCCATATCTCTCCAGGGGCGGGTTCAGCGTACCTCCCAAGGGAACACACATTATGCACAGCCAATTCAAGCCAATAGAGCTGCGAAGGCAGATTTCGAATCAGGTGTCGGCTGGGACACGGAAGTTGCCACCCGAAATCCCTGGGTGACGACGTCCTTGCCCTCCAGGTCACTTGGAGCAGAGCGGTGGGCGGCTGAGGATGGTTTCGGAGAAATCCGAAATTTTTCTGAAGTCGTCCATCCACACCGGATGACGAGACATGGCGCCCAACGTGGGGCTGCTGAAGATAGACCATCTTCAGGGATCTGCGAGTGTAGCCTTCCTCCTGCAAACAGACTTAGAGTTCGGGATCTCTCCTGAGAGACGGAAATGAAATGGTTATGGGTGAACCGGAAACCCTTTGGCGCCCATATGGCACGTTTAACCGGTTGCCAACCGGGAATCGGCATTATAGGGAATCTGAGGATGTCCCTCGAGTTGCTCGAAACGTCGCTTCCAACCCCGGTGATGTCCACAGGAGTGGATATTACCCATCGAGGAGGCCAGTGCCCACAGTCCGGATTCAGGAAAATCCCAGAAGACCAGTGACGGGGGTCGACGACGTGCTCGTGCGACTCGCAGACCTGCTGGAGGATAGACGTCGGGAACCCTAAACGGTGTTGATGGGGGTTTAATCAACAACAAACCACATCCCAGTTTCAGTGGGCTTCCTCACGAAGACCCAATTCAATTTATCCAATCCTCTGAGGATTATCTAGGGGGCTTTGATCCAACCGTCTGGGTGAGCGTTGCAGCTCAGTGGCTCAAGGGAGCAGCCCAGCAGTGGTATGCTCCATATCTAAACTCACGCCTAAACTGGCAGTTTTTCACAAACCGGCTCCAGGAACGGTTCGATAACGATCTGTTGGTCTCGAGCTTAGAAGCGGAGTTCTTTGGCACTGACCAGCCGAAGGGAGAGTCAATAACTTCATCCTGAACAAGTGGAGTCTTTCACAGAGGCTCTACCCAGAGATGGACGAAGGAAGGGTCGTGCGATTAATATTGAACCGGATCAGACCGTATATCAAAGTCCATTTGCAATTGCATAGATTTGCAACTATTGAAGAGCTGACACAAAAAGCTGTTGCTGTCGAGACGCTACTTCGTAGCACCAGCCAAAGTGTACAGTCAGGGCCGAAACTTGTTTCGAACACCAACCGTCCTCATCAGGCCGAAGATGTGCCACCCAAACGTCCTCAGGGACAGCTACAGGACAACAGGGGTTCGAACCATGTTAGGACCAGTAACTTTAATAACAATGGCACTAAATTCCAGAATTATGATCAATCGAGGCGTTCTGGAGGAAACAACGTTCCTTCGAGCGGATGTTTCACTTGCGGGGGAGCTCACTGGAACAAAGATTGCCCTCAGCAAAATGATAGCAAGAACGGTCCCAAACGTCAGAGTGCGAGAACAAAACCGTTAGATCAGGCCAATAAGGCACATACGGTCAATACCGTACAGGCGAGTAAAATCTCGCGTCGTAAGACGTCAGCTAAGGACGCAGACAAAATCACAGTTTGCGAAGAATCAAAAAACTCCAACAGGAGCCATCAGGGGGCTCCATCGGAGTAGGTACTCCTTCAACACCGTTTTGCGGTTCTGTGACAGTGTTGGACTGTCATAGAAATTATGCGGCATGTATTCCCAACAAGGAGGAGGAGAAGGAGTTCCAGGATGTTGAAGCTGGAGTCGTTTCAGTCGAAACGCCACCGTCATCAGGCAAACTACATTGGGCAGACCGGTCAGATTGTGAATCCGTTTGTTTCAGTGTGGTAGATGAGCGTGTGGATCGCGCCACTGGTGGTAGGCGAAAAAAAGTTCACTCGTCGGCAGACGTTAAACGTAGAGGGTTGAAAGTCATTTAAAAAAAATCAGGTTCTAGTTTTGGAACGAAAGAAAGGGGTTATGAATCATCTTCAGGTTCATGGAGTTGTGAGATCATCGAGGTACCCCAGGTCGTTGTTGGTGGGTCGTTCCATCCGCCACAACACAAGGTTTCGGAGTTAGTGATCGGTATACAGAATCAAGGTTTCGGAACGAAAAGGCCGTCGAGAGTGACGTACTCTTTTCGGTTCCACTTCGGGGTAGTGAAGACACTGAGGGTGGTGGTCTGTCACTCACTCCCACACAGGACGCAGGTTTCGAGGTCGATGCATGCCAAGTCTCAAGGACGGTATCGAGGGGCAGAGCAGATGGGATCGCAGGTGCGAATCGCCATTCCCCGTTGGTAGATACCAGAGGCGTGGTAGGCATGTCATCTGAGAGAGTTACACGTCTTAGTCGGGGCGGAGGCGAGGTTCCTGAGGGATGCAATCGCCAAGTCCCATCGTTGGCTGCAGTTGGTGCTGCAGCACTTGATGTCAATCGGAAGTCGGAACTACTGAGTTTCATTGAGACCGACCCGCTTAGGAAGAAGTCGGAGGTGGATCTGCTGGATCCATTGTGTCTATATCGTCGCTGTGATACTAGCTTAGCGAACAACAATGTTGAGGAACGATTGCATCAGTTGCCGCGAATCGAGGCTGAACTGATGGGTCGTCGAGTTAGGGTTTTGGTGGACAGCGGAAGTTCGTTAAATCTCCTGAAACGTAGTTTGTTGCCTGTCACCTGGAGGGTGGATATGAAGCAAGTGACACCGTTGCAGCTTGCATGCGCCGGTCGTGGCATCACCAGTCTAGGGGAGACAATGGTCGAACTGTTAATAGATGGTGTTGTTCACGAAGTTGTCGTGCAAGTGGTGGATGATCTTGTCAAGGATCTTCTGCTCGGGTGTCCCTGGCTGACATCAAACGAGGCTATGGTCGACTTTGCACGTCGCACCATGTACGTTGGAAAGGGGCCTAGGCAAACTATTTTCTGGGCGGAGGAGGTCTATCTTCCACCAGAAAAGTTCCCTGAACCACAGGTAGCGGACGAACAGCTACCGGCGTTCTCGAGAAAGGAATTTCGGAGTCTTATCCGAGAGTTTGGAGACGTCTTTTACGAATCTCCAAGGCAACCAGTGACGAGGGCTGCTTGCCACAAAATCCGATTGAAGGAGGAGCTACCCTTCAAGCTCCGTCCGTATAAAGTTTCCGATCAGAAGAGGGCTCTTATCCAAGAGGAGGTGGATAAAATGCTCGCTGCAGGTGTAATAAGTAGGTCCCATTCTGCCTTTATTAGTCCTGTCATTATCGTCACGAAGAAGGACGGTATGGCTCGGTTTTGTGTCGACTACAGGAAGTTGAATAGTCTGACAATACCCGAGTCGTCGGTATTGCCAGGTATTCAGGAGACTATCAAAGAGCTCGGAACAGCGAGAGTGTTCACTTCTTTGGATCTGAAGTCTGGGTTTTGGCAGATACCCATGGATGAGGCTAGTTAAAAGTATACAGCTTTTGCTACGCCTGATGGAGCTTGTTATGAGTTTAACTCAATGCCGTTTGGTCTAACGAATGAACCGGGAAGTTTCCAAATCCTTATGACGGAAGTGTTGGTTGGTTATGTCGATAAATTCGTCAAAGTATATCTAGACGACATAATCGTTTACAGCGAAGATGAAAAGGTGAACCTCTACCATCTCCGCCTTGTGCTGGAGAGGTTCAGAGCACATGGCCTGTGGTGCAGTTTAAAGAAGTGCAACTTCGCTCAGCGTAGGCTGGAGTACTTGGGGCATGTGGTGACGGAAACGTCAAACGAACCAATGCCAGGTCATGTGTTAGCGGTTCAACAATTCCCGCTACCCAAGAATGTCTCTCAGGTTCGAGGATTCTTGGGCACCGTTGGTTGGCTACGGGAGTTCATCCCGAACTTAGCAGAGTTGGAGGCTCCGATAAGTGATATGCTCAAATCGAAGAAAGGTCGAGACCTTAAGTGGAACTCTCAAGCATTGGAGGCGTTTGAGAGGATCAAGGAAGTCGTGGGCCGTCCTATGGTTTTGGCCAGGCCGGACATGACTCCCGCTTTTCCTGCAGACCGATGCATCTGGGGTAGGCATCGCTGCAGTTCTGTATCAAGTCGATTGTCACGGCGACAGAAGGATCGTTTCACATGCTAGTGCCAAGCTCAAGGGCGCGGAACTAAACTATCATGTGAACGAGACTGAATGTTTAGCCATTGTTTGGGGTATCAAGCGATACCGTCATTATCTCGAAGACCGTCCATTCACTCTTCGAACGGACAGCAAAGCGTTGACTTGGATTTCCAAGTTCAAGGACGCAAAAGCGAAGTTAACTCGTTGGGCCTTACTTCTACAGGAGTATTCCTTCACTGTGGAGCACGTCGCAGGTCGAGACAATCAGCTAGCTGATTTCTTGTCCCGTAATCCCTCGGGGTCTCACAGTGAAGACTTGGATGCTGATGTAGAGCGTATGGGGTTGCCACCTATGAAGGTGCAACTGTCTGAACACCAAGGTGTGGTGAGCGTCGTAGAGACGCCGGCTGAAGTGGTCATGGTCATAGGGAGACGCAAAGGTTGAGGGCGCGTATCAGAACGATACAGGAGTAGGGTCCTAGGTCCAGGGACGATCTTCGTTTTATCAACAAGTTCACAGATGTCCAAGGGATTGAATATGTTTCTTCTGCTGGTAAACGGCTATTGTATGTACCCGAGGCGCTCCGTGAGGACGTGTCGGCTTATTACCATGAACACCCGACCGCTGGTCATCCTGGTCAAGAGGAAATCTTACGTGCCTTGAAACGGCACTATTGGTGGCCAACCATGGAGGACTACGTCCGGGCCTACGTGAGAGGTTGCCTAGTCTGCCAGTGCGTTAAAGCCGTACGGCATCAGGAAGCGGCACCGCAACGGCCTAGTGTGCCGAAGCGACCGTGGCAGATGCTGGCTGTTGACGTCCTGGGGCCCTATGCAGCCTCAAGGAGGGGAAACAGGTTCGTAGTAATTGCCGTCGATATGTTTTCAAAGTGGGTGGAAGCCAAGGCCACTAAGACATGCACGTCGGATGTAATTTCTCGTTTTCTAGACGAAGAAATTTTATCTCGTTGGGGTTGTCCAGAAGTCGTCATTTCTGACAACGGCCCGCAGTTTCAGAGCAATCATCTCCTAAAATACTACGATTCGAAGAACATCGAGGTTAAATTTTCACCTGTTTTTCATCAACAGGCGAACCCTGTCGAGCGAAGGGTCCAGGAACTGAAGAAGTGCCCAAGAGCAAGGATGCTGGAAACCACTTCGGAAAGGTTTTGGGAAGAAGGTCTGGCTGCAAGTCTCTATTGCTTACGGAACCGTAAGAATAGAGCAACAGGGGAGACTCCAGCGGAGTTATTGTTGGGATATACACCTGGTCGTCCAGGAGATTGGAGGCTACCTATGTATGGAGGCTAGCTATGTACCGAGATCTGGTACATAATAGCCCCGAAGATCGGCAAGAACGTCTTGCAAAAGCAGCCAGACGTCAGGCAGTTTATCAGAGGAATTTATTCCCTGATAAAGATCTACCGTCGCCACGGAGCTACGGGCTCGGCGACCGCGTTTTAGTTAGGAATTTCGTCAAAGGAAATTTCGGAGGTACACTGTCAGGACCGCATCCGATCACGAGGGTGATGGGGCGAGACAGTTACCTCGTAGATAGGAACGGCACCGAGAGGCTGGTGCACGTAGACGATATCCGTTCTTGTGTAAGCAGGACTTTGCCGGCTGGCGTCCACCACGACGATGGTCTAGGAGCTTCGCTGTAGCTCTGGGCTGGTACGGGATCTTCGTCAGACCCGGTCACCGAAACATACTGACGGGCGGAGTCTGTCGGTGGCCGCTGGATCAGAGCTCTGTCGGAGTCCGGCGCCACAGCTCGGCATCTCCTTTGCCGTCCTGTACTCTTACTAGGAATTTCAGTCCTTACTGAGCCTTCCTGTCTCACATTCTCTCCCGGGTCGACCGCCAATAGTAACGGAGACCCCCCTACTGGAAGTGCTAACGCTCGGATAGCAGCTTCCACTTCCGAATCTGAATCGTACTCTGGACCTTGGTCTGGAACGACCACTTGACGGGTAAGAGCGTCTACTTCAGTAGTAGCACGCCCCCCTACTGATGAGTTTGCGACGGGGAGTTCAGAATCTCTGATCTCCAAAAGGCCAGAGTTCACCACCGGCAACGGACTCCTACGGGATACTCCTCTCTTCTCCGCGCAGTCTGAGTCGCGTTTCCGTCCTTGTGGATTCCTCCTCAACCTTTTCACTGTCCGCCGGACCGCTTTGTCCTTTGGATCGAAACTGACCGTTACTTCCCGTGGATTCGTTGAGTTGGGTGCGTCAGCTTGTACCCGGATTAACGAAGGTGGCTTCGGACCGCCCCCAGTCGTCGGCCTAGGTGTGACTTCCCCTGTCACTTCTTGGTCAGCGTCGTTGGACTCTGGCTGATCCGGACCTGGGCCCAAGAACGGATATCGTCTACGTGCACCAGCCTCTCGGTGCCGTTCCTATCTACGAGGTAACTGTCTCGCCCCATCAACCTCGTGATCGGATGCGGTCCTGACAGTGTACCTCCGAAGTTTCCTTTGACGAAATTCCTAACTAAAACGCGGTCGCCGACCCCGTAGGTCCGTGGTGGAGTTGTGACAACTCCCGCGGTATCAATTTCTAAATCTAACTGAGCCGAAGGGGAAGGCTGCCTCCCTCCGTCTAAGCTCGACTCTAAAGTACCTTGGTCCAGCACAATTCTCGGGGACAAGGTAGTTGACATCGTCAACTCACGGTATTTCCCGGTAGTACGTACCTGGGGGACGTCTCCGTCGAGGCGTCGCGACGCTTCGGGGAATAGACGCCTGGCGTCTAAGTCACCCGACGGCGGAGGTGTCTGAGAAAGCCCAGCGCCGGCGAACACGGCTTGGGTATTCTCCTCCGCGAGCATATGAGATCTCAATCTCATATTCGTCATTGCTCTAAAGAACAACAATTACGGCTGTAATGTATTGTCGGGCTACTTGCGTGTGCAAGTGTGTGGCAAAGGAGAAGTGCACTAAAATCGACCTCGCGTCGACCCAACTCAAGTGTGACGATGAGAAGGGTCACCCTATAGCTAACTAACCTAACCCCTAACAAGACCTCGCCGGGAAATGGACGAGGGAGGAAGGATTCACGGTTTAGAAAAACTATCTAAATAAAATTTCCTAACTTCAAAATTGTGTGAAGTACCAAAAAGGAAAAATTAAACTTGAAAAATTTTTACTTCAAAAATTTACAACTGGATGTGACAAAAACCAAGACAGAGATTTGGGTAAAAGGATCACGGAGCCTAACCAGACTGTCTCAGGTGGAAAAGCCGAGAACAGCCGCAGGAAATAGGTATGGGAAGGACGCGAAACCCCTAGGTACCACAGGAAATGTGGCTCGCCAACGACAAAGTCGCAGCTAATGATGTCTTGACAGGCCGAGGAATTTAAGCTCGAACGATACAATCTTCGTGGAACTCTACGATCGAGCCGATTGTATCAGGTGAGATCTCGTTTTGGTGCCTGACCCATTTTCATACGATGGGGATTTTTCGTCAACGTCGCGTACAGGTATTAAGTCGGGAAATAACTTTGATGAAGTTAAATCCCTATGTGTCCGTTGCAAAAGATCACTTTACACTGATTATTGCTCGAGAGTTAAACTACCTATCAACGTACTTTCGTAGCGCGAATAAAACACCTGTAAACCGTACAAGTGAGTCTAACCCCTTTTAAGATAGAAACAAAACGTTATGAATCTACTGTGAACTGAATTATTATTACCGAGAACCTGACTCTAACTGCTAGCCAAAACGATGAATTGCAGAGACAAAAGGCAAAACCAAACAAACTTAAGTTATTTGACGGAAACACGAAATTGATTATTACACTGCAATTCGACAAGAAAGAGTGGCTATCTGCTGCTTCGCTGCTTGCATATTTATGCAATCCTGACTGCTGAATCCGCGACACCCATTGGCCTAGAGGGCCAAAGTGGGCGTCGCCCTTGGCTGAACAAAACCCTAGCTCGCGAAAACGCGCGGGATTTGGGCAAATGACCGTTAAAGTCCCGTTACCTGCGTTTTCTAGGGAGTATTTGACAAAAGTCACTAAATACTCCCCAGATCTATGGAGATATTGAAAGTCAGAATTTCAGATATCTCGAATCCTAGGGCGGTCCGATATTCGGAGAGCCCCGAGAAAAACCATAAACCAACGTGATTCTTGAACGCCGAAGAAATACACGTATTCCTTCGCCGAGGAATCTATACCCGTTTTCCGATTTGGCTAACCTGATGAGAAATCGAATTGAAATAAAATAATTTGTGAAAACAAATGGAGCCACGGAATCTTTCCACCCAACAAGAGACTAGCATGTCGAAACCTTGCTCTAAGTGTTCTGTATACCGGGTGCTCGACTGTTTGGGGCCACAAATTAATAAAATTGAAAACTAGTCAGGAATTTCCGGTAAATCGGTAAAACTACGTACAGTGGAGTTCCCCTGGGTGGAGATTGGGACTTTACATCATACAGGGTGAGACTAGACTAGTGACCTGAATATAAAGCAAAAAATCTAATATTATTCGACTGGCTTCTAGGTGAAAATTGAGAGTTATTAAGTGCAAAAATGGCTCACTAAAGGTGACCATACACAAAAAAAATCATCGTAGGAGCGCGGAGAGCCTGCCCTGCGACACCCCCCTACTAAAGAGTTTAACTTGGTCGAAGTTATTTCCAAACGAAACAACCGACAAAAGCTAAATTTACGTTAACTCCCTAATAATCACCTTCCGCACTCTGATGAACCAAGGCTGGAACCACCAAAGTTACTGGAGCGTCATCCTCCATGTCGGAATCGTTCTCAGTAGTCTTTACTAACTCTAGGAGCTTCGCTGTAGCTTTGGGCTGGTACGGGATCTTCGTCAGACCCGGTCACCGAAACATACTGACGGGCGGAGTCTGTCGGTGGCCGCTGGATCGGAGCTCTGTCGGAGTCCAGCGCCACAGCTCGGCATCTCCTTCGCCGTCCTGTACTCTTACTAGGAATCTCAGTCCTTACTGAGCCTTCCTGTCTCACATTCTCTCCCGGGTCGACCATCAATGATAATGGAGACCCCCCTACTGGAAGTGCTAACTCTCGGATAGCAGCTTCCACTTCCGAATCTGAATCGTACTCTGGACCTTGGTCGGGAACGACCGCTTGACGGGTAAGAGCGTCTACTTCAGTAGTAGCACGCCCCCCTACTGATGAGTTTGCGACGGGGAGTTCAGAATCTCTGATCTCCAAAAGGCCAGAGTTCACCACCGGCAACGGACTCCTACGGGATACTCCTCTCTTCTCCGCGCAGTCTGAGTCGCGTGTCCGTCCTTGTGGATTCCTCCTCAACCTTTTCACTGTCCGCCGGACCGCTTTGTCCTTTGGATCGAAACTGACCGTTACTTCCCGTAGATTCGTCGAGTTGGGTGCGTCAGCTCGTACCCGGATTAACGAAGGTGGCTTCGGACCGCCCCCAGTCGTCGGCCTAGGTGTGACTTCCCCTGTCACTTCTTGTTCAGCGTCGTTGGACTCTGGCTGATCCGGACCTGGGCCACCATCTTCGTGGTGGACGCCAGCCGGCAAAGTCCTGCTTACCCAAGAACGGATATCGTCTACGTGTACCAGCCTCTCGGTGCCGTTCCTATCTACGAGGTAACTGTCTCGCCCCATCACCCTCGTGATCGGATGCGGTCCTGACAGTGTACCTCCGAAATTTCCTTTGACGAAATTCCTAACTAAAACGCGGTCGCCGACCCCGTTGGTCCGTGGCGACGGTAGATCTTTATCAGGGAATAAATTCCTCTGATAAACTGCCTGACGTCTGGCTGCTTTTGCAAGACGTTCTTGCCGATCTTCGGGGCTATTATGTACCGGATCTCGGTACATAGGTAGCCTCCATACATAGGTAGCCTCCAATCTCCTGGACGACCAGGTGTATATCCTAACAATAACTCCGCTGGAGTCTCCCCTGTTGCTCTATTCTTACGGTTTCGTAAGCAATAGAGACTTGCAGCCAGACCTTCTTCCCAAAACCTTTCCGAAGTGGTTTCCAGCATCCTTGCTCTTGGGCACTTCTTCAGTTCCTGGACCCTTCGCTCGACAGGGTTCGCCTGTTGATGAAAAACAGGTGAAAATTTGACCTCGATGTTCTTCGCATCGTAGTATTTTAGCAGATGATTGCTCTGAAACTGCGGGCCGTTGTCAGAAATGACGACTTCTGGACAACCCCAACGAGATAAAATTTCTTCGTCTAGAAAACAAGAAATTACATCCGACGTGCATGTCTTAGTGGCCTTGGCTTCAACCCACTTTGAAAACATATCGACGGCAATTAACACGATCCTGTTTCCCCTCCTTGAGGCTGCATTGGGCCCCAGGACGTCAACAGCCAGCATCTGCCACGGTCGCTTCAGCACACTAGGCCGTTGCGGTGCCGCTTCTTGATGCCGTACGGCTTTAACGCACTGGCAGACTAGGCAACCTCTCACGTAGGCCCGGACGTAGTCCTCCATGGTCGGCCACCAATAGTGCCGTTTCAAGGCACGTAAGGTTTCCTCTTGACCAGGATGACCAGTGGTCGGGTGTTCATGGTAATAAGCCGACACGTCCTCACGGAGCGCCTCGGGCATATACAATAGCCGTTTACCAGCAGAAGAAACATATACAACCCCTTGGACATCTGAAAACTTGTTGATAAAACGAAGATCGTCCCTGGACCTAGGACCCAACTCCTGTATCGTTCTGATACGCGCCCTCAAACCTTGCGTCTCCCTATCTATGGCCTGCCGCCGCACGACCACTTCAGCCGGCGTCTCTACGACGCTCACCACACCTTGGTGTTCAGACAGTTGCACCTTCATAGGTGGCAACCCCATACGCTCTACATCAGCATCCAAGTCTTCACTGTGAGACCCCGAGGGATTACGGGACAAGAAATCAGCTAGCTGATTGTCTCGACCTGCGACGTGCTCCACAGTGAAGGAATACTCCTGTAGAAGTAAGGCCCAACGAGTTAACTTCGCTTTTGCGTCCTTGAACTTGGATAACCAAGTCAACGCTTTGCTGTCCGTTCGAAGAGTGAATGGACGGTCTTCGAGATAATGACGGTATCGCTTGATACCCCAAACAATGGCTAAACATTCAGTCTCGTTCACATGATAGTTTAGTTCCGCGCCCTTGAGCTTGGCACTAGCATGTGAAACGATCCTTCTGTCGCCGTGACAATCGACTTGATACAGAACTGCAGCGATGCCTACCCCAGATGCATCGGTCTGCAGGAAAAACGGGAGAGTCATGTCCGGCCTGGCCAAGACCATAGGACGGCCCACGACTTCCTTGATCCTCTCAAACGCCTCCAATGCTTGAGAGTTCCACTTAAGGTCTCGACCTTTCTTCGACTTGAGCATGTCATTTATCGGAGCCTCCAACTCCGCTAAGTTCGGGATGAACTCCCGTAGCCAACCAACGGTGCCCAAGAATCCTCGGACCTGAGAGACATTCTTGGGTAGCGGAAATTGTTGAACCGCTAACACATGACCTGGCATTGGTTCGTTTGACGTTTCCGTCACCACATGCCCCAAGTACTCCAGCCTACGCTGAGCGAAGTTGCACTTCTCTAAACTGCACCACAGGCCATGTGCTCTGAACCTCTCCAGCATAAGGCGGAGATGGTAGAGGTTCTCCTTTTCATCTTCGCTGTAAACGATTATGTCGTCTAGATATACTTTGACGAATTTATCGACATAACCAACCAACACTTCCGTCATAAGGATTTGGAAACTTCCAGGTGCATTCGTTAGACCAAACGGCATTGAGTTAAACTCATAACAAGCTCCATCAGGCGTAGCAAAAGCTGTATACTTTTTACTAGCCTCATCCATGGGTATCTGCCAAAACCCAGACTTCAGATCCAAAGAAGTGAACACTCTCGCTGTTCCGAGCTCTTTGATAGTCTCGTGAATACCTGGCAATACCGACGACTCGGGTATTGTCAGACTATTCAACTTCCTGTAGTCGACACAAAACCGAGCCGTACCGTCCTTCTTCGTGACGATAACGACCGGACTAATAAAGGCAGAATGGGACCTACTTATTACACCTGCAGCGAGCATCTTATCCACCTCCTCTTGGATAAGAGCCCTCTTCTGATCGGAAACTTTGTACGGACGGAGCTTGAAGGGTAGCTCCTCCTTCAATCGGATTTTGTGGCAAGCAGCCCTCGTCACTGGTTGCCTTGGAGACTCGTAAAAGACGTCTCCAAACTCTCAGATAAGACTCCGAAATTCCTTTCTCGAGAACGCCGGTAGCTGTTCGTCCGCTACCTGTGGTTCAGGGAACTTTTCTGGTGGAAGATAGACCTCCTCCGCCCAGAAAATAGTTTGCCTAGGCCCCTTTCCAACGTACATGGTGCGACGTGCAAAGTCGACCATAGCCTCGTTTGATGCCAGCCAGGGACACCCGAGCAGAAGATCCTCGACAAGATCATCCACCACTTGCACGAAAACTTCGTGAACAACACCATCTATTAACAGTTCGACTATTGTCTCCCCTAGACTGGTGATGCCACGACCGGCGCATGCAAGCTGCAACGGTGTCACTTGCTTCCTATCCACCCTCCAGGTGACAGGCAACAAACTACGTTTCAGGAGATTTAGCGAACTTCCGCTGTCCACCAAAACCCTAACTCGACGACCCATCAGTTCAGCCTCGATTCGCGGCAACTGATGTAATCGTCCCTCAACATTGTTGTTCGCTAAGCTAGTATCACAGCGACGGTATAGACACAATGGATCCAGCAGATCCACCTCCGACTTCTTCCTAAGCGGGTCGGTCTCAATGAAACTCAGAAGTTCCGACTTGCGATTGACATCAAGTGCTGCAGCACCAACTGCAGCCAACGATGGAACTTGGCGATTGCATCCCTCAGGAACCTCGCCTCCGCCCCGACTAAGACGTGTAACAGATGACATGCCTACCACGCCTCTGGTATCTACCAACGGGGAATGGCGATTCGCACCTGCGATCCCATCTGCTCTGCCCCTCGATACCGTCCTTGAGACTTGGCATGCATCGACCTCGAAACCTGCGTCCTGTGTGGGAGTGAGTGATAGACCACCACCCTCGGTGTCTTCACTACCCCGAAGTGGAACCGAAAAGAGTACGTCACTCTCGACGACTTTTTCGTTCCGAAACCTTGATTCGCAATCTTCCCTTGGATACACCTTTTCATCTCGACTTGTGCCTATACCGGACCTGTGCCCAGTTTGCAGTGCCCTAGCACTCTCTTTGACAACAGGCCCCTCCTGGTTCTTCTGTATACCGATCACTAACTCCGAAACCTTGTGTTGTGGCGGATAGAACGACCCACCAACAACGACCTGGGGTACCTCGATGATTTCACAACTCCATGAACCTGAAGATGATTCATAACCCCTTTCATTCGTTCCAAAACTAGAACCTGATTTTTTTGAAATAACTTTCAACCCTCTACGTTTAACGTCTGCCGACGAGTGAACTTTTTTCCGCCTACCACCAGTGGCGCGATCCACACGCTCATCTACCACACTGAAACAAACGGATTCACAATCTGACCGGTCTGCCCAATGTAGTTTGCCTGATGACGGTGGCGTTTCGGCTGAAACGACTCCAGCTTCAACATCCTGGAACTCCTTCTCCTCCTCCTTGTTGGGAATACATGCCGCATAATTTCTATGACAGTCCAACACTGTCACAGAACCGCAAAACAGTGTTGAAGGAGTACCTACTCCGATGGAGCCCCCTGATGGCTCCTGTTGGAGTTTTTTGATTCTTCGCAAACTGTGATTTTGTCTGCGTCCTTAGCTGACGTCTTACGACGCGAGATTTTACTCGCCTGTACGGTATTGACCGTATGTGCCTTATTGGCCTGATCTAACGGTTTTGTTCTCGCACTCTGACGTTTGG
Source organism: Chrysolina americana (assembly GCA_958502065.1). NCBI lineage: Eukaryota > Metazoa > Arthropoda > Insecta > Coleoptera > Chrysomelidae > Chrysolina > Chrysolina americana. The sequence goes on from OY293416.1 coordinate 41,208,372, forward strand.
GACCGTTCTTGCTATCATTTTGCTGAGGGCAATCTTTGTTCCAGTGAGCTCCCCCGCAAGTGAAACATCCGCTCGAAGGAACGTTGTTTCCTCCAGAACGATTCGACCGATCGAAATTCTGGAATTTAGTGCCATTGTTATTAAAGTTACTGGACCTAACATGGTTCGAACCCCTGTTGTCCTGTAGCTGTCCCTGAGGACGTTTGGGTGGCACATCTTCGGCCTGATGAGGACGGTTGGTGTTCGAAACAAGTTTCGGCCCTGACTGTACACTTTGGCTGGTGCTACGAAGTAACGTCTCGACAGCAACAGTTTTTTGTGTCAGCTCTTCAATAGTTGCAAATCTATGCAATTGTAAATGGACTTTGATGTCCGGTCTGATCCGGTTCAATATTAATCGCACAACCCTTCCTTCGTCCATCTCTGGGTAGAGCCTCTGTGAAAGACTCCACTTGTTCAGGATGAAGGAAGTTATTGACTCTCCCTTCGGCTGGTCAGTGCCAAAGAACTCCGCTTCTAAGCTCGAGACCAACAGATCGTTATCGAACCGTTCCTGGAGCCGGTTTGTGAAAAACTGCCAGTTTAGGCGTGAGTTGCGATATGGAGCATACCACTGCTGGGCTGCTCCCTTGAGCCACTGAGCTGCAATGCTCACCCAGACGGTTGGATCAAAGCACCCTAGATAATCCTCAGAGGATTGGATAAATTGAATTGGATCTTCGTGAGGAAGCCCACTGAAACTGGGATGTGGTTTGTTGTTGATTAAACCCCCATCAACACCGTTTAGGGTTCCCCGACGTCTATCCTCCAGCAAGTCTGCGAGTCGCACGAGCACGTCGTCGACCCCCGTCACTGGTCTTCTGGGATTCTCCTGAATCCGGACTGTGGGCACTGGCCTCCTCGATGGGTAATATCCACTCCTGTGGACATCACCGGGGTTGGAAGCGACGTTTCGAGCAACTCGAGGGACATCCTCAGATTCCCTATAATGCCGATTCCCGGTTGGCAACCGGGTAAACGTGCCATATGGGCGCCAAAGGGTTTCCGGTTCACCCGTAACCATTTCATTAACTGGGAGTCTCTCAGGAGAGTGATCCCGAACTATAAGTCTGTTTGCAGGAGGAAGGCTACACTCGCAGATCCCTGAAGACGGTCTGTCTTCAGCGGCCCCACGTTGGGCGCCATGTCTCGTAATCCGGTGTGGATGGACGGTTTCCGCAAAGTTTCGGATTTCTCCGAAACCATCCTCAGCCGCCCACCGCTCTGCTCCAAGTGACCTAGAGGGCAAGGACGTCGTCACCCAGGGATTTCGGGTGGCAACTCCCATGTCCCAGCCGACACCTGACTCGAAATCTGCCTTCGTAGCTCTTGTTGCTTGAATTGGCTGTGCATATTGTGGTATCCTTTGGGAGGTACGCTGAACCCGCCCCTGGAGAGATATGGGAATGCGAGCATTCCCAACTCCCTCCGAGAGCCTTCCACCACCCCCTAGTTCTTCCACTAGGGCCTCAGCATCACCCGGTTCCCTTAGGGTATGCACATCTACTTCTGGCCTTGGCTGTTGTGCGTGAGGCACACCCAATGACCTCGGAGCGCTTCGGCGCATTCCGAGGGGGCGTACCTCACGAGCATCGCCAGCATGGACTCCTGAGTAGCCCTCCGACCTACAAACAGAAACATTTCTCGTTATTCTAAATTGCTCCAAACGGGCTTCCAAAGGTGGAGTTGTGACAACTCCCGCGGAATCGATTACTAACCCTACCTGAGCCGACGGGGAAGGCTGCCTCCCTCCGTCTAAGCTCGACTCTAAAGTACCTTGGTCCAGCACACTTCTCGGGGACAAGGTAGTTGACATCGTCAACTCACGATTTTCCCCGGTAGTACGTACCTGGGGGACGTCTCCGTCGAGGCGTCGCGACGCTTCGGGGAATAGACGCCTGGCGTCTAAGTCACCCGACGGTGGAGGTGTCCGAGAAAGCCCAGCGCCGGCGAACACGGCTTGGGTATTCTCCTCCGCGAGCATATGAGATCTCAATCTCATATTCGTCATTGCTCTAAAGGACAAACAATTACGGCTGTAATGTATTGTCGGGCTACTTGCGTGTGCAAGTGTGTGGCAAAGGAGAAGTGCACTAAAATCGACCTCGCGTCGACCCAACTCAAGTGTGACGATGAGAAGGGTCACCCTATAGCTAACTAACCTAACACCTAACAAGACCTCGCCGGGAAATGGACGAGGGAGGAAGGATTCACGGTTTAGAAAAACTATCTAAATAAAATTTCCTAACTTCAAAATTTGTGTGAAGCACCAAAAAGGAAAATTAAACTTGAAAAATTTTTACTTCAAAAATTACAACTGGATGTGACAAAAACCAAGACAGAGATTTGGGTAAAAGGATCACGGAGCCTAACCAGACTGTCTCAGGTGGAAAAGCCGAGAACAGCCGCAGGAAATAGGTATGGGAAGGACGCGAAACCCCTAGGTACCACAGGAAATGTGGCTCGCCAACGACAAAGTCGCAGCTAATGATGTCTTGACAGGCCGAGGAATTTAAGCTCGAACGATACAATCTTCGTGGAACTCTACGATCGAGCCGATTGTATCAGGTGAGATCTCGTTTTGGTGCCTGACCCGTTTTCATACGATGGGGATTTTTCGTCAACGTCGCGTACAGGTATTAAGTCGGGAAATAACTTTGATGAAGTTAAATCCCTAAGTGTCCGTTGCAAAAGATCACTTTACACTGATTATTGCTCGAGAGTTAAACTACCTATCAACGTACTTTCGTAGCGCGAATAAAACACCTGTAAACCGTACAAGTGAGTCTAACCCCTTTTAAGATAGAAACAAAACGTTATGAATCTACTGTGAACTGAATTATTATTACCGAGAACCTGACTCTAACTGCTAGCCAAAACGATGAATTGCAGAGACAAAAGGCAAAGCCAAACAAACGTAAGTTATTTAACGGAAACACGAAATTGATTATTACACTGCAATTCGACAAGAAAGAGTGGCTATCTGCTGCTTCGCTGCTTGCATATTTATGCAATCCTGACTGCTGAATCCGCGACACCCATTGGCCTAGAGAAATGGGCGTCGCCCTTGGCTGAACAAAACCCTAGCTCGCGAAAACGCGCGGGATTTGGGCAAATGACCGTTAAAGTCCCGTTACCTGCGTTTTCTAGGGAGTATTTGACAAAAGTCACTAAATACTCCCCAGATCTAGGGAGATATTGAAAGTCAGAATTTCAGATATCTCGATTCCTAGGGCGGTCCGATATTCGGAGAGCCCCGAAAAAAACCATAAACCAACGTGATTCTTGAACGCCGAAGAAATACACGTATTCCTTCGCCGAGGAATCTATACCCGTTTTCCGATTTGGCCAACCTGATGAGAAATCGAATTGAAATAAAATAATTTGTGAAAACAAATGGAGCCACGGAATCTTTCCACCCAACAAGAGACTAGCGTGTCGAAACCTTGCTCCAAGTGTTCTGTATACCGGGTGCTCGACTGTTTGGGGCCACAAATTAATAAAATTGAAAACTAGTCAGGAATTTCCGGTAAATCGGTAAAACTACGTGCAGTGGAGTTCCACTGGGTGGAGATTGGGACTTTACATCATACAGGGTGAGACTAGACTAGTGACCTGAATATAAAGCAAAAAATCTAATATTATTCGACTGGCTTCTAGGTGAAAATTGAGAGTTATTAAGTGCAAAAATGGCTCACTAAAGGTGACCATACACAAAAAAAATCATCGTAGGAGCGCGGCGAGCCTGCCCTGCGACAATCGACACGTGTCAACGATTATAGTCGGACGGAAGACTGAACGGTTCAATGGGTATCGCACATTGAAGGTGACGTCCTCCGTTAATCTGTTTTTTCTCTTAAATATTGTTAAATCCTGTATTTTGAGTCTAAATATGTCATCCACAATCATTATTCTCATTATATATTATAAGCGCGCGGTAGTGGAGAATTGTTATCAATCTAAGGGATCTATCGTGACTCGATGAACGCCAAACTGCAACGCACCGAAATTTAGCAGCGCGCGGTACTGGAGAATTGTTATCAATCTAAGGGATCTCTCTCGACTACGTCACACGATGAACGCAGACCAGCGACGTACCGATAGTCCAAAGTTCAAGGTCGATTCGCAAGCCTATAGTTCACCTACTGTGCTAGACGAGAGGAGTATGTCAGGAATAATGATAGCCCGTTCTGTAAGCAAAAATAAACAAGAAGTACCGATTCAAATAATTACCATTTTGGAAAAAGACATATTGATACCAAAGAAGCAGGTAATTGCGAGAATTTTTGAGGCAGATACAGAAGAGGACGTGAGCGAAAATGGACAAAGTTGCGCCATACGGTAGGTGCACGTTATAAAGAAGAAAGGAATTTTGCACATATTGGATTTGGAACAGCCCAAAACTCCAGAAAGGGAAAAATTAGCTACGCTGGTGAGTAAGTATATTGATGTATTTCATGCTCCGTCTCAGAAACTGTCATGTACTAATTTAGTTACGCATCGGATTATCACCGAAAATGTGCCCCCCATTTCTAAAAGACCTTATCGGATACCATACCAGAAAAAACCGATAATGGAGAAGGAAATCGCCGATTTGTTAGATAACGGAATTATAAGGAATTCTCAGAGTCCATGGAGTGCTCCTGCGATCCTAGTCGAGAAAAAGAGACAGCCAGGACAAGAAGAGCAATATCGTTTATGCGGATTTCAGAGCACTGAACGAAATCACAAAAACCGATTTTTATCCTCTACCCCATCTACAGGACACGTTGGATCAATTAAATGGTTCCAGCTTATACAGCGTGATGGACCTAGCTCAAGGATATTATCAAATAACAATGCATCCCGAAGATATAGAAAAAACGGCATTTTCGACCCCGTCAGGACTAGGATGGTAATGGGACAGAAAAATTCGTCATCCACGTGGTCTAGACTTATGAATGCCATATTACCAGGTTTCACCGTAAAAGAATGCTTGGTGTACCTTGACGACGTAATCATATTTAGCGGAGATGACGTAGATGAGCATTTGGGCCGACTACGGCATGTGTTCGAGAGAATAAGAGCAAGCAATTTGAAATTCAAACCAGCCAAATGTTAGTTTTTTAGAAAATAGAAAAGGAAGTAAAATATCTAGGACACATTATATCAGCCAGAGGGTGCGAGGCTGATCCAGAGAAGACCGAGGTTATTGAAAAATATCCCCGACCCGAGTCAAGGAAATGCGATCGTTCTTAGGACTATGAGGATTCTACAGAAAATTTGTACCAGAATATGCACGCATTGCCCAACCAATGACATATTTAACTAAGAAAGATGTCAAGTTTAAGTGGGGAAACGAGCAAGAGACAGCATTTCGAACCTTGAAAGGGGCAATAATGAAACCCCCTGTGTTGTATTCTGATTTTAGCAGACCTTTCATAGTATGTACCGACGCATCAGGAACCGCGATATCAGGGATACTGAGTCACGACTATGACGGTTTTGAGCACCCGATTTGGTATGCTTGTAGAATGTTGAACCCAGCTGAGACTCGTTATTCGACTATTGAGAGGGAAGCGCTAGCTATCATTTGAACGATTAAGAAGTATCGTTGTTTTTTAATTGGGATGCATTTTAAGATTTTTACCGATCATAGGCCATTGGTATATTTGTTATCCATAAAGGACCCCAGCTCCCGGTTGGCTAAGTGGAGCATGGTCCTGTTAGAATATTCTTTCACTATCAAGCACCGCCCAGGAAAAATAAATGCCAACGCCGATGCGCTTTCGAGAGTAATTAGCAACCCAGAAAGTAGCGTATCAGATGCCCCTAGCGCGCCGACTATAGAAAGACTCGACGACGCCACTGGAGAGATCCCACTTACAAGTGTAAAAGACCGCCCGACGGGAACTCCCAAACGAACATCTGATTATCCCGGAGACCGTATTCGACCTGAAGGAGATAAGGCTCATGCAGGCGGCCGACGAAGAAGTATCTGAGTTAGTAGGTCAAATCGGAGACGATATAAACGATTCGGTGTATTACCATCGAGACGGCATTCTGTATGTGTCAAGGAAGGTCGACGAACGGAAAGATAAGATATTCGAGCCTATGAAAATGAATCTTGATCTGGAGAGGGAAAGTTACTCGTATGCCGATACGAAGAATGCCGTGAAAGGGACAAAGGATCCCTTGGGTACTTGTTTTCATCCCGATACGGGAGGATACGCGAATAAAGGCGCGTCTAGAGATACTGAAAATATTATGAAAAGGACAGGAAAATCCTTTTCCACTTGTTGTGACTCCTTGACAACCCCGATGTATGCTTGGAAAACCTTATTGGAAGAATAATAAAACCCGCAGACAATTGTTTCAGTTCCATGGAAGAAATTTACGGAAAACTAGAAGAATCTGGAAAAGCCATTGAGCCGGATTTGATGAAAAAAGACTTCGAGAAAAATCGTGACGATAATAAGGAAAGTGCTGACACTTAGAGCATTTTCGGATTAGATAGGAGCATACTAGCTTGGAGTATTGAAATGGTCACTGACGTGCCAGAATATGTAAAAGCGATTGGAATCTTGAGATAGAACAAAGAATACTCAGAGAATTAGAAAAAAAGGAACACGCAGAATGTGTCCCCTGTATATTGACAAGAAAATGTAAATGAAAATCGATGAGAAACTAGTCAAAGTATTGTTACAGTTAGATGTTGAATCATAGCTAGAAACTAGATGGATACCCAGTAAGTTAACAAGTCATAAGGAAGGGATGAGTAATAACTGAACAAAATTGGATATACTGGTTAAAGGTATTGGGAGATCGAACGTCTCCGCATTACGAATTGTAAAATGGAATATTGTTTATAATTATCATGTTTGAAAACAGGACAGCCTCGTGTATTTGTATTGGAAATGACCTTCAAGTATTAGTATTTGTCGTAATATTGAAAGTCATATTTGTTGTTGCAAAATTTAAAATATGAGAGCCGAATCAGCGCTTCGGAGATGTCTTGTTTGAAACAAATTATGAAACTAGATTATTGTTTGATTTATTTCTACAAAGGAAATATGGTTCTGGATATTTGGCAAAATCAATATGTAATTATTTTTTGTATTTTATACGTTATTGTGAAATGTATGTAAGGTTGATATAAGTATTTGCCAGTAGTTATGGAAGTAAATCATATTTCGTGTAACCAGTTAATAGAGTCTAGATTAAAAGGATATTAATCACTACCCCAGTGCGGATGCAAAACTCGATTTAAAAATGTTTTTATACTATTAAATACTTGTGCGTGAAAACTTAATTGTGCAAAGTCAATGAATTTGCTAGGAAGTCTGCATGTAATGAATAATTAGTGCAGGAGGTGAATTACATACCAGGAGGAGCCGTCCTCAGGGAGGATGTTACCATGCGACGTAGGTGGATGATATCCTACGTCATAGCCTACCACCTGGTTGGTGTACACCCGCACCATAATGGAGCTTGGCCTTCCCCGATGCGACTGCGAATGGTGCATGCCAACCCGAACGACGCCTGTTTTTCCCCCGGCGTCATTCTTTGCGACGCCCGAAGAGAGATACACGCCTGCATCGATGCCGGTGCCTGTCCCGGAGCCGAGAGAGCAGCCCTACCAGCCAGCCACGAGGTACTGCTACCTAACGGTGGGAGCTTCCTACCGATCGGGCCCGCAGTCCAGCCCGATTGGTCCGCCGCCTCGCCCCGAGACGCCCTGGCCACTCGCGGTGGAGTCACTGGCCGTAGCCCGGAGTAATGGATACCTGCCCGAACGGAAGGACGCGGAGAGGGATCAGACGGTTCCGAGAGCTGGCCCGTCCGCCCAGTCCACTCGGAGCAGGAGCACACGTCGCCCCAACGCGTCGCCTATGCAGAGGAGCATAGAGCCCACCGCGGACCCCGTGGGAAATGAATGGTCGTGCGCAAGCGATCGAGGGATGACGATGCCTGAAGTAACGATAATATTCGTTTTAAAATTGTTAAGAGTAAGTTTTGTATCAATAGATAGTAAGGAATGTATGTTTTCAATTTTGCTTACTTTAAAGATAAATAGGTTAGTAAGATGAAAGGTTAGACAATTCTGGCATTTGCATGAAAAATCAATGATTTATTGTTTATATTGAATAATGCCGCCTTAAAAATACCCAATCTGCTATGGAATGACCCATCATTAAAAAGGATCATTAAATGAATCGCGACAGCTCATCAAATGCACGTGCTTGTCGGCAAATCGACTTCAAAGAGATATAATAAAGCCGAAATCCGAATTATTCAAAGAGTTCAAATGTACTCTCCGTGCAATCAAGTGCTCCGATGTAGTAATTAATGCTTTAGTCCACGAGTGGACATGTCGAGATCGAGAAAATATCTAAAGTGTAATTATTTGTGAAATACATAAGTTTTGGTAAAGTATGGTTTTCGATAACAACTGCAGCTTATTATGCCGATAGTGACGAAAAAGCCACGAACAAACAACCCGCCATTCTGCGACAGATACCATTCCGCGAGAAAATATTTACTTTGCGACAACCATCATTCGAGAAATACGAAGATCTCCTAATTTCGAACACTAGTTTCCCGGTCGTTTAAATAAATACAGATAAGGCAGAAGATGCATTTCGCATTCAGTAAGTGGGATATATTTACATCCTCTGAACATTCAACCTCGTTTAAGCGGTGTTATCTATGAATGGAGAATAATTTTTTAACTAGAAAATATGCGCTGTTCTGATATCGGTCATTGAGTGGCGTTTGTTTCAGATAATCGATATTTTATATTGTCCCGTTTTTATGAACGTAGTAGCATGGCAAGATGGTCTAGGTTAGTAGAATATGTGTAGTATTTACTGTTTATTTGCTGAAATGTTTGAAGGTTACATGCAGTTGATGGTTATGCACTTATGCAACTTGTTGATTTTAACCTGATTTGTGTAAGCTTCAACGATCTGATGTAGGGTTCTGTGTAGAGTATATATATATATATATATATATATATATATATATAATATATATATATATATATATATATATATATATATATATATATATATATATATATATATATATATATATATATATATATATATATATATATATAATATATATATATATATATATATATATATATCCTGTATTGCTTCAAATAATGGAGTTTATTGTGGTATGATTTATTTGTGCATGCTTAGGTAAGGTATATTCCGGTGTGTCGTTGACCTCGCCGTGCGTGACCCAAATGTCCAGAAACGTCTAACCCCCTTTGAAATAATGATTGCTTATACTTTGATTTGTTTTTGAACAGGCTTATGACTCAAGTTGTCGATATGTGTTTGACCCTCTCTATAGTATAATGACTTGATCGGATCCTACTAGATAATAAGTGTAATTTACCTTTGGATGTCTTTGCCGAACCGAGTATTTGTTTGTAACGTTTGTACGTTTAGAGGATAAGCGCCTCGTATAACGTTACCACAGGGTTCAGAGCCCCTTTTCATGTGCTAGGTTGTAAATCGATTGCTTGCTATATATGTGTAGCATTTTGGTAAGGCTTATATTCTAATATACTGTATGATTTTTCAACAACTCCACGAGTGTTTCCTTTTACACCAAACCCTGACTGAACTTAGTCGAGCCCTATCAAATGGACCCACACTAGGGGCTGAGGCAGCCGCTCGACGAAGTCACGCCTTTGGTGGTCGGTGTTGATTCACCGATGCCAAGGAGTCCCAGTTCGTTACAAAGCCCACGTGAAAGCTGTGGAGTGTGACAGGCTCCTACAGCTACATAAGGATAAGCCAATGCATGTTGTTTTCTTCAAGAACATTGAAGACCTTGGCTTATCCAGAAACCTGACCTTCGCTTTTCTCAGGTCAAGTGGGCTGAAGTCAGAAACCGAGGGATTCATAATTGCCTGCCAGGATGGTGTCTTCAACACCCTCGTCTACCGTAGTCGCGTGATGGGTATAGAGGTCCCTGACACTAGATGTAGAGCGAGTCGTGGGGCAGCTGAGACCATAATGCATTTGCTGTCAGCTTGTCCAGCTTATGCGGTTTCAACCTATATCCACAGGCATAACGCGGCACTACGAGTGTTGTACTACCATCTACCGTTGTGGAGAATGAGAAGTGCCAAATCTATTGAAACTACTCATTCCCCACCCTCAGGCAAATACAAGCCAATAAGCCTGATGTAGTCCTCCTCGACCATCAAAGTAGGACGATTTTTGTCATTGAGTTTTTAGCTCCTGGCGAAACGAACATCTTCCGAAAAGAGGGGGAAAAACGGACTAAATATTACTCCGCAGGCTTTATCCGAACCATTCTGTCAAAATGGTGGTTCTGATAATAGGGTTCCTTGGTAGAATGATGGACACACTGCTCTCAAACCTAAAAATCATACCGGCTTTCCGTGATATGGCAGAAATCTTAGCCGGACGAATGCAGAAGGCCGTTAATCTTGGTTCACTCCGCCTGCTCAGGGCACATGATTCTTGTACCCAAAAGTCACTTACCCCAAGGCGAGGGGAGTGGTTATTGGGATAAATGATCTAGCGCGCCCTCTGGAAATATCGGAGCTCCGGAGACATGGCCTGTCTGGGAAATTCCTAAGGGAAAAAATTATAATAATAAAGGTCTACGATACTCGTACGGTATAGACGGGACACTGGTGTTGCCTTATGCTCCGGGGGATATTGAGTCCGTTATGGAGAATGAGAAGTACCGAATCTATCGGAACTACTCATTCCTCACACTCAGGCAAATACAAGCCAATAAGCCTGATGTAGTCCTTCTTGACCAGCAAAGTAGGACGATTTTCGCCATTGAGTTTTCAGCTCCTGGTGAAACGAATATCGTCCAAAAAGAGAAGTAAAAACTGACTAAATATCGAGATATACTCTTTGAACTCCGCAGGCTTTATCCAAACCATTCTGTCAAGATGGTGGTTCTGATAATAGGGATCCTTGGTTTACTCAGGGCACATTATTCTCGGACCCAATAATTACTCACCCCACGGACATGGGGAGTGTTAATGGGGTTAATTATACACCAGCGCATCTTCCAGTAGTATCGGAGCTCCGGGGCCAGGCTTGACTGGTACATTCCTTATGGAAAAAAAATAAAGGTTTATATAAAGTAATGATAATAGGTATATAAATAAAGTAGAAAAATGGCGAGGTATTGGGATTCAAATATTAGAATCACTCATGACTCTGCTCGGTTAATAAACGCTCACGCAATTTCATTTTGAAAGAGGTGGAAGAAAGGAGTTTAAAGTCATGCGACAGAGAATTATAATTGATGACAATCTGATAAGAGTAGGATCGCTTGAAGAACTGTATTCTGTATTGATATGATGCACATCTGTCCGGAATGAGATTTTTTTATGAAGATACTCAGGTGTCTCGTATCGTATAACTTTATGGTAAAGGCAAAGACTATGCAGCTTCCGACGATTGGACATATTCAGCCACTTGATATATTTCAGCTCATGTGTAATTTGTTGACGTCTGCGTTTACCGAATATAATTTTAAGACAAATTTTGCAAGACTTGTAGGCGACGGTTGTCGGTTGAATCGAGACAAGGGCCATATATGGAATCACATAAATTGCTCTTTGAGAGAAATATAGAGTGTCACAAAAAAAGGTTTTTGTTTTTCTTGTGAGCATGTGTCTGTTGTCATACAATAGTTTAAGATTCATGTAACCCATTTTGATTCAGTTAGAGACATGCCGCTTAAATCAAAGATTACTATCCATGACCAGTACAAGGTTCGACAACTGAGATATTGGGATAAGCAAATAACCTCAGTTTTTTTGGACCAAATATGTGTGTTTTGTCAGCGTTTATTTTTAGTGAGTGATCCTTAGAGGCATTAACCAACTGGGTAAGATCTTCGTTGATTTGGTTCAGCCCCAATACCATATCATTTAGACGAAAGGAATGGTTCACCTGCGTATCATCCGCATAGAAGTGAATTGATGAATGACGATGACGAAAATTTTTGGAGTAAATGGTGAATAACAAAGGCCCTAGGGTGGAACCTTGTGCTATTCCAGATGAAAGCTACAGAGATTCTGAGACGGAACCACGAATTTCAACCTTTTGTGATCTACCGGATGAGTAGCTCTCGAAAAACATTACAGCGCATTCACTTAGTCCAAGAAAGTGTAAAATAGATAGGAGCAGGTCGTGATTGAGAATATCGAAAGCTTTTGAGTATTCCAGAATCGTGCGCCCTGATTATATCATCTATAACATCTGTTTCTCCAGCAATAATTTTGATATTCGGAACATTGAATATGCTCACTGGACGGCACTTTTTGACATAATTGGAAAATAAAGGAAAAAATTAAAGGAGAAAAGGGGAGTGTACCCATGAGAGTGGTCGGTGGATCAGCGGTCTACTGCTCCAGCATAGCAGTAGTCGGATCGAGCCCGATGTAGGTACAAGAGAATTTTTTTCAACAACTTTATATCGGATCGATAGGCGACCGCATGCCTTGTTGAAAAGTGTATTGCGAGTTGTCTAGATGCCAATCTCGTCTGGTGCTAGCTTGGAGTGCATACCGACCACCCGAGGTGGTGCTGTAGGTTTTCCGGGGTTTCCTACAGCTGGAAAGTGAAAATGCCACCAAAAATCAGTAAGTCGCCCCGGAGCGCCACGGCAAATAATAATTGCCGTCCTCTACCCGCACAGGCTATGCCTTTGGGTACACTCAACGAGTGTTTATGAGTGAGTATTATTATTATAACTATTATTCTGTTGGAACTAAAAAAACTCTTATGAATACTGCTGGCAAGATAGTTTTTGGAATTTAAAGCAAAACTGTGTGTTTCATGAAATCCAAAGCAATAATATAAACAATGAGAAAGAAATTGATGAAAATTCAAATATTATCCAATCATTCCGTAAAAACCTTCATATCCCTGTAATCAACTGAAGTAGACAAGTCGAGTTGAACTCCATTTTGCTACAGGTTGAACTGATCCCTTGAAGAGGGTAAGTTATTCGAGTGATCTAAGTGGGCAACAAAAAATATTTATAGTGCCCCACTTTCGTTTACGAAAGCAAGACACTGGCTAGCTCAGTGGGCGGTGGTGTACGGTTGGTTACTGAATAAAAAGGCAAATTATATTCCCTCAATAAATCATTTAATAATAATAATAAATACTAGAACTCTACTTGTGTAGGATTCCGATTGGGTTCTGAGGACAATGCAAGATCAGTATCACAAGTTGCACACACTCAAGTGCTAATTACCACTTTTATGCTATTAACTAAATCATATATGTATATACCAAGAGTAGAACCCTACCGTGGTTATCACCGCAGTTTACAAGGTACGTAAGGTATTCCTAAAGGGCTCAAAATGTCGTCACTTGTGCCCGAAGGGTACGCTGAAGGGTTCAAATATTCCAAATATAAATAAAATACGTAGTGATAGGCGCTTATTCAGCCATGATACTATACTTGGTGATGTTCCAGAACAGACGGATAGAGTAAAGTGAAGCCGGAGTCTCGAGAAGTGTGCTGGATGCACTTTCCTCTACCACTCTTCCATGGAACTGTCAGGTACACCCATACCAATGAACAGGGGTCTTCTAACCTCCACAAAAAAGAAAGGGGTTTCTTCGAGCCTACACGAAAAATAGAAGTCCTGTCGAAATATTCCTGTAACCTCTACGAAACAGAGGGTGTCTTCGAACCTCCACGAAAAACAGAAGTCCTGTTAAAGGATTCCTATAACCTCTGCGAAAAAGCCCTACAAAGAAAATGACTAATAATAACTCTTCAAAAATGTATCGATCAATGGCTTATCAGGCATACAACGAAAAGACAAGAGACATATTTGGAAATCTCAAAAATGAAAATATAGTATTTTTATCGTTTGACTTGAAAACAATGTTTCTTTTCAAAAGAGATCATTATGGACGTGCAACCTTACAATATAGATGTATAAACAAGAATAAATATGCCATGTTACGTTGAGATGAATTATTAGGTTTTAGAGGACGACAGGAAACCGCATCGTGTTTGAGGCATTACATTCTTTCCTTACCACATAGTGTCACTAAAATTAACATCTTCAGTGACTGTTGTAGTGGACAAACGAGAAATATTTGTTTTTCTGTTATGCTACCTCTTATGATGGCAGATTTTAATAAAAATGAAAGAAGAATTGAAATTAAACATTAGTTTTTAAACTAGGACACACCCACCAGGAAGCTGATACTATTCATGTAGCTATCGAGAGAGTGAAAAAAATATCTTACCTCAATTGAAATACCCAGAAATTAGGCAAACTTAATTAGAATGGTTCCAAGAAAAACTCCTATTGAGGTCGTAGAAATGCAGCAAAAAATATCCTGGATTTCAAAACATGTTCGAAAGGACATTATGTGCATCTTAAAATTAACACTGACAAAGAAACCGTCAATTGGTTACAGATAAGATGGCTTCAATATCGCAATGACTTACTTTCACGAGTAGGGTATGAAACATCTTTTCCCTCTGAAAATAAAAATCCTGGATTCATCCTCAAAGAAACAGAGTACCGGAGAAGCATATCCCGCACGTAGTCTAGCTCTAGCTAGAGTTCAAAATATTCCGAAAGACAGTGAGGCAGAGGCGAGAAATTTTAAACGAAATCTTTACCAAGACCTAGATTTGAAAACATTTTAAGCAGGGCTGAAAGAGCCTCTTGATACAACACTACGTTTTATGAAACTAAGCAGTTTTAGAGAAGCCTCAACAATTTAGTATCGAAGAAGACAATATTTTCAGAATTTCTCTAATGAAAGCTTCCCAAAAAATCAACCCCCACAAACTCAGAGATTTCAGATAGGTACCACAACAAAGACCTTTCCACATACCACAGTATAGACCTTTCAAATTTCAAATATATGCCGCTCTTCCAACGAGTAATTCAGAATTGATTGCTGACACACTAGAGTCATTGAACTCGTAACACTGATGTGTAAAAGGGGGTTTGCAGTGAGCCGTGAAGTATCCACAAACGGTAGTCCCTCTGTGATTACATAATGTATAGGAATCGCACGTTGAAAGGTAAGACCTCGTTAATCCTTAGCTCGCACAAGTTTCGTCTTCGTAGGGCTGTCGTTCGTAGGGGGATGACAACTGGTTAACGGAAAAAACAAAAAAGTTATAGCAACAATGTACTATTTTACCTGCTGCAAAGTTTGTCAAAACTAGTCCTTCTACAGTAAAATAAATAGTAGAATTGAATTTTCTACGGTTTCTTAGACAAAAACTTTGTTGGATATGCATTAATAGAAAGGGACTTCATGTACCTTTTTTCGCACTTTGAACATGAAGGTTTTTTATTCAAAGTTTTTTCTCTAGTCAACGAATCCCAATATTGAAAAAGTTCAAGGATTGATATTTCTTGCGGAATCGGTAGAGAAAAGTCCCAGAATGGTTCAAACGTGACTGAACAATGACGATGATTTTATACCTTCGTAAGTTTTCATCAGTTTTTAGTTGAATCTGGAATTGTAACAAATCTTAATTTTTTTTTTACTCAAATCTCACGTTGGCGAGTGGAATAGGTCCGATTTAAGTTGTATAGGTTGATATTTCAATTTCTCTTTATTGATAATTATGGCAAGTACCCCAACACCCCCCTTTCAACGACTAATTTGATTGATAGGTATTTGGGCCACTTTGTATGTATTATTGTTTGGGTCACCCAGACTCATGCTTCCCTACGTCACTATGACGCATTAGAACTGACTCGTTCTGTTCGGCTAGTGCTGCCTTGTTAACTCATTTTTCTTGATAACGGCCGACCTACGAGAGGACAGATGAGAGAAAGACGACAGACATAGAGGAATACTCACAGATAACGAGAGATGTGAGGAAGACAGAACATCCGTTGACGCCAGCGTTAACCACAGCAGGTCTTGAAGGTGCATTTTCATGTTACGCTACTTTTCTGTACTATATTTTAGAGATTTGCAGATACACTAAAATATCTTGAAAAACGGTTTACATCAAAATAAACGAAAATTAACCCATTCTATCAACACACACTGAATCACTCATTGAAAAATGGTATGAACAAGAAAAGCTCCTTTGTGATATGGTTACAAGAATCAATGATCGGTTCGGTTGAAGGAACGTTACCCATTTTTAACTACAGCTCATTTTGTCCTCAAGTAAACCTAAATCGTAATGTTAGGTTACCTCAAGTAATACCGGTACCAATAGATGTTAAACTTGAATTACCTATACCTCGTGGTTTTTCAGCTTTTAAGAAGTCCACCACTTACAAATTCAGCTATTAGAAATAAGAGCCGTCAGCCCGGCAGAGTGTGGTAAAGTCATTGCTAGAAAACTAAATATGTCTGCTATAGGTAGGCGAGAGAGCTTCAGGCTACTAAAGTTGAACGAATGTCTCACAGTAAACACGTTTCAATTCGAGCTCGTAATTAAATTCGTTTTAATAGCAGTACAAGAAGACCAAAAAATCGGAATTTTTTTCAAAATCTCAAGTGAAAGACACTAGACGATAGTGATAGTGTAATAAGTTCATTCGCTCCGGTGCAAGTGCAATTGATCTATATCGGTTCGCAGCTCTCTATTGTAAACCTCTGAAATCTACGTAGATAAAAAACGTTCATCGTTTTTCAAGCATACCTATCGGTATGAAAAAAGTGAGGTACTCAACAGGACCGATCTAAGCTGCATGTGTAGTGTGAAGGGAAGAAATCAGTGCCAGGAACACTAGAAATAGAAGTATCAAATGTGTTGAAAAAAATTACAGAACATGATTCATACTGGATGTATTGACAATGAATGTGGCGATGCAAACAATGCCGCGAACCATCATTACGGGATCTATTCAAAGAATTGATAACACTGAGGGATGTCAATGAAAATGTAATGCTATCTATAAATGCAAGTCACGAAAAAATAGAAGAAATCAATACACTCATGAGAAATATGGAATCTAAAATGCTTGAATGCAATGCACGAATAGGGGAGGTTGAAACCAGATGCATTCAATTGCAAAAAACATTAACAAAAAAATTAACGCTCAAACACTGTTAAATTCATAGGAGTACCTGAAGCTAAAGAAGAAAATATGTTATTTCTATTACCTCTCATATTCAATGCACTCAACGTTGAATGGAATAGCAATTTAATAGACCACTGTTATCGAATTGAATGTAAACAGAATGGTACGAAACCTTGAACAATTGTTCTGAAGTTCGTGTCACACATAAAGAAAGGGGAGTTCATGAGAGCGAGAAGAGTGAAGAGGATATCAATGAGTCTTTAACAAGTGAAAATAAATTGTTGTTTGCAAAGTGTCGAGAATACAAGAAAAAAAAACAATATAACATTGTTGTGTATAAGGAACGCCAAAGAAATGATGCGCAAGTCAGATAATGGAAAGTTGTTTATAATTGAAGAGAAAAGTAACTTGAATGATGTGCATTGAAGAGTCACTGAAATATTTAAAATTGTATTATCAAAACGCTCAAGGAATCAACTCTAAATTGAAATGTCTTAGTTTATCTGCTTGCACTCTATATTTTGATTTATTGTATTGACAGAGACCTGGCTTACCCCCTCTGTGTTTGATGGTGAATTATTTGATGTTGGATACAATAGCCGT
Organism: Chrysolina americana; assembly: GCA_958502065.1. Taxonomy (NCBI): domain Eukaryota; kingdom Metazoa; phylum Arthropoda; class Insecta; order Coleoptera; family Chrysomelidae; genus Chrysolina; species Chrysolina americana. The sequence continues at coordinate 41,226,058 of OY293416.1, forward strand.
TTTTGATTGGTGTTTGGTTCTGATAGCAGTGACATAAAAATGACAGCGTTTTTGACAGCGGTTTACTTTCTGGTACCGTTGATGACGCCATGGTGAATAACGAAACGAATGTGTTGGTTAGCGGTTGCCAAAATCAAATACCTTTCGTAAAAGAAACCAATACAAATCAGATAAAGAGAGAGTATACCGCTATATTGAACTTACAGTGTTACCTCTATTTATCCCTGCTATGGAGGGAGCTAAAGTGGGGTAACAAAAAGATGTTGGACGGGAAAAATGTCCGGTTCGTTCAGGGGTAGATTGGGCGTGGAATAATACAGCCAAATCAGGTGAAGTTGGTGATATAATTGTATCTATGAGGAGAGAGTTTTTATATACAGAACAGGGTAGCACTATCTTTTGGACAATATGTACAGAAGCAGTTGGTCAGTTCGGCACTCAAGCTTAGCTACGGTACAGTATACTTTCATCTGCCCGAATGTATATATACATAAGAGTTCACAACTTTTTATTAACCAAGGTAAGCATTAATTCATTTAAATTCATAAATAATTCTCAAGCTGAATTTCTTTTCCAGTACCACCAATGAACCTACTACTAGTTAAGCTAGGATATGAAAGTGTCAGCTCTAAGCGCTACTTGTTATCAAGTCTGCTACTAGCAAGGGAAATAATTAATCAATAAATAGTGAAAAGCAGTGTAGCAATGAATGTCAATCATCTAAGATAGCAAATAAATGGAAGGAGCTCGCCAGAATGGTGTTATAGGTGTCTTCTGTTACACTTGTAGTTGGCAAGACTCTGCATCACCTATAGAGCCCTCATTAGAATATAAGCGAGTAAGCAGGCAGCGTTAACCTGTGACTTTAATCAGGTGCATAAGCTTGGTCGTCAATAGTCCAGCGGTTTACCAGGAAATCGATAAGTAAAAGAAGGCCTGAAATAGGGTTTACGTTATACGAGCAAATTCTACCACAACCTCGAAGGTAATCACAAGGTAATGAGAAATGACTTAATCATCAATAATTATGAACATATATTTTAGGATAGTAACAAGACCTACCTGCAGATGGTGTGTGGCCTGAATGATGTGTCTCAGAATGAAAGCACAGTTTAGCGCACAGAATAGTATAAATCCACACAGTGTTTCTCCTAATCTGCTCGATTGCAGGAGAACTTACGTATTCCGTCACAACTAAATGAAATTGGCAAATCCACCAAAGGTGAGAGTATTTCTATCTAACAAGAGCTACTCGATCTAGCCATGTGCCTCTCCAAGATTGAAAAGAATCTTCCAAAAAAAAGCTTCTCTTTATTTTTTTGTAAAGGTTTGTCCCTTGTTACTGTTCCTTTTGATATTCTTCTGCTAATGAGATTACTTGGATCAATGATTATGGATCAATTCCAATCATGATTAAGTAGTTCACTTTCGATTGTGATTGTTCTATGTCAAGGATCATTCTCAACCCTAATTTTGACATTTAGGTTAGAATAATCAAATTGAATAAATGACTCAATGCTTACATGCTTAAGTAAATCATGGAAATTCGGAAATTGCTCATATATCGTACTCAGCTATTTCTTAAAATGGCTAAATGTAATAATGATAATGATGAAGATAATTTAGCTCTACAATTGTCTGTTTTCTAGGATTCTTATGGAAACTGAAAAAGTAATACACCGAAGAGGCTACTACTTTCAAGCATCATATAATACTCGTGAATCAACTAAAACTTCATAGAGTGTGATTGTTTTATTTTCAAAGCCAAGCGAAAGGCTAAAGCTAATAGTATGAAGAAATGAAATAGCAGATGCATATTATTTATTGTGAATAGTAATAAATTCTATATTATTTTAGTTGAATCATTTGAGCTACTGAACCGTATATTTTAACTCGTAACAACTCCCCCTTTTCCTCAAAGAAGTTTTTTTTTCTACAAAAAAAGCTTTTACATTTTAACCCTGTTTATAACCCATGTAAAACATATATAATAAATCTGAACGAGATGGTGAGATCTTCACCACAAAATTAATCAAATGACGAAAACACAAAATAAAAGTAAATAGAATGCCCAACATTCATTCAATTCTGGATTAATCATCCATATCAGAATCATCTTGAAGCTCATCCCCATCGGGCGGGTGGGCTTTAAGATCTTTAGCGTGCCAGACACCACAGGCTTTTCCCGAGTCGTCTGATAGCTCATATGACCATGGGGAGAGTATTTTAGAAATTCAAAAAGGGCCTTTGAACTTCAATGCTAACTTAGAAGTTATACCTCTAGCAGCATCGGACAAGGTATAATTCTTTCGCCAAACTTTCTGGTTCAATGTGAACCTTTCATCCCTCCTTCGTAAATTATAGCGTGTCTTACTACGCTCATAGGCCTGTAGTAAACGCTTAGACACGTCTTCAAAAACTTTTTTCAAAGCTTCTGATCGAGCCTCGGCATTAAATTCTCCTGGACCAACTGTACTCGTCATAGGATGCTGGTCTTGTCCTGATAAAAGAATATCGCGACCAAATACAACAAAATTCTGTGATAGTTGTGTAGTTTCTAGCCTTGCTGATCTCATCGCACATGCAACTTTCGGCAAGTATCGCTCCCAGACACGGTGATTCTCTGAGACGTAGGCAGTTAACATTGTTTTTAATACACGATGGGTACGCTCAACGGGGTTAGCCTGCGCGTGGTAGTTAGCAATAAATCCAGCTTGAACCTTATACTCGTCCAGTAAATTCTGGAACAAGTGGCTGCGAAATTGCACACCATTATCAACTATAACTTTGCGGGGAGTTCCATACACCAAGAACACCTGCTCTTCCAAGATTTGTGTCACCATTTTAGCTGTAGCCTGACGCAAGGAAAAAAATAAAACAAATTTACTAAAAATATCTAATACTGAAAATATATAGGAGAATCCTGACGCTGATCGGGGTAACGGTCCTACCAAGTCCACACTTAGGACTTCAAAGGGTCTGGTGGTTTGGGGTGCGGAGCTCAACAACTGTCCAGCAGGTGCTTTCTGCTCAGGCTTTGTACTTATACACACCGTACATTGTTTAAGGACACGTGCTACGTCCTGCTTCATCTTCGGCCAGTAGTACCGACAGCTGAGCCGAGAGAACGTCTTGAACACACCACCATGTCCCATAGTTGGTGGGTCATGATGCTGCCGAATAAGATCGTGACGGTTTTCTTTGGGAACAACTTGTAACCAAGGATCTGCTACATCGGCCAACTCTGGATATTTTCTGGCTATTCGTTTGAAAAGTAGCTTTCCGTGAACACGCCAAGAGGGGTAGCGAACAGGGTGTTTGGTGACGGCTTGAACCAATCTTTGGTACCAAGGGTCGGTGATAGGAGGTTCGTTATCTGGTGTGTCAATTACTAGAGCCGGCACAGACCGGGAAAGAGTATCAGCTACCAGATGGTCCTTTCCGGGCCGATGCACAATCTCAAAATCATGCTGCTGCAGCCGCACTGCCCAACGTGCAATTCGACCGACTGGGTCCTTAATTGAATTGAGCCATTTAAGACTATAATGGTCAGTAATTACGATGAAGTGCGTGCCCTCTAGGTAAGGTCGCAGCTTCTCAATGGCAAAAATAACCGCCAGGCACTCCTTCTCAGTCGTGCTATACTTTCGTTCGCTCGTTGTTAGAGAGCGGCTCAAATAGCATACTACCTTCTCTCCCTCAGGATGTACCTGCGATAGCACAGCACCCAAGCCATAATCGGAAGAATCAGTTTGGACTACAAAAGGCAAAATATAGTCGGGGCAAGACAGTACTGGAGCGGAAATGAGGCACTCTTTAATTTTTCGGAAAGCATCTTCGCAATTAACGTCCCAATTAAATTTTTGGCTTTTCTGAGTAAGGTTGCTCAAGGGTGATATCAGCGTTGAAAAACCGGGCACGAACCGCCGATACCAGGAGGCGAGTCCGATAATTCGACGTACCTCCGTAACGTTTCGAGGGTTTGGAATTTGCAGAATTGCATTGACCTTTTCAGGGTCGACAAGAAGACCAGAGGAATTGACCAGATATCCAAGATAACGCAATTCAGCCTTGCACAGATGACATTTCTGTAAATTAAGGGTGAGTCCAGCCTTGATTATTCTAGACAGCACCTCTTCTAAAATTTCCAAGTGTTTCTCGAAAGTCGAAGTACAGATGATGATATCATCTAAGTATATGAATACGTACTGCTCAAGATCGGCACCAATGACTCGATCGACAAACCTCTGAAAGGTAGCTGGAGCATTGTGCAGACCCATCGGCATACGCCGAAAGTGAAATAGTCCGCGGTTAGGAATAACGAAGGCAGTACAAGGTTTAGACGACTCTGCTAGTGGTATTTGCCAGTAGGCCGACTTTATATCTAGAGTCGTTAAAAATCGAGCGTCCCACAACTTATCCAGGGTAGCAGATATAAAGGGGAGAGGATATGCATCCTTCTTCGTTACTTGATGCTGCAGCCGCACTGCCCAACGTGCAATTCGACTGACTGGGTCCTTAATTGAATTGAGCCATTTAAGACTATAATGGTCAGTAATTACGATGAAGTGCGTGCCCTCTAGGTTTGTCGATCGAGTCATTGGTGCCGATCTTGAGCAGTACGTATTCATATACTTAGATGATATCATCATCTGTACTTCGACTTTCGAGGAACACTTGGAAATTTTAGAAGAGGTGCTGTCTAGAATAATCAAGGCTGGACTCACCCTTAATTTACAGAAATGTCATCTGTGCAAGGCTGAATTGCGTTATCTTGGATATCTGGTCAATTCCTTTGGTCTTCTTGTCGACCCTGAAAAGGTCAATGCAATTCTGCAAATTCCAAACCCTCGAAACGTTACGGAGGTACGTCGAATTATCGGACTCGCCTCCTGGTATCGGCGGTTCGTGCCCGGTTTTTCAACGCTGATATCACCCTTGAGCAACCTTACTCAGAAAAGCCAAAAATTTAATTGGGACGTTAATTGCGAAGATGCTTTCCGAAAAATTAAAGAGTGCCTCATTTCCGCTCCAGTACTGTCTTGCCCCGACTATATTTTGCCTTTTGTAGTCCAAACTGATTCTTCCGATTATGGCTTGGGTGCTGTGCTATCGCAGGTACATCCTGAGGGAGAGAAGGTAGTATGCTATTTGAGCCGCTCTCTAACAACGAGCGAACGAAAGTATAGCACGACTGAGAAGGAGTGCCTGGCGGTTATTTTTGCCATTGAGAAGCTGCGACCTTACCTAGAGGGCACGCACTTCATCGTAATTACTGACCATTATAGTCTTAAATGGCTCAATTCAATTAAGGACCCAGTCGGTCGAATTGCACGTTGGGCAGTGCGGCTGCAGCAGCATGATTTTGAGATTGTGCATCGGCCCGGAAAGGACCATCTGGTAGCTGATACTCTTTCCCGGTCTGTGCCGGCTCTAGTAATTGACACACCAGATAACGAACCTCCTATCACCGACCCTTGGTACCAAAGATTGGTTCAAGCCGTCACCAAACACCCTGTTCGCTACCCCTCTTGGCGTGTTCACGGAAAGCTACTTTTCAAACGAATAGCCAGAAAATATCCAGAGTTGGCCGATGTAGCAGATCCTTGGTTACAAGTTGTTCCCAAAGAAAACCGTCACGATCTTATTCGGCAGCATCATGACCCACCAACTATGGGACATGGTGGTGTGTTCAAGACGTTCTCTCGGCTCAGCTGTCGGTACTACTGGCCGAAGATGAAGCAGGACGTAGCACGTGTCCTTAAACAATGTACGGTGTGTATAAGTACAAAGCCTGAGCAGAAAGCACCTGCTGGACAGTTGTTGAGCTCCGCACCCCAAACCACCAGACCCTTTGAAGTCCTAATAGTCTAGTCTACAAGTGCCATTTAGACCAACTATTTTCAGCAGTCTCCGAAAATTATGATTGAGGTGTCATTCGATTCGGAATGACATCCAGATGATTTTTGAAAAAAATGAAGTTCCGCATGAAAAAATTGTAAAAGTTATTAACAATTAACTAAAAAAAAAAGATGGCTTTAGTATTTTGTAAATATCTCAAAAACTAATTAAAATTTTTTAAATCTAAAAAAAGATTCAAAAAGAGGAGGAAATTTCCTAAAAAAAGCTCAATTCCCGGAATTGTAGCATCAATATTTATAATTTTCCCAGAGGGATGAAAATACGGCCGAAAACGGGTACTCTGGCTCGGGCAAGCCACACCCACTTTGGACACTTTAACAATAAAAATTATTTTAAAATACTAAATATGAAAATAAAAAATTGGAAAAATTCAGGCACTAACTGAATAGATTAATGAACAATAATCCGCTTGAAAAAAATTTTTATCACAATTTTTCAATTAGTTAATCAATAGTTAATTAATAATTTTTTTCTGCTTGAACATGAACATTGCAAGTGTGATAATTGTTAAACTATAAATTTAAGATTTTTTTCCTCTTTTGGAGCAATTCTTGAAAGGCTTCAGAATAGAACCCCGTTGGAAAAATTAAAAAGTTTTTATTTTTCAGTTTTTTATTAACAATTTTCGTTGTTGCAAAATTAAATACTTAAATTATTCATTGAAAAAATTTTTTTTTTTAAATATTATCAATAATCCGTTTTTATGTTATCAGGAACTACATAGAAATAATTTTTTTAAATTTTTATCTGTAATTGTTTAAAAAAATATTATAAACAAATGCGTTGTTTATAAGATAATTGAAATTTTTTTTATGGAATTTCAATCTTTGATACAAATAATGATTTTTAAAAGAAAAATTGTTCGTTAAAAAAATTTTTTGATTGCTTGAAAACGCATTTGTTAATTAACAATTATTTTCTCCCGCTTCTAATAAATATTAAGGAACCATTTTTTTTTTTTAATCATTATTTGTCTTTCTTTCTGATATAAAAAAAAATTCCATTTTATTTAATTTTTCATTGTTTATGCAATAAACAATTTGTTATAAACAAATAAATATTTACCTTATATTTTTTTTTCTATTCTAATTTCTGTCACAAAAACAGACATGACATTTAGAGAGATAGAGAGAACTTATAATTAAAAATTAAATAAAAAATAATAAAAAAAATTTTAAAAAAGAAAAAAAATCATGTCTGTTTTTGTGACAGAAATTAGAATAGAAAAAAAAAATATAAGGTAAAAATTTATTTGTTTATAACAAATTGTTTATTGCATAAACAATGAAAAATTAAATAAAATGGATTTTTTTTTTATATCAGAAAGAAAGACAAATAATGATTTAAAAAAAAAAATGGTTCCTTAATATTAATTAGAAGCGGGAGAAAATAATTGTTAATTAACAAATGCGTTTTCAAGCAATAAAAAAATTTTTTTAAGGAACAATTTTTCTTTTAAAAATCATTATTTGTATCAAAGATTGAAATTCCATAAAAAAATTTCAATTATCTTATAAACAACGCATTTGTTTATAACAATTTTTTAAACAATTAGAGATAAAAATTTAAAAAAATTATTTCTATGTAGTTCCTGATAACATAAAAACGGATTATTGATAATATTTGAAAAAAAAAATTTTTTTCAATGATTAATTTAAGTATTTAATTTTGCAACAACGAAAATTGTTAATAAAAAACTGAAAAATAAAAACATTTAATTTTTCCAACGGGGTTCTATTCTGAAGCCTTTCAAGAATTGCTCCAAAAGAGGAAAAAAATCTTAAATTTATAGTTTAACAATTATCACACTTGCAATGTTCATGTTCAAGCAGAAAAAAATTATTAATTAACTATTGATTAACTAATTGAAAAATTGTGATAAAAATTTTTTTCAAGCGGATTATTGTTCATTAATCTATTCAGTTAGTGCCTGAATTTTTCCAATTTTTTATTTTCATATTTAGTATTTTAAAATAATTTTTAATGTTAAAGTGTCCAAAGTGGGTGTGGCTTGCCCGAGCCAGAGTACCCGTTTTCGGCCGTATTTTCATCCCTCTGGGAAAATTATAAATATTGATGCTACAATTCCGGGAATTGAGCTTTTTTTTAGGAAATTTCCTCCTCTTTTTGAATCTTTTTTTAGATTTAAAAAATTTTAATTAGTTTTTGAGATATTTACAAAATACTAAAGCCATCTTTTTTTTTTTTAGTTAATTGTTAATAACTTTTACAATTTTTCCATGCGGAACTTCATTTTTTTCAAAAATCATCTGGATGTCATTCCGAATCGAATGACACCTCAATCATAATTTTCGGAGACTGCTGAAAAAAGTTGGTCTAAATGGCACTTGTAGACTAGACTATAAGTGTGGACTTGGTAGGACCGTTACCCCGATCAGCGTCAGGATTCTCCTATATATTTTCAGTATTAGATATTTTTAGTAAATTCGTTTTATTTTTTTCCTTGCGTCAGGCTACAGCCAAAATGGTGACACAAATCTTGGAAGAGCAGGTGTTCTTGGTGTATGGAACTCCCCGCAAAGTTATAGTTGATAATGGTGTGCAATTTCGCAGCCACTTGTTCCAGAATTTACTGGACGAGTATAAGGTTCAAGCTGGATTTATTGCTAACTACCACGCGCAGGCTAACCCCGTTGAGCGTACCCATCGTGTATTAAAAACAATGTTAACTGCCTACGTCTCAGAGAATCACCGTGTCTGGGAGCGATACTTGCCGAAAGTTGCATGTGCGATGAGATCAGCAAGGCACGAAACTACACAACTATCACCGAATTTTGTTGTATTTGGTCGAGATATTCTTTTATCAGGACAAGACCAGCATCCTATGACGAGTACAGTTGGTCCAGGAGAATTTAATGCCGAGGCTCGATCAGAAGCATTGAAAAAAGTTTTTGAAGACGTGTCTAAGCGTTTACTACAGGCCTATGAGCGTAGTAAGACACGCTATAATTTACGAAGGAGGGATGAAAGGTTCACATTGAACCAGAAAGTTTGGCGAAAGAATTATACCTTGTCCGATGCTGCTAGAGGTATAACTTCTAAGTTAGCATTGAAGTTCAAAGGCCCTTTTCGAATTTCTGAAATTCTCTCCCCATGGTCATATGAGCTATCAGACGACTCGGGAAAAGCCTGTGGTGTCTGGCACGCTAAAGATCTTAAAGCCCACCCGCCCGATGGGGATGAGCTTCAAGATGATTCTGATATGGATGATTAATCCAGAATTGAATGAATGTTGGGCATTCTATTTACTTTTATTTTGTGTTTTCGTCATTTGATTAATTTTGTGGTGAAGATCTCACCATATCGTTCAGATTTATTATATATGTTTTACATGGGTTATAAACAGGGTTAAAATGTAAAAGTTTTTTTTTGTAGAAAAAAAAAACTTCTTTGAGAAAAAGGGGGTGTTGTTACGAGTCAAAATATACGGTTCAGTAGCTCAAATGATTCAACTAAAATAATATAGAATTTATTACTATTCACAATAAATAATATGCATCTGCTATTTCATTTCTTCATACTATTAGCTTTAGCCTTTCGCTTGGCTTTGAAAATAAAACAATCACACTCTATGAAGTTTCTTATGGAAACTGAAAAAGTAATACACCGAAGAGGCTACTACTTTCAAGCATCATATAATACTCGTGAATCAACTAAAACTTCATAGAGTGTGATTGTTTTATTTTCAAAGCCAAGCGAAAGGCTAAAGCTACTAGTATGAAGAAATGAAATAGCAGATGCATATTATTTATTGTGAATAGTAATAAATTCTATATTATTTTAGTTGAATCATTTGAGCTACTGAACCGTATATTTTGACTCGTAACAACAGTTCGATTATTTTATCTTTACCAATGCGTCATCAATTTATGATCGAAGAAATCACACACTCTCTATCGAACATTTCTTTCTATCAAGCGCTATTAGCGAATCAAAATTCGTTAACAGTAGGGTATCTATGGGCGTTTGAATCCACCTTGAACTTTGGACTCTCGGTTCGTCGCTGGTCTGCGTTCATCGTGTGACGTAGTCGCGATAGATCCCTTAGATTGATAACAATTCTCCACTACCGCGCGCTTATAATATATTTAATAAGAATAATAATTGTGGATGACATATTCAGAATCAAAATACAGGATTTAAGAGAAAAAAAACATGGCGGCTGTCAAATGTTATACCAGGTGGCTCAAAATACAGTATTTAATAGAAAAAAAATCATGGCGGCTGCCAAATGATATACCGGGTGTCTCAAATAACAATATTTAAGAGAAAAAACATATCAGCTTAACGGAGGTCGTCACCTTCAATGTGCGATACCCATTGAACCGTTCGGTCTTCCGTCCGACTGTATTCGTTGACACGTGTCGTTTGTCTCGTAAAAAGGTGTGGATGGACGGCTTCCGCAAAGTTTCGGATTCCTCCGAAACCATCTTCAGCCACCCACCGCTCTGCTCCTAGTTGCCTGGAGGGCAAGGACGTCGTCACCCAGGGATTTCGGGTGGCAACTTCCGTGTCCCTGCCGACACCCGTCACGAAATCTGCCTTCGTAGCTCTTGTTGCATATTCAGGCTGTGCATAGTTGTTCCCGTGGGAGGTACGCTGAACCCGCCCCTGGAAAGATATGGGAATGCGAGCATTCCCAACTCCCTCCGAGAGCCTTCCACCACCCCCTAGTTCCTCCACTAGGGCCTCAGCATCACCCGGTTCCCTTAGGGTATGCACATCCGTAACCTGTGGCCTCCGCTGTGGTGCGTGAGGCACACCCAATGACCTCGGAGCGCTTCGGCGCACTCCGAGGGGGCGTACCCCACGAGCTTCGCCAGCACGGACTCCTTCGTAGCCCTCCGACCTACAAACAGAAACATTTCTCGTTAAACGGAATTGCTCGAAACGGGCTTCCAAAGGTGGAGTTGTGACAACTCCCACGGAATCGATTACTAACCCTACCTGAGCCGACGGGGAAGGCTGCCTCCCTCCGTCTAAGCTCGACTCTAAAGTACCTTGGTCCAGCACACTTCTCGGGGACAAGGTAGTTGACATCGTCAACTCACGATTTTCCCCGGTAGTACGTACCTGGGGGACGTCTCCGTCGAGGCGTCGCGACGCTTCGGGGAATAGACGCCTGGCGTCTAAGTCACCCGACGGCGGAGGTGTCTGAGAAAGCCCAGCGCCGGCGAACACGGCTTGGGTATTCTCCTCCGCGAGCATATGAGATCTCAATCTCATATTCGTCATTGCTCTAAAGGACAACAATTACGGCTGTAATGTATTGTCGGGCTACTTGCGTGTGCAAGTGTGTGGCAAAGGAGAAATGCACTAAAATCGACCTCGCGTCGACCCAACTCAAGTGTGACGATGAGAAGGGTCACCCTATAGCTAACTAACCTAACACCTAACAAGACCTCGCCGGGAAATGGACGAGGGAGGAAGGATTCACGGTTTAGAAAAACTATCTAAATAAAATTTCCTAACTTCAAAAATTGTGTGAAGCACCAAAAAGGAAAATTAAACTTGAAAAATTTTACTTTAAAAATTACAACTGGATGTGACAAAAACCAAGACAGAAATTTGGGTAAAAGGATCACGGAGCCTAACCAGACTGTCTCAGGTGGAAAAGCCGAGAACAGCCGCAGGAAATAGGTATGGGAAGGACGCGAAACCCCTAGGTACCACAGGAAATGTGGCTCGCCAACGACAAAGTCGCAGCTAATGATGTCTTGACAGGCCGAGGAATTTAAGCTCGAACGATACAATCTTCGTGGAACTCTACGATCGAGCCGATTGTATCAGGTGAGATCTCGTTTTGGTGCCTGACCCCTTTTCATACGATGGGGATTTTTCGTCAACGTCGCGTACAGGTATTAAGTCGGGAAATAACTTTGATGAAGTTAAATCCCTAAGTGTCCGTTGCAAAAGATCACTTTACACTGATTATTGCTCGAGAGTTAAACTGCCTATCAACGTACTTTCGTAGCGCGAATAAAACACCTGTAAACCGTACAAGTGAGTCTAACCCCCTTTAAGATAGAAACAAAACGTTATGAATCTACTGTGAACTGAATTATTATTACCGAGAACCTGACTCTAACTGCTAGCCAAAACGATGAATTGCAGAGACAAAAGGCAAAGCCAAACAAACGTAAGTTATTTAACGGAAACACAAAATTGATTATTACACTGCAATTCGACAAGAAAGAGTGGCTATCTGCTGCTTCGCTGCTTGCATATTTATGCAATCCTGACTGCTGAATCCGCGACACCCATTGGCCTAGAGGGCCAAAGTGGGCGTCGCCCTTGGCTGATCAAAACCCTAGCTCGCGAAAACGCGCGGGATTTGGGCAAATGACCGTTAAAGTCCCGTTACCTGCGTTTTCTAGGGAGTATTTGACAAAAGTCACTAAATACTCCCCAGATCTAGGGAGATATTGAAAGTCAGAATTTCAGATATCTCGATTCCTAGGGCGGTCCGATATTCGGAGAGCCCCGAGAAAAACCATAAACCAACGTGATTCTTGAACGCCGAAGAAATACACGTATTCCTTCGCCGAGGAATCTATACCCGTTTTCCGATTTGGCTAACCTGATGAGAAATCGAATTGAAATAAAATAATTTGTGAAAACAAATGGAGCCACGGAATCTTTCCACCCAACAAGAGACTAGCATGTCGAAACCTTGCTCTAAGTGTTCTGTATACCGGGTGCTCGACTGTTTGGGGCCACAAATTAATAAAATTGAAAACTAGTCAGGAATTTCCGGTAAATCGGTAAAACTACGTACAGTGGAGTTCCACTGGGTGGAGATTGGGACTTTACATCATACAGGGTGAGACTAGACTAGTGACCTGAATATAATGCAAAAATCTAATATTATTCGACTGGCTTCTAGGTGAAAATTGAGAGTTATTAAGTGTAAAAATGGCTCACTAAAGGTGACCATACTCAAAAAAAATCATCGTAGGAGCGCGGCGAGCCTGCCCTGCGACACCCCCCTACTAAAGAGTTTAACTTGGTCGAAGTTATTTCCAAACGAAACAACCGACAAAAGCTAAATTTACGTTAACTCCCTAATAGTCACCTTCCGCACTCTGATGAACCAAGGCTGGAACCACCAAAGTTACTGGAGCGTCATCCTCCATGTCGGAATCGTTCTCAGTACAGTCTTTACTAACTCTAGGAGCTTCGCGGTAGCTCTGGGCTGGTACGGGATCTTCGTCAGACCTGGTCACCGAAACATACTGACGGGCGGAGTCTGTCGGTGGCCGCTGGATCGGAGCTCTGTCGGAGTCCAGTGCCACAGCTCGGCATCTCCTTCGCCGTCCTGTACTCTTACTAGGAATCTCAGTCCTTACTGAGCCTTCCTGTCTCACATTCTCTCCCGGGTCGACCATCAATGATAATGGAGACCCCCCTACTGGAAGTGCTAACTCTCGGATAGCAGCTTCCACTTCCAAATCTGAATCGTACTCTGGACCTTGGTCTGGAACGACCGCTTGACGGGTAAGAGCGTCTACTTCAGTAGTAGCACGCCCCCCTACTGACGAGTTTGCGAAGGGGAGTTCAGAATCTCTGATCTCCAAAAGGCCAGAGTTCACGACCAGCAACGGACTCCTACGGGATACTCCTCTCTTCTCCGCGCAGTCTGAGTCGCGCTTCCGTCCTTGTGGATTCCTCCTCAACCTTTTCACTGTCCGCCGGACCGCTTTGTCCTTTGGATCGAAACTGACCGTTACTTCCCGCGGATTCGTTGAGTTGGGTGCGTCAGCTCGTACCCGGATTAACGAAGGTGGCTTCGGACCGCCCCCAGTCGTCGGCCTAGGTGTGACTTCCCCTGTCACTTCTTGGTCAGCGTCGTTGGACTCTGGCTGATCCGGACCTGGGCCACCATCGTCGTGGCGGACGCCAGCCGGCAAAGTCCTGCTTACCCAAGAACGGATATCGTCTACATGCACCAGCCTCTCGGCGCCGTTCCTATCTACGAGGTAACTGTCTCGCCCCATCACCCTCGTGATCGGATGCGGTCCTGACAGTGTACCTCCGAAGTTTCCTTTGACGAAATTCCTAACTAAAACGCGGTCGCCGACCCCGTAGGTCCGTGGCGACGGTAGATCTTTATCGGGGAATAAATTCCTCTGATAAACTGCCTGACGTCTGGCTGCCTTTGCAAGACGTTCTTGCCGATCTTCGGGGCTATTATGTACCGGATCTCGGTACATAGGTAGCCTCCAATCTCCTGGACGACCAGGTGTATATCCTAACAATAACTCCGCTGGAGTCTCCCCTGTTGCTCTATTCTTACGGTTCCGTAAGCAATAGAGACTTGCAGCCAGACCTTCTTCCCAAAGCCCTTCCGAAGTGGTTTCCAGCATCCTTGCTCTTAGGCACTTCTTCAGTTCCTGGACCCTTCGCTCGACAGGGTTCGCCTGTTGATGATAAACAGGTGAAAATTTGACCTCAATGTTCTTCGCATCGTAGTATTTCAGCAGATGATTGCTCTGAAACTGCGGGCCGTTGTCAGAAATGACGACTTCTGGACAACCCCAACGAGATAAGATTTCTTCGTCTAGAAAACGAGAAATTACTTTCAACGTGCATGTCTTAGTGGCCCTGGCTTCAACCCACTTTGAAAACATATCGACGGCAATTACCACGAACCTGTTTCCCCTCCTTGAGGCTGCATAGGGCCCCAGGACGTCAACAGCCAGCATCTGCCACGGTCGCTTCGGCACACTAGGCCGTTGCGGTGCCGCTTCCTGATGCCGTACGGCTTTAACGCACTGGCAGACTAGGCAACCTCTCACGTAGGCCCGGACGTAGTCCTCCATGGCCGGCCACCAATAGTGCCGTTTCAAGGCACGTAAGGTTTCCTCTTGACCAGGATGACCAGCGGTCGGGTGTTCATGGTAATAAGCCGACACGTCCTCACGGAGCGCCTCGGGCACATACAATAGCCGTTTACCAGCAGAAGAAACATATACAACACCTTGGACATCTGAAAACTTGTTGATAAAACGAAGATCGTCCCTGGACATAGGACCTAACTCCTGTATCGTTCTGATACGCGCCCTCAACCTTTGCGTCTCCCTATCTATGGCCTGCCGCCGCACGACCACTTCAGCCGGCGTCTCTACGACGCTCACCACACCTTGGTGTTCAGACAATTACACCTTCATAGGTGGCAACCCCATACGCTCTACATCAGCATCCAAGTCTTCACTGTGAGACCCCGAGGGATTACGGGACAAGAAATCAGCTAGCTGATTGTCTCGACCTGCGACGTGCTCCACAGTGAAGGAATACTCCTGTAGAAGTAAGGCCCAACGAGTTAACTTCGCTTTTGCGTCCTTGAACTTGGATAACCAAGTCAACGCTTTGCTGTCCGTTCGAAGAGTGAATGGACGGTCTTCGAGATAATGACGGTATCGCTTGATACCCCAAACAATGGCTAAACATTCAATCTCGTTCACATGAAAGTTTAGTTCCGCGCCCTTGAGCTTGGCACTAGCATGTGAAACGATCCTTCTGTCGCCGTGACAATCAACTTGATAAAGGACTGCAGCGATGCCTACCCCAGATGCATCGGTCTGCAGGAAAAACGGGAGAGTCATGTCCGGCCTGGCCAAGACCATAGGACGGCCCACGACTTCCTTGATCCTCTCAAACGCCTCCAATGCTTGAGAGTTCCACTTAAGGTCTCGACCTTTCTTCGACTTGAGCATGTCACTTATCGGAGCCTCCAACTCCGCTAAGTTCGGGATGAACTCCCGTAGCCAACCAACGGTGCCCAAGAATCCTCGGAGCTGAGAGACATTCTTGGGTAGCGGGAATTGTTGAACCGCTAACACATGACCTGGCATTGGTTCGTTTGACGTTTCCGTCACCATATGCCCCAAGTACTCCAGCCTACGCTGAGCGAAGTTGCACTTCTTTAAACTGCACCACAGGCCATGTGCTCTGAACCTCTCCAGCACAAGGCGGAGATGGTAGAGGTTCTCCTTTTCATCTTCGCTGTAAACGATTATGTCGTTTAGATATACTTTGACGAATTTATCGACATAACCAACCAACACTTCCGTCATAAGGATTTGGAAACTTCCAGGTGCATTCGTCAGACCAAACGGCATTGAGTTAAACTCATAACAAGCTCCATCAGGCGTAGCAAAAGCTGTATACTTTTTACTAGCCTCATCCATGGGTATCTGCCAAAACCCAGACTTCAGATCCAAAGAAGTGAACACTCTCACTGTTCCGAGCTCTTTGATAGTTTCGTGAATACCTGGCAATACCGACGACTCGGGTATTGTCAGACTATTCAACTTCCTGTAGTCGACACAAAACCGAGCCGTACCGTCCTTCTTCGTGACGATAACGACCGGACTAATAAAGGCAGAATGGGACCTACTTATGACACCTGCAGCGAGCATCTTATCCACCTCCTCTTGGATAAGAGCCCTCTTCTGATCGGAAACTTTGTACGGACGGAGCTTGAAGGGTAGCTCCTCCTTCAATCAGATTTTGTGGCAAGCAGCCCTCGTCACTGGTTGCCTTGGAGATTCGTAAAAGACGTCTCCAAACTCTCGGATAAGACTCCGAAATTCCTTTCTCGAGAACGCCGGTAGCTGTACGTCCGCTACCTGTGGTTCAGGGAACTTTTCTGGTGGAAGATAGACCTCCTCCGCCCAGAAAATAGTTTGCCTAGGCCCCTTTCCAACGTACATGGTGCGACGTGCAAAGTCGACCATAGCCTCGTTTGATGCCAGCCAGGGACACCCGAGCAGAAGATCCTCGACAAGATCATCCACCACTTGCACGACAACTTCGTGAACAACACCATCTATTAACAGTTCGACTATTGTCTCCCCTAGACTGGTGATGTCACGACCGGCGCATGCAAGCTGCAACGGTGTCACTTGCTTCCTATCCACCCTCCAGGTGACAGGCAACAAACTACGTTTCAGGAGATTTAGCGAACTTCCGCTGTCCACCAAAACCCTAACTCGACGACCCATCAGTTCAGCCTCGATTCGCGGCAACTGATGCAATCGTCCCTCAACCTTGTTGTTCGCTAAGCTAGTATCACAGCGACGATATAGACACAATGGATCCAGCAGATCCACCTCCGACTTCTTCCCAAGCGGGTCGGTCTCAATGAAACTCAGAAGTTCCGACTTGCGATTGACATCAAGTACTGCAGCACCAACTGCAGCCAACGATGGGACTTGGCGATTGCATCCCTCAGGAACCTCGCCTCCGCCCCGACTAAGACGTGTAACTCTCTCAGATGACATGCCTACCACGCCTCTGGTATCTACCAACGGGGAATGGCGATTCGCACCTGCGATCCCATCTGCTCTGCCCCTCGATACCGTCCTTGAGACTTGGCATGCATCGACCTCGAAACCTGCGTCCTGTGTGGGAGTGAGTGACAGACCACCACCCTCGGTGTCTTCACTACCCCGAAGTGGAACCGAAAAGAGTACGTCACTCTCGACGACTTTTTCGTTCCGAAACCTTGATTCGCAATCTTCCCTTGGATACACCTTTTCATCTCGACTTGTGCCTATACCGGACCTGTGCCCAGTTTGCAGTGCCCTAGCACTCTCTTTGACAACAGGCCCCTCCTGGTCCTTCTGTATACCGATCACTAACTCCGAAACCTTGTGTTGTGGCGGATGGAACGACCCACCAACAACGACCTGGGGTACCTCGATGATCTCACAACTCCATGAACCTGAAGATGATTCATAACCCCTTACATTCGTTCCAAGACTAGAACTTGACATGTTTGAAATGACTTTCAACCCTCTACGTTTAACGTCTGCCGACGAGTGAACTTTTTTCCGCCTACCACCAGTGGCGCGATCCACACGCTCATCTACCACACTGAAACAAACGGATTCACAATCTGACCGGTCTGCCCAATGTAGTTTGCCTGATGACGGTGGCGTTTCGGCTGAAACGACTCCAGCTTCAACATCCTGGAACTCTTTCTCCTCCTCCTTGTTGGGAATACATGCCGCATAATTTCTATGACAGTCCAACACTGTCACAGAACCGCAAAACGGTGTTGAAGGAGTACCTACTCCGATGGAGCCCCCTGATGGCTCCTGTTGGAGTTTTTTGATTCTTCGCAAACTGTGATTTTGTCTGCGTCATTAGCTGACGTCTTACGACGCGAGATTTTACTCGCCTGCACGGTATTAACCGTATGTGCCTTATTGGCCTGATCTAACGGTTTTGTTCCCGCACTCTGACGTTTGGGACCGTTCTTGTTGTCATTTTGCTGAGGGCAATCTTTGTTCCAGTGAGCTCCCCCGCAAGTGAAACATCCGCTCGAAGGAGCGTTGTTTCCTCCAGAACGCCTCGATTGATCATAATTCTGGAATTTAGTGCCATTGTTATTAAAGTTATTGGACCTAACATGGTTCGAACCCCTGTTGTCCTGTAGCTGTCCCTGAGGACGTTTAGGTGGCACATCGTCGACCTGATGAGGACGGTTGGTGTTCGAAACAAGTTTCGGCCCTGACTGTACACTTTGGCTGGTGCTACGAAGTAGCGTCTCGACAGCAACAGCTTTTTGTGTCAGCTCTTCAATAGTTGCAAATCTATGCAATTGCAAATGGACTTTGATATCCGGTCTGATCCGGTTCAATATTAATCGCACAACCCTTCTTTCGTCCATCTCTGGGTAGAGCCTCTGTGAAAGACTCCACTTGTTCAGGATGAAGTTATTGACTCTCCCTTCGGCTGGTCAGTGCCAAAGAACTCCGCTTCTAAGCTCGAGACCAACAGATCGTTATCGAACCGTTCCTGGAGCCGGTTTGTGAAAAACTGCCAGTTTAGGCGTGAGTTACGATATGGAGCATACCACTGCTGGGCTGCTCCCTTGAGCCACTGAGCTGCAACGCTCACCCAGACGGTTGGATCAAAGCCCCCTAAATAATCCTCAGAGGATTGGATAAATTGGATTGGATCTTCGTGAGGAAGCTCACTGAAACTGGGATGTGGTTTATTGTTAATTAAACCCCCATCAACACCGTTTAGGGTTCCCCGACGTCTATCCTCCAGCAAATCCGCGAGTCGCACGAGCACGTCGTCGACCCCCGTCACTGGTCTTCTGGGATTCTCCTGAATCCGGACTGTGGGCACTGGCCTCCTCCTCGATGGCCTCCTGTGGACATCACCGGGGTTGGAAGCGACGTTTCGAGCAACTCGAGGGACATCCTCAGATTCCCTATAATGCCGATTCCCGGTTGGCAACCGGGTAAACGTGCCATATGGGCGCCAAAGGGTTTCCGGTTCACCCATAACCATTTCATCAACTGGGAGTCTCTCAGGAGAGAGATCCCGAACTCTAATTCTGTTTGCAGGAGGAAGGCTACACCCGCAGATCCCTGAAGACGGTCTGTCTTCAGCAGCCCCACGTTGGGCGCCATGTCTCGTAAAAAGGTGTGGATGGACGGCTTCCGCAAAGTTTCGGATTCCTCCGAAACCATCTTCAGCCACCCACCGCTCTGCTCCTAGTTGCCTGGAGGGCAAGGACGTCGTCACCCAGGGATTTCGGGTGGCAACTTCCGTGTCCCTGCCGACACCCGTCACGAAATCTGCCTTCGTAGCTCTTGTTGCATATTCAGGCTGTGCATAGTTGTTCCCGTGGGAGGTACGCTGAACCCGCCCCTGGAGAGATATGGGAATGCGAGCATTCCCAACTTCCTCCGAGAGCCTTCCACCACCCCCTAGTTCCTCCACTAGGGCCTCAGCATCACCCGGTTCCCTTAGGGTATGCACATCCGTAACCTGTGGCCTCCGCTGTGGTGCGTGAGGCACACCCAATGACCTCGGAGCGCTTCGGCGCACTCCGAGGGGGCGTACCCCACGAGCTTCGCCAGCACGGACTCCTTCGTAGCCCTCCGACCTACAAACAGAAACATTTCTCGTTAAACGGAATTGCTCGAAACGGGCTTCCAAAGGTGGAGTTGTGACAACTCCCGCGGAATCGATTACTAACCCTACCTGAGCCGACGGGGAAGGCTGCCTCCCTCCGTCTAAGCTCGACTCTAAAGTACCTTGGTCCAGCACACTTCTCGGGGACAAGGTAGTTGACATCGTCAACTCACGATTTTCCCCGGTAGTACGTACCTGGGGGACGTCTCCGTCGAGGCGTCGCGACGCTTCGGGGAATAGACGCCTGGCGTCTAAGTCACCCGACGGCGGAGGTGTCCGAGAAAGCCCAACGCCGGCGAACACGGCTTGGGTATTCTCCTCCGCGAGCATATGAGATCTCAATCTCATATTCGTCATTGCTCTAAAGGACAACAATTACGGCTGTAATGTATTGTCGGGCTACTTGCGTGTGCAAGTGTGTGGCAAAGGAGAAGTGCACTAAAATCGACCTCGCGTCGACCCAACTCAAGTGTGACGATGAGAAGGGTCACCCTATAGCTAACTAACCTAACACCTAACAAGACCTCGCCGGGAAATGGACGAGGGAGGAAGGATTCACGGTTTAGAAAAACTATCTAAATAAAATTTCCTAACTTCAAAAATTGTGTGAAGCACCAAAAAGGAAAATTAAACTTGAAAAATTTTACTTTAAAAATTACAACTACATGTGACAAAAACCAAGACAGAAATTTGGGTAAAAGGATCACGGAGCCTAACCAGACTGTCTCAGGTGGAAAAGCCGAGAACAGCCGCAGGAAATAGGTATGGGAAGGACGCGAAACCCCTAGGTACCACAGGAAATGTGGCTCGCCAACGACAAAGTCGCAGCTAATGATGTCTTGACAGGCCGAGGAATTTAAGCTCGAACGATACAATCTTCGTGGAACTCTACGATCGAGCCGATTGTATCAGGTGAGATCTCGTTTTGGTGCCTGACCCCTTTTCATACGATGGGGATATTTCGTCAACGTCGCGTACAGGTATTAAGTCGGGAAATAACTTTGATGAAGTTAAAACCCTAAGTGTCCGTTGCAAAAGATCACTTTACACTGATTATTGCTCGAGAGTTAAACTGCCTATCAACGTACTTTCGTAGCGCGAATAAAACACCTGTAAACCGTACAAGTGAGTCTAACCCCCTTTAAGATAGAAACAAAACGTTATGAATCTACTGTGAACTGAATTATTATTACCGAGAACCTGACTCTAACTGCTAGCCAAAACGATGAATTGCAGAGACAAAAGGCAAAGCCAAACAAACGTAAGTTATTTAACGGAAACACAAAATTGATTATTACACTGCAATTCGACAAGAAAGAGTGGCTATCTGCTGCTTCGCTGCTTGCATATTTATGCAATCCTGACTGCTGAATCCGCGACACCCATTGGCCTAGAGGGCCAAAGTGGGCGTCGCCCTTGGCTGATCAAAACCCTAGCTCGCGAAAACGCGCGGGATTTGGGCAAATGACCGTTAAAGTCCCGTTACCTGCGTTTTCTAGGGAGTATTTGACAAAAGTCACTAAATACTCCCCAGATCTAGGGAGATATTGAAAGTCAGAATTTCAGATATCTCGATTCCTAGGGCGGTCCGATATTCGGAGAGCCCCGAGAAAAACCATAAACCAACGTGATTCTTGAACGCCGAAGAAATACACGTATTCCTTCGCCGAGGAATCTATACCCGTTTTCCGATTTGGCCAACCTGATGAGAAATCGAATTGAAATAAAATAATTTGTGAAAACAAATGGAGCCACGGAATCTTTCCACCCAACAAGAGACTAGCATGTCGAAACCTTGCTCTAAGTGTTCTGTATACCGGGTGCTCGACTGTTTGGGGCCACAAATTAATAAAATTGAAAACTAGTCAGGAATTTCCGGTAAATCGGTAAAACTACGTACAGTGGAGTTCCACTGGGTGGAGATTGGGACTTTACATCATACAGGGTGAGACTAGACTAGTGACCTGAATATAATGCAAAAATCTAATATTATTCGACTGGCTTCTAGGTGAAAATTGAGAGTTATTAAGTGTAAAAATGGCTCACTAAAGGTGACCATACTCAAAAAAAATCATCGTAGGAGCGCGGCGAGCCTGCCCTGCGACAAACGTGTCGCAGGGCAGGCTCGCCGCGCTCCTACGATGATTTTTTTTGAGTATGGTCACCTTTAGTGAGCCATTTTTACACTTAATAACTCTCAATTTTCACCTAGAAGCCAGTCGAATAATATTAGATTTTTGCATTATATTCAGGTCACTAGTCTAGTCTCACCCTGTATGATGTAAAGTCCCAATCTCCACCCAGTGGAACTCCACTGTACGTAGTTTTACCGATTTACCGGAAATTCCTGACTAGTTTTCAATTTTATTAATTTGTGGCCCCAAACAGTCGAGCACCCGGTATACAGAACACTTAGAGCAAGGTTTCGACATGCTAGTCTCTTGTTGGGTGGAAAGATTCCGTGGCTCCATTTGTTTTCACAAATTATTTTATTTCAATTCGATTTCTCATCAGGTTGGCCAAATCGGAAAACGGGTATAGATTCCTCGGCGAAGGAATACGTGTATTTCTTCGGCGTTCAAGAATCACGTTGGTTTATGGTTTTTCTCGGGGCTCTCCGAATATCGGACCGCCCTAGGAATCGAGATATCTGAAATTCTGACTTTCAATATCTCCCTAGATCTGGGGAGTATTTAGTGACTTTTGTCAAATACTCCCTAGAAAACGCAGGTAACGGGACTTTAACGGTCATTTGCCCAAATCCCGCGCGTTTTCGCGAGCTAGGGTTTTGATCAGCCAAGGGCGACGCCCACTTTGGCCCTCTAGGCCAATGGGTGTCGCGGATTCAGCAGTCAGGATTGCATAAATATGCAAGCAGCGAAGCAGCAGATAGCCACTCTTTCTTGTCGAATTGCAGTGTAATAATCAATTTTGTGTTTCCGTTAAATAACTTACGTTTGTTTGGCTTTGCCTTTTGTCTCTGCAATTCATCGTTTTGGCTAGCAGTTAGAGTCAGGTTCTCGGTAATAATAATTCAGTTCACAGTAGATTCATAACGTTTTGTTTCTATCTTAAAGGGGGTTAGACTCACTTGTACGGTTTACAGGTGTTTTATTCGCGCTACGAAAGTACGTTGATAGGCAGTTTAACTCTCGAGCAATAATCAGTGTAAAGTGATCTTTTGCAACGGACACTTAGGGTTTTAACTTCATCAAAGTTATTTCCCGACTTAATACCTGTACGCGACGTTGACGAAAAATCCCCATCGTATGAAAAGGGGTCAGGCACCAAAACGAGATCTCACCTGCCAACCGGGAATCGGCATTATAGGGAATCTGAGGATGTCCCTCGAGTTGCTCGAAACGGCGCTTCCAACCCCGGTGATGTCCACAGGAGTGGATATTACCCATCGAGGAGGCCAGTGCCCACAGTCCGGATTCAGGAGAATCCCAGAAGACCAGTGACGGGGGTCGACGACGTGCTCGTGCGACTCGCGGATTTGCTGGAGGATAGACGTCGGGGAACCCTAAACGGTGTTGATGGGGGTTTAATTAACAATAAACCACATCCCAGTTTCAGTGGGCTTCCTCACGAAGATCCAATACAATTTATTCAATCCTCTGAGGACTATTTAGGGGGCTTTGATCCAACCGTCTGGGTGAGCGTTGCAGCTCAGTGGCTCAAGGGAGCAGCCCAGCAGTGGTATGCTCCATATCGCAACTCACGCCTAAACTGGCAGTTTTTCACAAACCGGCTCCAGGAACGGTTCGATAACGATCTGTTGGTCTCGAGCTTAGAAGCGGAGTTCTTTGGCACTGACCAGCCGAAGGGAGAGTCAATAACTTCCTTCATCCTGAACAAGTGGAGTCTTTCACAGAGGCTCTACCCAGAGATGGACGAAGGAAGGGTTGTGCGATTAATATTGAACCGGATCAGACCGGATATCAAAGTCCATTTGCAATTGCATAGATTTGCAACTATCGAAGAACTGACACAAAAAGCTGTTGCTGTCGAGACGCTACTTCGTAGCACCAGCCAAAGTGTACAGTTGGGGCCGAAACTTGTTTCGAACACCAACCGTCCTCATCAGGCCGACGATGTGCCACCTAAACGTCCTCAGGGACAGCTACAGGACAACAGGGGTTCGAACCATGTTAGGTCCAATAACTTTAACAACAATGGCACTAAATTCCAGAATTACAATCAATCGAGGCGTTCTGGAGGAAACAACGTTCCTTCGAGCGGATGTTTCACTTGCAGGGGAGCTCACTGGAACAAAGATTGCCCTCAGCAAAATGACAACAAGAACGGTCCCAAACGTCAGAGTGCGGGAACAAAACCGTTAGATCAGGCCAATAAGGCACATACGGTTAATACCGTGCAGGCGAGTAAAACCTCGCGTCGTAAGACGTCACTTAAGGACGCAGACAAAATTGCAGTTTGCAAAGAAGTTTCAAAAAACTCCAACAGGAGCCATCAGGGGGCTCCATCGGAGTAGGTACTCCTTCAACACCGTTTTGCGGTTCTGTGACAGTGTTGGACTGTCATAGAAATTATGCGGCATGTATTCCCAACAAGGAGGAGGAGAAGGAGTTCCAGGATGATGAAGCTGGAGTCGTTTCAGCCGAAACGCCACCGTCATCAGGCAAACTACATTGGGCAGACCGGTCAGATTGTGAATCCGTTTGTTTCAGTGTGGTAGATGAGCGTGTGGATCGCGCCACTGGTGGTAGGCGGAAAAAAGTTCACTCGTCGGCAGACGTTAAACGTAGAGGGTTGAAAGTCATTTCAAAAAAATCAGGTTCTAGTTTTGGAACGAATGAAAGGGGTTATGAATCATCTTCAGGTTCATGGAGTTGTGAGATCATCGAGGTACCCCAGGTCGTTGTTGGTGGGTCGTTCCATCCGCCACAACACAAGGTTTCGGAGTTAGTGATCGGTATACAGAAGAACCAGGAGGGGCCTGTTGTCAAAGAGAGTGCTAGGGCACTGCAAACTGGGCACAGGTCCGGTATAGGCACAAGTCGTGATGAAAAGGTGTATCCAAGGGAAGATTGCGAATCAAGGTTTCGGAACGAAAATGTCGTCGAGAGTGACGTACTCTTTTCGGTTCCACTTCGGGGTAGTGAAGACACCGAGGGTGGTGGTCTGTCACTCACTCCCACACAGGACGCAGGTTTCGAGGTCGATGCATGCCAAGTCTCAAGGAAGGTATCGAGGGGCAGAGCAGATGGGATCGCAGGTGCGAATCGCCATTCCCCATTGGTAGATACCAGAGGCGTGGTAGGCATGTCATCTGAGAGAGTTACACGTCTTAGTCGGGGCGGAGGCGAGGTTCCTGAGTGATGCAATCGCCAAGTCCCATCGTTGGCTGCAGTTGGTGCTGCAGTACTTGATGTCAATCGCAAGTCGGAACTTCTGAGTTTCATTGAGACCGACCCGCTTAGGAAGAAGTCGGAGGTGGATCTGCTGGATCCATTGTGTCTATACCGTCGCTGTGATACTAGCTTAGCGAACAACAATGTTGAGGGACGACTGCATCAGTTGCCACGAATCGAGGCTGAACTGATGGGTCGTCGAGTTAGGGTTTTGGTGGACAGCGGAAGTTCGCTAAATCTCCTGAAACGTAGTTTGTTGCCTGTCACCTGGAGGGTGGATAGGAAGCAAGTGACACCGTTGCAGCTTGCATGCGCCGGTCGTGGCATCACCATTCTAGGGGAGACAATAGTCGAACTGTTAATAGATGGTGTTGTTCACGAAGTTTTCGTGCAAGTGGTGGATGATCTTGTCGAGGATCTTCTGCTCGGGTGTCCCTGGCTGGCATCAAACGAGGCTATGGTCGACTTTGCACGTCGCACCATGTACGTTGGAAAGGGGCCTAGGCAAACTATTTTCTGGGCGGAGGAGGTCTATCTTCCACCAGAAAAGTTCCCTGAACCACAGGTAGCGGACGAACAGCTACCGGCGTTCTCGAGAAAGGAATTTCGGAGTCTTATCCGAGAGTTTGGAGACGTCTTTTACGAATCTCCAAGGCAACCAGTGACGAGGGCTGCTTGCCACAAAATCCGATTGAAGGAGGAGCTACCATTCAAGCTCCGTCCGTACAAAGTTTCCGATCAGAAGAGGGCTCTTATCCAAGAGGAGGTGGATAAGATGCTCGCTGCAGGTGTCATAAGTAGGTCCCATTCTGCCTTTATTAGTCCGGTCGTTATCGTCACGAAGAAGGACGGTACGGCTCGGTTTTGTGTCGACTACAGGAAGTTGAATAGTCTGACAATACCCGAGTCGTCGGTATTGTCAGGTATTCACGAGACTATCAAAGAGCTCGGAACAGCGAGAGTGTTCACTTCTTTGGATCTGAAGTCTGGGTTTTGGCAGATACCCATAGATGAGGCTAGTAAAAAGTATACAGCTTTTGCTACGCCTGATGGAGCTTGTTATGAGTTTAACTCAATGCCGTTTGGTCTAACGAATGCACCTGGAAGTTTCCAAATCCTTATGACGGAAGTGTTGGTTGGTTATGTCGATAAATTCGTCAAAGTATATCTAGACGACATAATCGTTTACAGCGAAGATGAAAAGGAGAACCTCTACCATCTCCGCCTTGTGCTGGAGAGGTTCAGAGCACATGGCCTGTGGTGCAGTTTAAAGAAGTGCAACTTCGCTCAGCGTAGGCTGGAGTACTTGGGGCATGTGGTGACGGAAACGTCAAACGAACCAATGCCAGGTCATGTGTTAGCGGTTCAACAATTCCCGCTACCCAAGAATGTCTCTCAGGTCCGAGGATTCTTGGGCACCGTTGGTTGGCTACGGGAGTTCATCCCGAACTTAGCGGAGTTGGAGGCTCCGATAAGTGACATGCTCAAGTCGAAGAAAGGTCGAGACCTTAAGTGGAACTCTCAAGCATTAGAGGCGTTTGAGAGGATCAAGGAAGTCGTGGGCCGTCCTATGGTCTTGGCCAGGCCGGACATGACTCTCCCGTTTTTCCTGCAGACCGATGCATCTGGGGTAGGCATCGCTGCAGTTCTGTATCAAGTCGATTGTCACGGCGACAGAAGGATCGTTTCACATGCTAGTGCCAAGCTCAAGGGCGCGGAACTAAACTATCATGTGAACGAGACTGAATGTTTAGCCATTGTTTGGGGTATCAAGCGATACCGTCATTATCTCGAAGACCGTCCATTCACTCTTCGAACGGACAGCAAAGCGTTGACTTGGTTATCCAAGTTCAAGGACGCAAAAGCGAAGTTAACTCGTTGGGCCTTACTTCTACAGGAGTATTCCTTCACTGTGGAGCACGTCGCAGGTCGAGACAATCAGCTAGCTGATTTCTTGTCCCGTAATCCCTCGGGGTCTCACAGTGAAGACTTGGATGCTGATGTAGAGCGTATGGGGTTGCCACCTATGAAGGTGCAATTGTCTGAACACCAAGGTGTGGTGAGCGTCGTAGAGACGCCGGCTGAAGTGGTCGTGCGGCGGCAGGCCATAGATAGGGAGACGCAAAGGTTGAGGGCGCGTATCAGAACGATACAGGAGTTAGGTCCTATGTCCAGGGACGATCTTCGTTTTATCAACAAGTTTTCAGATGTCCAAGGGGTTGTATATGTTTCTTCTGCTGGTAAACGGCTATTGTATGTGCCCGAGGCGCTCCGTGAGGACGTGTCGGCTTATTACCATGAACACCCGACCGCTGGTCATCCTGGTCAAGAAGAAACCTTACGTGCCTTGAAACGACACTATTGGTGGCCGGCCATGGAGGACTACGTCCGGGCCTACGTGAGAGGTTGCCTAGTCTGCCAGTGCGTTAAAGCCGTACGGCATCAGGAAGCGGCACCGCAACGGCCTAGTGTGCCGAAGCGACCGTGGCAGATGCTGGCTGTTGACGTCCTGGGGCCCTATGCAGCCTCAAGGAGGGGAAACAGGTTCGTGGTAATTGCCGTCGATATGTTTTCAAAGTGGGTTGAGGCCAAGGCCACTAAGACATGCACGTCGGATGTAATTTCTCGTTTTCTAGACGAAGAAATCTTATCTCGTTGAGGTTGTCCAGAAGTCGTCATTTCTGACAACGGCCCGCAGTTTCAGAGCAATCATCTGCTAAAATACTACGATGCGAAGAACATCGAGGTCAAATTTTCACCTGTTTTTCATCAACAGGCGAATCCTGTCGAGCGAAGGGTCCAGGAACTGAAGAAGTGCCTAAGAGCAAGGATGCTGGAAACCACTTCGGAAAGGTTTTGGGAAGAAGGTCTGGCTGCAAGTCTCTATTGCTTACGGAACCGTAAGAATAGAGCAACAGGGGAGACTCCAGCGGAGTTATTGTTAGGATATACACCTGGTCGTCCAGGAGATTGGAGGCTACCTATGTACCGAGATCCGGTACATAATAGCCCCGAAGATCGGCAAGAACGTCTTGCAAAAGCAGCCAGACGTCAGGCAGTTTATCAGAGGAATTTATTCCCCGATAAAGATCTACCGTTTCAGTTAGGAATTTCGTCAAAGGAAATTTCGGAGGTACACTGTCAGGACCGCATCCGATCACGAGGGTGATGGGGCGAGACAGTTACCTCGTAGATAGGAACGGCACCGAGAGGCTGGTACACGTAGACGATATCCGTTCTTGGGTAAGCAGGACTTTGCCGGCTGGCGTCCACCACGACGATGGTGGCCCAGGTCCGGATCAGCCAGAGTCCAACGACGCTGACCAAGAAGTGACAGGGGAAGTCACACCTAGGCCGATGACTGGGGGCGGTCCGAAGCCACCTTCGTTAATTCGGGTACGAGCTGACGTACCCAACTCAACGAATCCACGGGAAGTAACGGTCAGTTTCGATCCAAAGGACAAAGCGGTCCGGCGGACAGTGAAAAGGTTGAGGAGGAATCCACAAGGACGGAAGCGCGACTCAGACTGCGCGGAGAAGAGAGAAGTATCCCGTAGGAGTCCGTTGCCGGTGGTGAACTCTGGCCTTTTGGAGATCAGAGATCCTGAACTCCCCGTCGCAAACTCATCAGTAGGGGGGCGTGCTACTACTGAAGTAGACGCTCTTACCCGTCAAGCGGTCGTTCCAGACCAAGGTCCACAGTACGATTCAGACTCGGAAGTGAAAGCTGCTATCCGAGAGTTAGCACTTCCAGTAGGGGGGTCTCCATTATCATTGATGGTCGACCCGGGAGAGAATGTGAGACAGGAAGGCTCAGTAAGGACTGAGATTCCTAGTAAGAGTACAGGACGGCGAAGGAGATGCCGAGCTGTGGCGCTGGACTCCGACAGAGCTCCGATCCAGCGGCCACCGACAGACTCCGCCCGTCAGTATGTTTCGGTGACCGGGTCTGACGAAGATCCCGTACCAGCCCAGAGCTACAGCGAAGCTCCTAGAGTTAGTAAAGACTGTACTGAGAACGATTCCGACATGGAGGATGACGCTCCAGTAACTTTGGTGGTTCCAGCCTTGGTTCATCAGAGTGCGGAAGGTGATTATTAGGGAGTTAACGTAAATTTAGCTTTTGTCGGTTGTTTCGTTTGGAAATAACTTCGACCAAGTTAAACTCTTTAGTAGGGGGGTGTCGCAGGGCAGGCTCGCCGCGCTCCTACGATGATTTTTTTTGTGTATGGTCACCTTTAGTGAGCCATTTTTACACTTAATAACTCTCAATTTTCACCTAGAAGCCAGTCGAATAATATTAGATTTTTGCATTATATTCAGGTCACTAGTCTAGTCTCACCCTGTATGATGTAAAGTCCCAATCTCCACCCAGTGGAACTCCACTGTACGTAGTTTTACCGATTTACCGGAAATTCCTGACTAGTTTTCAATTTTATTAATTTGTGGCCCCAAACAGTCGAGCACCCGGTATACAGAACACTTAGAGCAAGGTTTCGACACGCTAGTCTCTTGTTGGGTGGAAAGATTCCGTGGCTCCATTTGTTTTCACAAATTATTTTATTTCAATTCGATTTCTCATCAGGTTGGCCAAATCGGAAAACGGGTATAGATTCCTCGGCGAAGGAATACGTGTATTTCTTCGGCGTTCAAGAATCACGTTGGTTTATGGTTTTTTTCGGGGCTCTCCGAATATCGGACCGCCCTAGGAATCGAGATATCTGAAATTCTGACTTTCAATATCTCCCTAGATCTGGGGAGTATTTAGTGACTTTTGTCAAATACTCCCTAGAAAACGCAGGTAACGGGACTTTAACGGTCATTTGCCCAAATCCCGCGCGTTTTCGCGAGCTAGGGTTTTGTTCAGCCAAGGGCGACGCCCATTTCTCTAGGCCAATGGGTGTCGCGGATTCAGCAGTCAGGATTGCATAAATATGCAAGCAGCGAAGCAGCAGATAGCCACTCTTTCTTGTCGAATTGCAGTGTAATAATCAATTTCGTGTTTCCGTTAAATAACTTACGTTTGTTTGGCTTTGCCTTTTGTCTCTGCAATTCATCGTTTTGGCTAGCAGTTAGAGTCAGGTTCTCGGTAATAATAATTCAGTTCACAGTAGATTCATAACGTTTTGTTTCTATCTTAAAAGGGGTTAGACTCACTTGTACGGTTTACAGGTGTTTTATTCGCGCTACGAAAGTACGTTGATAGGTAGTTTAATTCTCGAGCAATAATCAGTGTAAAGTGATCTTTTGCAACGGACACTTAGGGATTTAACTTCATCAAAGTTATTTCCCGACTTAATACCTGTACGCGACGTTGACGAAAAATCCCCATCGTATGAAAAGGGGTCAGGCACCAAAACGAGATCTCACCTGATACAATCGGCTCGATCGTAGAGTTCCACGAAGATTGTATCGTTCGAGCTTAAATTCCTCGGCCTGTCAAGACATCATTAGCTGCGACTTTGTCGTTGGCGAGCCACATTTCCTGTGGTACCTAGGGGTTTCGCGTCCTTCCCATACCTATTTCCTGCGGCTGTTCTCGGCTTTTCCACCTGAGACAGTCTGGTTAGGCTCCGTGATCCTTTTACCCAAATCTCTGTCTTGGTTTTTGTCACATCCAGTTGTAATTTTTGAAGTAAAAATTTTTCAAGTTTAATTTTCCTTTTTGGTGCTTCACACAAATTTTGAAGTTAGGAAATTTTATTTAGATAGTTTTTCTAAACCGTGAATCCTTCCTCCCTCGTCCATTTCCCGGCGAGGTCTTGTTAGGTGTTAGGTTAGTTAGCTATAGGGTGACCCTTCTCATCGTCACACTTGAGTTGGGTCGACGCGAGGTCGATTTTAGTGCACTTCTCCTTTGCCACACACTTGCACACGCAAGTAGCCCGACAATACATTACAGCCGTAATTGTTTGTCCTTTAGAGCAATGACGAATATGAGATTGAGATCTCATATGCTCGCGGAGGAGAATACCCAAGCCGTGTTCGCCGGCGCTGGGCTTTCTCGGACACCTCCACCGTCGGGTGACTTAGACGCCAGGCGTCTATTCCCCGAAGCGTCGCGACGCCTCGACGGAGACGTCCCCCAGGTACGTACTACCGGGGAAAATCGTGAGTTGACGATGTCAACTACCTTGTCCCCGAGAAGTGTGCTGGACCAAGGTACTTTAGAGTCGAGCTTAGACGGAGGGAGGCAGCCTTCCCCGTCGGCTCAGGTAGGGTTAGTAATCGATTCCGCGGGAGTTGTCACAACTCCACCTTTGGAAGCCCGTTTGGAGCAATTTAGAATAACGAGAAATGTTTCTGTTTGTAGGTCGGAGGGCTACTCAGGAGTCCATGCTGGCGATGCTCGTGAGGTACGCCCCCTCGGAATGCGCCGAAGCGCTCCGAGGTCATTGGGTGTGCCTCACGCACAACAGCCAAGGCCAGAAGTAGATGTGCATACCCTAAGGGAACCGGGTGATGCTGAGGCCCTAGTGGAAGAACTAGGGGGTGGTGGAAGGCTCTCGGAGGGAGTTGGGAATGCTCGCATTCCCATATCTCTCCAGGGGCGGGTTCAGCGTACCTCCCAAGGGATACCATATGCACGGCCTGAACAAGCAGTAAGAGCTAGAAAGGCAGATCTTGAATCAGGTGTCGGCTGGGACACGGAAGTTGCCACCCGAAATCCCTGGGTGACGACGTCCTTGCCCTCCAGGCAACTAGGAGCAGAGCGGTGGGTGGCTGAAGATGGGTTCGGAGGAATCCGAAACTTTGCGGAAGCCGTCCATCCACACCGGATTACGAGACACGATTGTCTCGTAATCCGGTGTGGATGGACGGCTTCCGCAAAGTTTCGGATTTTTCCGAAATCATCCTCAGCCGCCCACCGCTCTGCTCCAAGTGACCTGGAGGGCAAGGACGTCGTCACCCAGGGATTTCGGGTGGCAACTTCCGTGTCCCAGCCGACACCTGATTCGAAATCTGCCTTCGTAGCTCTTTTTGCTTGAATTGGCTGTGCACAATGTGTGTTCCCTTGGGAGGTACGCTGAACCCGCCCCTGGAGAGATATGGGAATGCGAGCATTCCCAACTCCCTCCGAGAGCC
The DNA here is from genome assembly GCA_958502065.1 of Chrysolina americana. NCBI lineage: Eukaryota > Metazoa > Arthropoda > Insecta > Coleoptera > Chrysomelidae > Chrysolina > Chrysolina americana. The sequence continues at coordinate 41,258,406 of OY293416.1, forward strand.
TTCCACCACCCCCTAGTTCATCCACTAGGGCCTCAGCATCACCCGGTTCCCTTAGGGTATGCACACCTATAACCTGTGGCCTCCGCTGTGGTGCGTGAGGCACACCCAATGACCTCGGAGCGCTTCGGCGCATTCCGAAGGGGCGTACCTCACGAGCTTCGCCAGCATGGACTCCTGAGTAGCCCTCCGACCTACAAACAGAAACATTTCTCGTTAAACGGAATTGCTTGAAATGGGCTTCCAAAGGTGGAGTTGTGACAACTCCCGCGGAATCGATTACTAAATCTACCTGAGCCGACGGGGAAGGCTGCCTCCCTCCGTCTAAGCTCGACTCTAAAGTACCTTGGTCTAGCACACTTCTCGGGGACAAGGTAGTTGACATCGTCAACTCACGGTTTTCCCCGGTAGTACGTACCTGGGGGACGTCTCCGTCGAGGCGTCGCGACGCTTCGGGGAATAGACGCCTGGCGTCTAAGTCACCCGACGGCGGAGGTGTCCGAGAAAGCCCAGCGCCGGCGAACACGGCTTGGGTATTCTCCTCCGCGAGCATATGAGATCTCAATCTCATATTCGTCTTTGCTCTAAAGGACAAACAATTACGGCTGTAATGTATTGTCGGGCTACTTGCGTGTACAAGTGTGCGGCAAAGGAGAAGTGTACTAAAATCGACCTCGCGTCGACCCAACTCAAGTGTGACGATGAGAAGGGTCACCCTATAGCTAACTAACCTAACACCTAACAAGACCTCGCCGGGAAATGGACGAGGGAGGAAGGATTCACGGTTTAGAAAAACTATCTAAATAAAATTTCCTAACTTCAAAATTGTGTGAAGCACCAAAAAGGAAAAATTAAACTTGAAAAATTTTTACTTCAAAAATTTACAACTGGATGTGACAAAAACCAAGACAAAGATTTGGGTAAAAGGATCACGGAGCCTAACCAGACTGTCTCAGGTGGAAAAGCCGAGAACAGCCGCAGGAAATAGGTATGGGAAGGACGCGAAACCCCTAGGTGCCACAGGAAATGTGGCTCGCCAACGACAAAGTCGCAGCTAATGATGTCTTGACAGGCCGAGGAATTTAAGCTCGAACGATACAATCTTCGTGGAACTCTACGATCGAGCTGATTGTATCAGGTGAGATCTCGTTTTGGTGCCTGACCCCTTTTCATACGATGGGGATTTTTCGTCAACGTCGCGTACAGGTATTAAGTCGGGAAATAACTTTGATGAAGTTAAATCCCTAAGTGTCCGTTGCAAAAGATCACTTTACACTGATTATTGCTCGAGAGTTAAACTACCTATCAACGTACTATCGTAGCGCGAATAAAACACCTGTAAACCGTACAAGTGAGTCTAACCCCTTTTTAAGATAGAAACAAAACGTTATGAATCTACTGTGAACTGAATTATTATTACCGAGAACCTGACTCTAACTGCTAGCCAAAACGATGAATTGCAGAGACAAAAGGCAAAGCCAAACAAACAAACGTAAGTTATTTAACGGAAACACGAAATTGATTATTACACTGCAATTCGACAAGAAAGAGTGGCTGTCTGCTGCTTCGCTGCTTGCATATTTATGCAATCCTGACTGCTAAATCCGCGACACCCATTGGCCTAGAGGGCCAAAGTGGGCGTCGCCCTTGGCTGAACAAAACCCTAGCTCGCGAAAACGCGCGGGATTTGGGCAAATGACCGTTAAAGTCCCGTTACCTGCGTTTTCTAGGGAGTATTTGACAAAAGTCACTAAATACTCCCCAGATCTAGGGAGATATTGAAAGTCAGAATTTCAGATATCTCGATTCCTAGGGCGGTCCGATATTCGGAAAGCCCCGAGAAAAACCATAAACCAACGTGATTCTTGAACGCCGAAGAAATACACGTATTCCTTCGCCGAGGAATCTATACCCGTTTTCCGATTTGGCCAACCTGATGAGAAATCGAATTGAAATAAAATAATTTGTGAAAACAAATGGAGCCACGGAATCTTTCCACCCAACAAGAGCCTAGCGTGTCGAAACCTTGCTCTAAGTGTTCTGTATACCGGGTGCTCGACTGTTTGGGGCCACATATTAATAAAATTGAAAACTAGTCAGGAATTTCCGGTAAATCGGTAAAACTACGTACAGTGGAGTTCCACTGGGTGGAGATTGGGACTTTACATCATACAGGGTGAGACTAGACTAGTGACCCGAATATAATGCAAAAATCTAATATTATTCGACTGGCTTCTAGGTGAAAATTGAGAGTTATTAAGTGCAAAAATGGCTCACTAAAGGTGACCATACACAAAAAAATCATCGTAGGAGCGCGGCGAGCCTGCCCTGCGACACGATCAACGTTTGATTTTTTCGATTCTTGACAGACAGACAGGCAGAGAGTGACAGATATTCAGTTTGATCGAACCAGAACGAACTAATGAACTAACCTTATAAAAAACGTTTTGTTGCCGTCGCATTTTTACGTGTTTTAGCGTTTAAAATTTTAGTTGTTTTTTAGAACGCGAAAAACGCTTATTGTAGTCACATTTTTGCGTGTTTTAGCGTTATGAATTTTAGCTGTTTTTTCGAACGCGAAAAACGTCTATTTTGATTGGATTTTTGAGGGGAGGCAGACCAACTTAGGTTATAAAGTAAAAATGAAAGAAAACAGTTTGAATACAAATTTATTGAGTATTTGGAATTTCATTCGAGAGCGAGTGAATTAATAATAAGTCGTCCATCATAATTTTCTGTTGTGTGTCTGTGTTCTTAGACAGTAGACATTTTTCATATTTAATTTTTCTGTTTTGTCAATTAAGGTGGCGGCGGCGGCCATGTTTTTTTCTCTTCCAGCCAATTGCTCTCAGCGAATCACGTGAGGGAAAGTTTTTTCATAACTTCCGCCATGTTTTTTTGCCTTCCGCTCCATCGCCACCATGTTTTTTGCGTTCCACTCCATCGCCGCCATGTTTTTTTGCCTTCCGCTCCATCGCCGCCATGTTTTTTTGCGTTTCGCTCCATCGCCGCCATGTTTTTTGCCTTCCGCTCCATCGCCGCCATGTTTTTTGCGTTCCACTCCATCGCCACCATGTTTTTTTGCCTTCCGCTTCATCGCCGCCATGTTTTTTGCGTTCCGCCCCATCGCCGCCATGTTTTTTGCCTTCCGCTTCATCGCCGCCCCTTCCGCTCCATCGCTGCCATGTTTTTTTGCCTTCCGCTGCATCGCCGCCATGTTTTTTTGCCTTCTGCTGCATCGCCGCCATGCTTTTTTGCCTTCCGCTGCATCGCCGCCATGTTTTTTTGCAGAAAAGACGCGCGCCACTCAGGGTGAAACGTTTTGAACCCCCCCCACCCCGAAACTCTTCGGCGAACACGTCATCTTCTTCAGCACCAACCCTCCATCAACGGCAAGAACTCGATGGACGAGGCCATCGAAAGATTCACCGTGTGGAGCAATGCCGATTCTGGGACACTCTTCGGGCCCAGAAGCGGCATTGTCTATCTACTTCCTTCCATACTGAAGATACTTGTGTTATATCCCTTAAGTGAGCATATTTTTTCAAATAATCCAACAAATATTTTGTTGTGAAAGCAATATTCATCAAACCATACTACAGGCTTGATGCAGATTGTTCTGAGTTCGCCAGAAATAACCCATTCTGAATGGTCCCTGAAATAGTGGTTGTCTCTGTCAATGGAGCAGCGACATAACAAACTCGAGTTGAGACTGCTGAATTTCGAATTGAAAGAAAAATTGTTCGATATTGTGAAATTGGTATCCGAACCATACGGTTCATGAAGAGTTCATCTAGATTAATGTTATAAAGTCATTCTGTATTTTGAAAACCATCATTATTCTTTTTCTAGTGACATCGGATTTGAAATTATGAACTGCTGTTCCTTATTAAGTTTTTCATTTCGTTCAAATGCCCTGTATTATATTTTAGTTGTTTGATTTGAACTGTCAGTTACTAGGGGTGAAAAATAACAGATAGAAATTATTATATTGAAAAATTGTCTACAAAAATTATATTTGATTTATTTATATTAACGAAAAAGTATTGCTTAATTGGGGTTTGTAAAAGCCTCCATAAGTAACATTGGTCCTTTGAGTTCGCTTTTGTATCAAAATATGGAAAAATCAGCAAGGAAAGGCACTGGAATCAACACGAATTTGTCGTCGGAATTTGTATAGCCAGAGAGATTTGGACGAGGAACGGATAGGGAGATGCATAATGAAGGAGTTGAAAGTCATCCCACTAGGAAGTTCACCTCAGAAAGAGCCAAATCTACCACTACGGGGGCAAGTTCCAGAAGATCCAGAGCTAGTTTGAACGTCTTACATAAGAGATTGAACTTCGAAACTGAACAAAAATGTCAAGATTTGGAAAAACATTAATAACAAATTGGGAACCGTACTATACTTAGAACATGAACTTCGAGAAGCAGAAATAGTCGAGGAGGAGGAGGAAGGTGGGAGCAAATCTTCAATTCCATCATTTAAAGATTAAAAAGAAAAGTGATGTCATGAGTACGAGAATGGGTGAACACTGTCGATGAGAATCCAGATCCAATCCCAGAAGGTGACAAAAACATTGAAAATGATCATGATGTACCAGGTGAGGTAAAAAACAGTGGTAATAATGTTTCTCAGGTACAGGTAGGTAATTCATCAGATATAACCAATTTATGCCAGACTATGACCGGTCTTCTCAAACAGGTCTGTCCAAATATGTCAGTTCAGGAGAAGTTATTAACGAGAGTCATTGATGAAAATTTTCCGATATTTGATGGAACCCAGCAGATTGGCCCTTATTTCATGAACAGTTCAGGCGTATTTCCGAAATGTGTGCGTACAATCAAGAGGAAATAATGGTGAAACTGAGAAAATGTCTTCGAGGAGAAGCCAAGTCAGCAGTGTGTAGTATGATGATAGCTAGTGAAAATGCAACGTTGGTAATAGAAACCTTGAAACTGAGGTATGGTAGACCAGAATTAATAATTGAAGTATTAGTATCTAAAGTTATTCATATGCAAGCAATGAAAGATGTAAATAAGGAAAAATTATTAATTTTTTCGAACGAAGTAAGAAATTTAACTGCTACTATGAAAAGTTTGAAATCTATTGGTCATATGAATAATCCACAACTCTTATCAGAACTCTTGAGTGAATTATCAGATATTCTAAAACTCAAGTGGGGGGAGTACGTTTTCAATGAAAAGGGGGTTGTGGATTTAGAAAAATTTTCACTGTGGTTATCAGAAATGGCAAATGCATCTTGCTATGTCTGTGCGCCAAAAAATTCATCATTCGCTAAAGATGACTACCAAAAAGTTAACCTGAAAAAGATAAATAGTAATCAAAAATGGTCCGGGACAGTTCTCAAAGATGTGAACTGTATATATTGTGAAAATGATGACCACAAAATAAATGATTGTCCAAAAATGAAAATTTATGATTTGGAAACTAGATTGAATATAATAAAAAGTAAGAAACTTTGTTTTTCGTGTCTAAGAAATAACCATCATCAACTTAGATGCAAATTCAAAGTAATATGTGGAATAAATGGTTGTAAATCGAGACACAATAAACCATTGCATAATTTTTCCTTTGTAGGAAGGGAGAACGAAGACATACAACAACCCAGCACATCTAGTAATGATCAGGACAACGTTTTCACCGTTCAACAGAATAAGAGGAATATTTTGCTAAGAATGCTTTCAGTTTACCTTCATGGACCAAACGGAATGCTGAAAACCATAGCTTTATGCGATGAAGGTTCAACTGTTACACTATTAGAGAGCAGTATTGCAAAAGGTTTAGGACTGAATGGTAATAAAGAGCCTTTATGTATTCGATGGACAAATGATGTGGTAAGTAGATTAGAAAATTCTGAGACTATGAATGTGATGAAAATTTACATAAAATCGTGAAAAATTCCCATTCCACAGATTCATTTCGCATTATGACACACACCAACCAAATTGGGAGTAGAAGAAGAATGTGCAATTACCATTATGAGAGCAACTGCAAGACGAATATGATCGATTTGAGATAGGTCTCCTTTGGAAAAATGATAGTCTGCAACTTCCAGAAAGTAAATGTTTGGAAAGAAAATGCATAAGAAATGAAGAGTTTGCAAACAGTTATTGTAAAAAAATCAGAAGCTATCTAGATAAGGGATACCTCAAAAAATTATTTTCAGAAGAAGCAACCATCGAACCACCCACACCGCATTTTGCAACCACCAATACTAATAAACCAGGTAAAATTAGAATAGTGTTTGAAGCAGCTGCAAAGTCACATGGTATGATCCTTAATGATAATTCGTTGTCCGGCCCTGATTTGTTGCAACGTCTTGTGGTAGTTTTACTGAAATTTAGGCATGCAAAATATGGCTTTGCATGTGACGTTCGAGAAATGTTTCACCAGGTGAAAATTAAAGAAGATGATAAATGTGCCCAGCGAATATTATGGAGAAATTTGGATTATACAAAAAAAAAACAGAAGTCTTTCAAAACCAAGTGATGACTTTTGGGGCTACTTCTTCTCCTTGCTGTGCACAATTCATCAAAAATGCTAATGCTGAAGAAAGTGACTCATCAGATATTCATAAAGAAGAAATTCTATGTGGACTGTTTAGATTCGAAAGTGTTGTAATTTATTATAGAAGAAACGTTGGTACTTTGAGTGAAAACGACAGGAAGAATGACTTTAATTTTGGCCTTTTACAATAACTACTTTTATCAAGAACATGACATATCTATAGTAATATGTTCAACGGTAAATAGATCAAAATAATAAATATGAAACAATAATTCATCTCAACAGAAAAAAACTGGAAAGGAAGCCCTAACTACAGCAGTGGAAGTCAAAAGAATAATGAGTTTAGGAGGGTTTGACGTTGTTAACTGGGTAAGCAATTCTTCAATGGATAGAGAAAGAATGAATGGTAGTATGATAGACAAGAGTATTTCCGACAATCAAGAGTCAGTGCAGAGGGTACTAGGAAAGTGGTGGAATTCAAATGATGAGTTTCTATTCAATTTGAAAATTGGAAAGATAGAAAAAAATCAAAATTTCACCAAACGAGACATTTTAAAAATAGGAATCCTTGCTCATATTGTAATTGATGCGAAAATACTTTTGCAGGATATATGGCGGCTAGGAGTTGGCTGGGACGACTTCATTCCTGAAGATTGAGACAAAATTTGAAAAGAATGGTTAGACGAATTCAAATCAATTACTGAACTCAATATTTCAAGGTGCTATTCTCCTTTGATTCCGCATGGCATTTCTCAATTGCATGTTTTCTGTGATGCGAGTGAGAGTGCATTTTCATCAGTGGCTTACTTGAGGGTTGTATCAATAGACTAAGTTGATGTAGTATTTGTTATGTCGGAAACAAGAGTGGCACCATTGAAGGCAATATCAATTTTTTAATTAGAATTGTAAGGAGCTGTTATGGCTTCCAGACTGGCTGAGACGTTAGAAGAGGAACTGGAGGTGACTATACTTAGAAAATTCTTCTGGTCTGATTCAGAATGTGTTCTGAATTGGATAAAGAATGATGGAAGGAAGTATACACCATTTGTTTCACACCGAATTGAAGAAATTCAAGAGAGAACACAAGTTGAAGATTGGCACTGGATTCCAACTGAGCTGAACATTGCCAATGTAGCTACAAGACAATGCCTAGACGGTAAGAGCATCAAAAGTTCAGAACGTTAGATAAATGGCCAGAATTCTTGAAATATCCACAAGAGAAATGGTCAGTAGTGATGAATAAGTTTTCAAATCACCTGAAACGTTACCATGCAGAAACTTATTCAGAAATGAGGTCAAAGTTTGTTGTAAATATTACAATCGAATATTCTCCAATTTTACCAGATATACAAAGATTTTCGAAATGGCAACGTTTCATACGAGCTACTTGATGGATGTTGAGATCTATCCTCAAGTGGAAGAATAAATTGCAGAAACTTGATGAACACTTCCCAGCATCTTTGACAGTAGCAGAACTCAAATAGGCGGAGCTACTTTGGATAAGAAGGTCACAAATGGAAAGTTTTAAAGAAGATGTTCTGAACTTGAAGAATAATAAACCATTGATGAGAAAAACTCGACTAAAGAACCTATGCCCAGAAGTAAACGAAGATGGACTGTTAGTTCTAGGAGGGAGGATTAACCTGGCCAATAATTTGGACGCATCTACTAAAAAGCCTTTTATACTATGCCCTAAAAATTCTTATACAAAACTTTTGTTACAGTTTTACCACGAAAAATTTGGTCATTGGAATTGAAAGTATCCTGAGTGATGTATGACAAAGATTTTGGGTCAAAAACACTCGACGCGCGTTTCGCCAACAGGAGTTCCTGAGGATGCCAACTTTGTTGGCGAAGCGTGCGTCGGGTTTTTTTGGGTTTTTCCATTTTTTAAATTTTATTCATTCCAAAGCCGATCTTCATTTATTTGATTAATTCAATAAGCAAATTGGAAGAAAAGTAACGCAATAAACATGGATAAATTCCTAAAACCAAAACGATTCAATGCAGATCCTAGCAAACCTTCCGCTGACTAAGAATGGGAACGCTGGGAATGTAAAAGCAAATAATGAACACAAACTCCTATTTAATCTCACGTGTAATCCATTCTTCATATGAATATATCAATCAATGCAGTACATACATAAATTTAATCGAGACTTTGAAATGAGTATTTTTGTTAAACCAAATGATGAAATATTCGCTAGGTATTGCTTGTCTACGAAAACAGCAGAATGTTGAATCCATAGACAACGGCTTCTGTTGATTAAAATACTTTCGCTTCTGAAGCATACACAGCACATCAATCACAAAACTTTCTTTGTGGTACACAAGATGATAACGGGTCAAATGAAACTACTAAATAACTGTCAGTGACTTCGGCAACTGCAAGTAAATGTTGTTTTTGTGGTATTAAACGACATTCTAGAAGTATATGCCTAGCAAAAGATGTAAATTATCGTAGTTGTAATAAAAAAGGTCACTTCTCAAAAGGTTGTCTTAGCAACAATTATAAAAACACGTCCGCTTCTATGCCTGAAGCGACAAATCTCTTAGTTGCTGCACCAAAATATTCAACTGAGTCTTTGACGAAGATCAAAAGTAATGATTGTCTTGTTGATGCTCTCATTGATATAGGAAGTTCTGAAACATTCCTAAATGAAGATTTGGTTCATAATCCATCCGAGCAAAGGTCATATCTAAATGGCTACTGCCAATCTCCATCCAAAATAAATGGAAACTGTTTTGTGAATATTGAACTTTTGGGTCACAGTTTCATAATTTCATGATTTTGATTCTACCAGAATCGGTGCTGATGTAATAATTTGACATGATATATTATTTAGTATTCAAAGATTGAACTCCATTTTGGTGTTCATGAATACCTTTAGCAATATGTAGCCTAGCAGTAAAAATAGAGCTGATATCAATTTTTCACAATTTGTCACCAGAATGTGGATCTATAATTACGAAATCAAGGAAGCAAACAGAGAAAGATGTTGAGTTTATATCTTCCGAGAAAACTTCAAGAAGGAGGAATTATCGAAACCATTGCTCAAACTGCCAAACGCCGTTGAGCAATGCTTTCAACAATGTCTGAAATATTATAGAAAAAATTAGCATTCGAAATAACTTTTCACTTGCAAACCAACAATATTCTTCCAGAGATACAGTCAGGATCCCGGAGACAATATGGCAGTAGTGTATATCATAACTATTTGAGTGAGACCTTCAAAAATTAACTTAAAAAATTGTAAAACTCCTGCTTGAGGTTCTCTTATACCTCCATTAAGAGACATAACATCTTATCATAATGAAATGCAAATTCTGAAATATAATCTAAGGTTCAAGCTATGCTTTGCTGTTCTACTGTTCACTTTAAGAAAAACTGAAATACCCTAATATCTATTTGCTCCATTGTCAAACAAATTTAACACATTAAATGCAATTGCACTGCGAATCAAAGAAACATACACAATACCTTTGCATAAAACTGAAAAATTGAAATCTTGTTTCGAATATGTCTTGTATGCTTGTAAAACCATCAACCAACATTATGTGATGTATGAACGCTCAATAAATGTAATTTCATTCCGAAATAAGTTTCAAAAAACCGTTTCATCTCACAAATCACACAATTACCGATAATGTCGATTATGCATTTTTCTTAATTTAAATTTATCTAATTAACAAATTTTTTTAGAAACCCGTTTGTTTGCCATCACTGGGACTCCGATGATTAGAAATGTTTCATAGCATCGAAATGTGTCGAGAATGTGACGTCATATTCGAACGTCAGAAATGGGAAGCATAGTACCGATATTTCGAATATGACGTCACATTTCGATTCTATAAAACATTTCTAATCATCGGAGTCTGCTGGTTTGTATGATTACTGTTCTACATTTTTATTTACGTTTTTTATTATCTTTATCTTCAAAAAATTTAAATGTTTTCATAATGGCCCGATCGAAAAATGCCTTGTGCACTATCGGATTCCTATTGTGTAATTTAACGTACACAATAAAAAATTATTTATTATTTATTATTTTTATTATTACTTGTAACATTACTTTGTGTCCCCGATGATTTTCCATAAGGTTCTAATTATGTTTTTGTCCTTACACATATCGATACCCCCAACGAACAAAGCCGTAACTAAAATTACAGGTGTAGGCGTATTCAGCTTAAAAAACTGATGCTGACGATAAAAAATCCGTATCTCTAGACCAAACAGTTACGACGAAATCTGCTTGAAAAAAGTTGTATTTCGACTTTAATATAAAAAAAATATAGTATTTCGGCTCTCCTAAAATATGATCAAAAATGAGTTACGTCTTTGTTCGTTGGGAGTGTCGATATTATCATACCTCATCAAACCTATTTTGCCTCAATCCACAATTTTCCTTCACGCTGGCATTATTACGTACCTAGTTAGTTATTGTTCGGGTAAAGTGCAAAGCAGTGTAGATAAACATACAATAGCGACGTCGATACTAGGATAATCCTCACCTTCTGAAGCGGAAAATAAGGTTTGTTTCTTTTCACACAGTAAACTCGTCGGTATAATAGTTTCAAATGAAATATAAACAGATTATAAATAATGCAGAGCATGAGGTGGCTAGCATGGATATGGCGCTGAAATGATTAATTAAAAGAATTAGATATGATAAAATGTACAAGGTGAATTATAATAATGAATATAATGATGTACTATTCTATCATGTGGGAAAAGATCTGTTATTTTGGTACAATCTGTGATCCAAATTCTGTCACCAAGTTGAAACCAGTTCGAAAAAAAAAGCCCACATCAAATCTGCGGAGACTGGGACATTCATGTAGCTGCACAAGCATAAGCCTATGCTGGGGTATTCTTCGAAAACATCGAAGTCCCTAGCTTATCAAAAAGTGAGACCTATGCGTTCGTCAGGCCAACTGGGCTGGAGTCGGAGAACGTGGTTTTGTTCTGGAGAATCAGTAAGTAATGCCGAGTCTACTGGAACTGCTCAATCCTCCACCCTCGGCCAATGAGCTTGATGTAGTCCTTCTTATCTACTATCAAATTAGGACGATTTTTGTCATAGACTTATTATCTGAAAAGATAAAAACAACGGTGCACATATCAAAATAATCTCTTCACTCAAATGATTCTCTTGATACTGTGATTGAAAAAATTGAATATGGTCATAAGATCTAGCAAGATTTGAATAATAAGGTGGCTTATTGTGAAACAAACTGTTTATATATCAATATCAAAAAATGTTCAGCAATTTCATTCACCAAAAATAAATCTATAAGAAATATAGCTATATCTGTGATTGACTTTTTTAATTTTTATTGATTTTACCATTAATAATTTTATATATATACATTATATATATTATATATATGAGTTTTTTAATATTTGGGATATGCAGCAGGCCAATAAGGGTACTCTTATACACTTGTTTCAAGCTTTCAATAATCAATAACTTTTTATTATCATCTTCAGGGAAACTACAAATATGAAAAAAGTGGAGCGTGATCAATGGTTACTGCAACTTGACTAAAGACACTTTTTTAAATTTTATATCTTTCCTCTTTAAAAATACTTATTTTGCATTCAATGATAAATTTTATAAACAGACTTTTGGTGCCCCAATGGGTGCAAAAATCAGCCCTATATTGGCAGCATACGTTAGATTTGTTAGACATGGTCACTCATGTTCTCCCTTTCAATCCACCTTTCCTTAAGAAATAAGTAGATGACATTATCATTGCAATTCCATCAGATACCATAGATGACACCTTGTTCATTTTTAACAGCTACGATCCCCACATACAGTTCACCATTGAGAGAGAAAACGAACAGAACAGCGTTCCGTTCCTTGATACCATGTTTATCAGAACACCAGAGAACACCTTACTTATAGATTGGTACAGGAAACCAATGAGCTCTGGAAGATATATGAGCTACTGGTCGTATCATAAACAGAGCATGAAGGTCAATCTCATTAAACAAATGAAATCAAGGGTCATCAAAATATCTGACACTTCCTTTCTCAAAAAAAATTTAGACATAATTTACAATCTTTTTCTCCAAAATTCATATCCTGCTTCCTTTGTAAAAAAGATCTTGTATAATACCTCATCCATGGATGACATAAACTTACAAAGTAATAATATTAATAATACACTTTCTCCGTCTCCAGTCAATACGCAAGTTGCTGAAGTCACTGGGACTCTTTTCTTTTATGATTCTTTACCGTTTATTAAAGACATCACCCCTGGACTATCCAGAATTTTCAAATCGTTTTCAGAAAATATAAAAATATCCAATAAAAATGTTTTGCCTATCAAGAGAATTTTTTCCAAATTAAAAGACAAGACTCCATGCATTAACTGTTCGGATGTAGTTTATTGTATACAGTGTCAAAATTGTGAAAAACAATACATTGGACAAACGTCCAGACCACTTAAGGACCGCATTGTGTCACACAAGAGCGACAGTAGACTACACCCAGAGAGATGTGTACTGAGTGAACATGTTGCTAAGGAAGGACATTGTATGGATTATAATTCGGTAAAAATTTTATCTACAGAAAAAAACACAGCCAAAAGGATTTTTTTAGAAATGGTTCACATTGCACAAGCGGATAATGCGCTGAATAAAAAAACAGACGTAAATCACTTGAGTGAAATTTACTCTTATTTAATTTTTGCAGATAATACAAGGTTTGGAGACAATCAACGGATTACTTCAATGAATATTGACTTCACAAATTAATTCAATATAATTCAATTCCTCCGTCAAAATACTGTTCATACAATCTTTGTTCCATATATTCCAGTAATGTATTATTGTTAGCATTAGGTCGAGTGTTCATGGTTTCAGGATATGTTTCCTTTGTTGGTTCAGCTCATCTGTCACCTACACCATTCAAATATATTGTTCTCATATTCCAAAATTCACATTTCATAATTATTGTTCCATGTAGCTCCATCACAGATCTGAATCATTAGGTTGTAGTGTCATCTGTCACTCCCCATGATTAAGATTCCGTGTGGCTCATGTCACCTGTCATTTATCATTTATCAATTGTCTCATGTCATTTGACATTGGTCTTGGCTAGTCAGTTACTCGGCGTGGTTGTTTGCCTCTTCAAGGACAACACGTGCTTTTATATAATTTTAGTAAAGGAGCTACAAGAGTTCGACAATCAATTTGATCATTTTTACATGTTAATTGCCATAAGGATTTTTAAGATCCATTCTGGCAATTTTGGTTCCTTTCAAGGTCACGCGTCACTGCTTCGCGTTCATCGTGTGACGTAGTCGAGAAATAAATAAATAAATAATAAATAAAGGTTTATTTCCATAGTTTAAATTGACTTCTACACAAAATTTAGTATATTCATCACTCCGGAGACTCATCTTGCCGTCGCCCAAAAGGGTTCAGGAGAGGAAGAGGTTCGGGAGGACGCACTGAAGGCCGCCTCCCCCATCCTCCGACCATTTCTGGACGAGGGATGAGGGAGCGCCTGTGCCAAGGGGTGCATAGGATCCCGGCGAAGGGACGCTTGCATCCGCCCCCGCTGATGGTGGCGGTGGGTCGAATATTCCAAATTTATGCGGGTGTGGTTCGTATAATCCATGCCTCCTGCAAAGCTTATGCATGTCGTTCAGTTTGCCTTCTATGCAGAAAATGCTTTGTCTAAGGTTTGGTCAGAGGTAGCGGTTGTTTCGATGATGTCCCGGAAAAGGCTGTTGCAAAAAACCGGGTCACGGTACTTCGCGCATTACATAGATGCGGCTTGGTTCCCTAGGGAACCGGTTCTTCCCATCTTTCCTGGAAGATGGCCAAAGATTGATAGATCAGCCCACCGTGTTTGCGGGGCTGATTATCATGTAGTCTGAGCCTGGTAAGGTCTCTCGTGATCACGCTTTTGGGAAGGTGAAACCTGTAGAATTTCTCCGACAGGCTTCTAACATGTGTCGGGATGGAGTCGACGCCAGCGAGGGCGCGCAGCGCATCCAGACGAATGTACCTATCACTCTTGGTGATTATACGAAGTACCTTGTTCTGCATCCTGTCCAGCCTCATAAATGGGGTTTTGGGCAGGCTGCAGAACGCTGGGCAAGCGTACAACATGGCCGGCCGAATGATTTGTTTGTAGATGGCCATCTTTGCCTCGAGTGACATGTGTGATCCTCTGGCTATAAGAGGGTAGGTGCGTTTTACCGCCGCAGCGGCCCTCTGTATAGCCAGGTTTATGTGCTTCTGCCACGTTGTGCGCTTGTCGAGCTGTACCCCCAGGTATCGCACATTGGTCTTTGTCTCCAGGGCTTTGTCCTTGACCTTCAATTTCTGTGGAATTTTAGAGAACCTAAATTTCCTCGAGAAATTGATGGCCTCGGACTTGGCCGGATTCACCACAATCTTGTTGCTCTCCAAATACGGAATGATCTCCCTGTCCAGACGGATCTGGACCTGCCTAGCAGCTGCGGCGCTGGAGAACGATTGGGCGTATATAGCGGTATCATCCGCATATATAGCCGTCCTCGTTCTCTCGCACATAGGGAAATCATGCGTATGTAGAGAGTACAAGTGCGGGGAGAGGCTAGACCCCTGCGGGACACCTGCTTCGACTGGATACTCTGCCGATCTCGTGCTGTTAACCCTAACAACAAAAGCGCGATTCGTGAGGAAGGAGTCAGTGATCCTTACCAAGTAAGAAGGCATGCGTGCCTCAAGCATTTTGCAAATTAGACCCTCGATCCATACGGAGTCGAAGGCTTTCTGCATGTCCAACTGGACCATGACCGTGTTCATCCCTCGGTGAGCAGCCTCTTTCACCTCGTGAACAACCCGGACAATCTGCGAGGTCGTCGAGTGACCTGCACGAAAGCCGAATTGTTCAGCGGGGATCATTTTGAGTGTCTCCTCGAGGGAGAGCAAACGTTTAAGGAAAATCTTCTCTACCACCTTGGCGACAACGCTCAGAAGTGATATGGGTCGATAGCTATCAAGCTGGTGGCCATCCTTGCCTGGCTTCAAGATAGGTATTACCAGTGCCTTCTTTAGGCAATCTGGGTAACACTGCCACTTAAGCATTGCATTTATCAGATGTATCATCTGGACCAGGGACTTTCTCGGCAGGTTCTTGAGAAGAATTGCGTCCAGCCCATCCGGCCCAGGCGCCTTATTCGTCGGAAGCCGTTTTATGACTTCCGTCAGCTCCTCATAGTTTGTCATAATTTTGGCAAATCTATGAAGGCCGATAGGGGCGGGCATCGATCGTCTGAAGTCTTCGGTTATCTCAGACTTTTGTCTCTGCCCGTCACTAACGTCGGGCGCCTTTCTGTGAACACTGGCGAAATGCTCACCAAACAGTTCCGCCTTCTGAGGGTCCGTCACTGCGCGTGCGTCACCCCTCACTATGGCTGGGATGGGCTCGAAGCGCTTCGAAATGCGCTTCGTCATCCGCCACAGAGAGTTGTCCCGCACGTCCAGCTTCTCCAGTTTGTTTTTCCACACCGTATCGTTGTGGTCGTTGATCAGCTCTGAAATTTCTCTACCTAACCGGAGCATGACGTTTTTATGCTCCGGGATTTTCGTAGCCTGCCACTTCTTCCGTAGAGAATTTTTCAGAGTGATCAACGCCCGAACTTCGGGTGGAATCACATTCCGGTTGCTCCTGATCGTAATCTTCCTGACAGCCCGATCGCGAGCGATCTGAATGTCACGAATCAGAGCTAATGTTACCTCCTCAATTTCGTCACGAGGAATGTCGGACCGAATAACGGTCCGAGCATTCATGAGTCTCCGAAACTCGGCCCAGTCTGCATTCCTGTAATTATACCGGAGGACAGGTGGTATATCCTGTCCCCGATACTTCATACGGAACAAGACCGGGTCGTGATCGGAGGTCATCTCGTGGACGGCCTTGAGTTCGCTCAGATTCGTCACATTCTTGTTGACTATCAGTCGAGAGAGATCCAGTTGATTGATAACATTTTGCCAATAGAGCGCGGCGCACACATATTTTGAATTGGATTTTAAAGAAAAAAAGATTTCCGAGAACGAGGTTTGAACCAGCGGTTTACGTTTGGTAGCGAGTGACTTAAAACTTAAAAAGGTTTTATTCATTGAATTATCAATTGACATCTACAATTTCGATGTAAAACATATTGCGATAACAACCGGGATCTTCTCTCAGATTCATGAGCAGGGCTTCCCAGTCGAGCCGGTGTTCTGGCATGCTCAGTTTTTCATCTCCATTGTGTGGTGATTCGTATCAGGCCAACCTCCTGCATAGCTTATGTTGGCATTTGAAGTAAATGTGTGATGAGAATGCAGTGTTCTGGTTTCGTGAGTGTGTGAAGGTTTATGAGGTGTATAGCAGGAAAAGCGAGAAAAAACCTGCTTTATGAAAATGATATTGTGCGGGGGAGGGGTACCTTCCCCGCACAGGTGTGTTGCTCCCCCCCTGCCCAGTTTCCTAGGTCGGGGGTTCACATTTCACCCGAGCTTTATTTTGAGTGTAAAGTGTCTGTGTTATGATGTTGTGTAGTTGCCAGATTACCCTCCCCTCCGGCGGCCATCCCCGCACAGGGCACCGAGGGGCGACGAGGGGGGCCCACAAGGCGCCCCCCCCACCCCCCCCGAGGCCCCAAGCGGCGAGGCCACCTTCGGCGAGGCTCCTATCCTCATAATGAGGGTGCGGAGTTCTGTAATCTGACTTTGAATGTTGTTCAATGCCATGGCCAGCAGGAGATTGTCCTGCCACGCCCCACCACCACAGTGGAGGCATCTCGGTTGTGACTGGGGGCCCTGCTCATGAATTGGTTCCTCGCTGAATGGAGCTTCCATTTTTCCTGGGCTGTTATGAAGTGGAGGCTTTGTGATGTAACCTGTTTCCCCCTGGCCTCTCGTGGGGGGAAACCTTTTCAGGTTGATTGGAGGCAGTGGTTCCTTAGTTGCTTTCCCCGGTCCTCCAGTTCGGGAACTTGGTTTCAAATTTGATGTTCGGGTTTCTATTTCTTTGATTTTGAAGATATATGCAGGGCATTTCTTGTAGTTGGCCGTGTGTTCTTGGCTGCAGTTCGCACATTTCGGTGGGAGGTCTCTCGTTTTCAGGCAGGTTGTCGTCAGGTGGCCTTGGCCACATTTTAGGCATCTGGGTGACCTATAGCAGTTTCCTGCTGCGTGTCCCCAGCGTTGGCAGTTTCGGCATTGCGTGACTGCATTTTCATTTTGCCTGTAGTCCCAAGTGATCCTCGTGTTGTTGAGCGTCTTGACCTGCCTTTGGAGGTCTCTTAATTTATATTTGGCCGATGTCGTGACGATGTACATTGGCCTTACTGTCTTTGACATCCTGAATACCTTGTTGATTTCAATGTTGTATTCCTCTTTCATCGCTTTCTTAATTTCTGCGCCATCAGGGGTGTGATCAAGACCCTTGATGACGAAGAGGTGTTCTCTGCGACTCTCTGGCGTGTATGTATGGAACTGAGCCCCCATTCCCTTACATATGTTGATCGCCTTTCCATAGTCTTCTGTGGTGAATGTGTGGAGTAGTGTCTGTGATTGAGTGTACTTGAGCTCATAGTACACTCTTTCATCTTCCAACATCTCTCGGATTAGTTCGAAGTCCCTTGCCTTGCCGTCTATGGTGATAGGGGGCGGGGTTTCCTTTTTCATTTTTCTTTGGCTTTGTTGCGGGAGTGTTTGTGCTGGTTTTTGAGCCTTCTCTTCTATGCTGATATTTTCAATTTCTTCAGATATTTCCGTGGTGGTTTTATCGGCTATTTGATCTTCTACGTTATTATTTTCCCTCTCTTCAGCTTCTTCTTGTAGGCGCCTTTTCTCATCTCTAATCTGGAAGTCGGTTTGTATACTCGCAGCAATTTTGAGATACCTTTGCCAGAGTTTACTGTTTGGCCTTATGGTTCTTATGTCTGAGTCGCTCATTGGGTGGTAGCTTTCCTCAGGGTTTATTATCTTGGTTTTATTTATTTTTGCCCAGTTCTCAAGTATGCTGTTCTGTGCCTCAGCCATGACTTGATTTATTTTCTTCTCTTCAGCTACTTTTTGCGCTCTCTCTTGTTCTTCTCTGTGCTTGGTCCTTTCTTCATTTTCTTTGTGTGCTTGGACTTGCTTTTGTTTTTCCTCGATGTATTTGAGTTGTTGCTGTTTTTCCATTTCTCGTTGGTTCAGTTCTTCTTCTTGTTGTCTAGCTTTCAGTTCAAGCTCAAGAATTCTCTTCCGTTCGGCTTGTTTTCCTGCCATTTTCCGCTCGAAGTCTGCCTGTATCCGTACTTTGATTTCCTGATACTTGTGCCAGAGCTCTTCGTTGGTTTTTAGCTTTTCTATATCCAGGGGATGTATTGAAGAATAGATTCCCTCTGGGTCGGTATAGCACCTTTTGTTTTCCTCGATCCAACTATGAAGAATGGAACATAGAGATTTCTCCAGTTGGACTTTCTTTTCTTCATGTTTCCGTTTTTCTTGTGAGGCAAGTTGTCGTTTCACGTCGAGCCTCTCACGCTCAGCTATCTCGGCAGCTTCCTTTTCTTTCATAATTTGCTTATCGATGTTTTCTCTTTGAAGTTTTCCTTCTTCAGTCTCTTCCTGTTCTATCTGCTGCAGTTTTCTAATTTTCCTGCGCTCGTCTTTCTCTCTTTTCTTCCTCCATGCTTCTTCCAGGTCTGATTCATGGGAGGCAATGAAGGTTTTGACTAGGTTTTTGTATTTTTTGTAGATCTTTTTATCTATTTTGATGTACTTCTCGTAATCTCTGGGGAGCCTCTGTGGTACAAGACCATATCGGGCGTCCTCGTCCATACAATCTGAATAGATTTTGATCATTTCCTTTGCCAGTATGTGGTGCTTTTCTTGTATAATCTCTTCTGTGGAGTATTTCATTTTGAATTCCCTAGAGAATTCGTCATGCCCCATATGTTCAATAGGGAGCTCTGTGTCGGTGTTATTGACATTTTCCTCGTCTCGATCCATAATGTTTGTTTCTTACCTGGCGTTGATATACTTCGGGAATGAAATACAAAATTTTTCCCGATTGTTTTCAGTGGGCGTGGCTGAAAGTCACGCCTCCGGGTTATTCTGACTTGAGTATGTCTCGTAAAAAGGTGTGGATGGACGGCTTCCGCAAAGTTTCGGATTCCTCCGAACCCATCTTCAGCCACCCACCGCTCTGCTCCTGGTGACCTGGAGGGCAAGGACGTCGTCACCCAGGGATTTCGGGTGGCAACTTCCGTGTCCCAGCCGACACCTGATTCAAGATCTGCCTTTCTAGCTCTTACTGCTTGTTCAGGCCGTGCATATGGTATCCCTTCTGAGGTACGCTGAACCCGCCCCTGGAGAGATATGGGAATGCGAGCATTCCCAACTCCCTCCGAGAGCCTTCCACCACCCCCTAGTTCTTCCACTAGGGCCTCAGCATCACCCGGTTCCCTTAGGGTATGCACATCTACTTCTGGCCTTGGCTGTTGTGCGTGAGGCACACCCAATGACCTCGGAGCGCTTCGGCGCATTCCGAGGGGGCGTACCTCACGAGCTTCGCCAGCATGGACTCCTGAGTAGCCCTCCGACCTACAAACAGAAACATTCCTCGTTATTCTAAATTGCTCCAAACGGGCTTCCAAAGGTGGAGTTGTGACAACTCCCGCGGAATCGATTACTAACCCTACCTGAGCCGACGGGGAAGGCTGCCTCCCTCCGTCTAAGCTCGACTCTAAAGTACCTTGGTCCAGCACACTTCTCGGGGACAAGGTAGTTGACATCGTCAACTCACGATTTTCCCCGGTAGTACGTACCTGGGGGACGTCTCCGTCGAGGCGTCGCGACGCTTCGGGGAATAGACGCCTGGCGTCTAAGTCACCCGACGGCGGAGGTGTCCGAGAAAGCCCAACGCCGGCGAACACGGCTTGGGTATTCTCCTCCGCGAGCATATGAGATCTCAATCTCATATTCGTCATTGCTCTAAAGGACAAACAATTACGGCTGTAATGTATTGTCGGGCTACTTGCGTGTGCAAGTGTGTGGCAAAGGAGAAGTGCACTAAAATCGACCTCGCGTCGACCCAACTCAAGTGTGACGATGAGAAGGGTCACCCTATAGCTAACTAACCTAACACCTAACAAGACCTCGCCGGGAAATGGACGAGGGAGGAAGGATTCACGGTTTAGAAAAACTATCTAAATAAAATTTCCTAACTTCAAAATTGTGTGAAGCACCAAAAAGGAAAAATTAAACTTGAAAAATTTTTACTTCAGAAATTTACAACTGGATGTGACAAAAACCAAGACAGAGATTTGGGTAAAAGGATCACGGAGCCTAACCAGACTGTCTCAGGTGGAAAAGCCGAGAACAGCCGCAGGAAATAGGTATGGGAAGGACGCGAAACCCCTAGGTACCACAGGAAATGTGGCTCGCCAACGACAAAGTCGCAGCTAATGATGTCTTGACAGGCCGAGGAATTTAAGCTCGAACGATACAATCTTCGTGGAACTCTACGATCGAGCCGATTGTATCAGGTGAGATCTCGTTTTGGTGCCTGACCCCTTTTCATACGATGGGGATTTTTCGTCAACGTCGCGTACAGGTATTAAGTCGGGAAATAACTTTGATGAAGTTAAATCCCTAAGTGTCCGTTGCAAAAGATCACTTTACACTGATTATTGCTCGAGAGTTAAACTACCTATCAACGTACTTTCGTAGCGCGAATAAAACACCTGTAAACCGTACAAGTGAGTCTAACCCCTTTTAAGATAGAAACAAAACGTTATGAATCTACTGTGAACTGAATTATTATTACCGAGAACCTGACTCTAACTGCTAGCCAAAACGATGAATTGCAGAGACAAAAGGCAAAGCCAAACAAACGTAAGTTATTTAACGGAAACACGAAATTGATTATTACACTGCAATTCGACAAGAAAGAGTGGCTGTCTGCTGCTTCGCTGCTTGCATATTTATGCAATCCTGACTGCTGAATCCGCGACACCCATTGGCCTAGAGGGCCAAAGTGGGCGTCGCCCTTGGCTGAACAAAACCCTAGCTCACGAAAACGCGCGGGATTTGGGCAAATGACCGTTAAAGTCCCGTTACCTGCGTTTTCTAGTGAGTATTTGACAAAAGTCACTAAATACTCCCCAGATCTAGGGAGATATTGAAAGTCAGAATTTCAGATATCTCGATTCCTAGGGCGGTCCGATATTCGGAGAGCCCCGAGAAAAACCATAACCCAACGTGATTCTTGAACGCCGAAGAAATACACGTATTCCTTCGCCGAGGAATCTATACCCGTTTTCCGATTTGGCCAACCTGATGAGAAATCGAATTGAAATAAAATAATTTGTGAAAACAAATGGAGCCACGGAATCTTTCCACCCAACAAGAGACTAGCGTGTCGAAACCTTGCTCTAAGTGTTCTGTATACCGGGTGCTCGACTGTTTGGGGCCACAAATTAATAAAATTGAAAACTAGTCAGGAATTTCCGGTAAATCGGTAAAACTACGTACAGTGGAGTTCCACTGGGTGGAGATTGGGACTTTACATCATACAGGGTGAGACTAGACTAGTGACCTGAATATAATGCAAAAATCTAATATTATTCGACTGGCTTCTAGGTGAAAATTGAGAGTTATTAAGTGTAAAAATGGCTCACTAAAGGTGACCATACACAAAAAAAATCATCGTAGGAGCGCGGCGAGCCTGCCCTGCGACACCCCCCTACTAAAGAGTTTAACTTGGTCGAAGTTATTTCCAAACGAAACAACCGACAAAAGCTAAATTTACGTTAACTCCCTAATAATCACCTTCCGCACTCTGATGAACCAAGGCTGGAACCACCAAAGTTACTGGAGCGTCATCCTCCATGTCGGAATCGTTCTCAGTACAGTCTTTACTAACTCTAGGAGCTTCGCTGTAGCTCTGGGCTGGTACGGGATCTTCGTCAGACCCGGTCACCGAAACATACTGACGGGCGGAGTCTGTCGGTGGCCGCTGGATCGGAGCTCTGTCGGAGTCCAGCGCCACAGCTCGGCATCTCCTTCGCCGTCCTGTACTCTTACCAGGAATCTCAGTCCTTACTGAGCCTTCCTGTCTCACATTCTCTCCCGGGTCGACCATCAATGATAATGGAGACCCCCCTACTGGAAGTGCTAACTCTCGGATAGCAGCTTCCACTTCCGAATCTGAATCGTACGCTGGACCTTGGTCGGGAACGACCGCTTGACGGGTAAGAGCGTCTACTTCAGTAGTAGCACGCCCCCCTACTGGTGAGTTTGCGACGGGGAGTTCAGAATCTCTGATCTCCAAAAGGCCAGAGTTCACCACCGGCAACGGACTCCTACGGGATACTCCTCTCTTCTCCGCGCAGTCTGAGTCGCGTTTCCGTCCTTGTGGATTCCTCCTCAACCTTTTCACTGTCCGCCGGACCGCTTTGTCCTTTGGATCGAAACTGACCGTTACTTCCCGTGGATTCGTTGAGTTGGGTGCGTCAGCTCGTACCCGGATTAACGAAGGTGGCCTCGGACCGCCCCCAGTCGTCGGCCTAGGTGTGACTTCCCCTGTCACTTCTTGGTCAGCGTCGTTGGACTCTGGCTGATCCGGACCTGGGCCACCATCGTGGTGGTGGACGCCAGCCGGCAAAGTCCTGCTTACCCAAGAACGGATATCGTCTACGTGCACCAGCCTCTCGGTGCCGTTCCTATCTACGAGGTAACTGTCTCGCCCCATCACCCTCGTGATCGGATGCGGTCCTGACAGTGTACCTCCGAAATTTCCTTTGACGAAATTCCTAACTAAAACGCGGTCGCCGACCCCGTAGGTCCGTGGCGACGGTAGATCTTTATCAGGGAATAAATTTATCTGATAAACTGCCTGACGTCTGGCTGCTTTTGCAAGACGTTCTTGCCGATCTTCGGGGCTATTATGTACCGGATCTCGGTACATAGGTAGCCTCCAATCTCCTGGACGACCAGGTGTATATCCTAACAATAACTCCGCTGGAGTCTCCCCTGTTGCTCTATTCTTACGGTTCCGTAAGCAATAGAGACTTGCAGCCAGACCTTCTTCCCAAAGCCCTTCCGAAGTGGTTTCCAGCATCCTTGCTCTTAGGCACTTCTTCAGTTCCTGGACCTTTCGCTCGACAGGGTTCGCCTGTTGATGGAAAACAGGTGAAAATTTGACCTCGATGTTCTTCAAATCGTAGTATTTTAGCAGATGATTGCTCTGAAACTGCGGGCCGTTGTCAGAAATGACGACTTCTGGACAACCCCAACGAGATAAAATTTCTTCGTCTAGAAAACGAGAAATTACTTTCGACGTGCATGTCTTAGTGGCCTTGGCTTCAACCCACTTTGAAAACATATCGACGGCAATTACCACGAACCTGTTTCCCCTCCTTGAGGCTGCATAGGGCCCCAGGACGTCAACAGCCAGCATCTGCCACGGTCGCTTCGGCACACTAGGCCGTTGCGGTGCCGCTTCCTGATGCCGTACGGCTTTAACGCACTGGCAGACTAGGCAACCTCTCACGTAGGCCCGGACGTAGTCCTCCATGGCCGGCCACCAATAGTGCCGTTTCAAGGCACGTAAGGTTTCCTCTTGACCAGGATGACCAGCGGTCGGGTGTTCATGGTAATAAGCCGACACGTCCTCACGGAGCGCCTCGGGCACATACAATAGCCGTTTACCAGCAGAAGAAACATATACAACCCCTTGGACATCTGAAAACTTGTTGATAAAACGAAGATCGTCCCTGGACCTAGGACCTAACTCCTGTATCGTTCTGATACGCGCCCTCAACCTTTGCGTCTCCCTATCTATGGCCTGCCGCCGCACGACCACTTCAGCCGGCGTCTCTACGACGCTCACCACACCTTGGTGTTCAGACAGTTGCACCTTCATAGGTGGCAACCCCATACGCTCTACATCAGCATCCAAGTCTTCACTGTGAGACCCCGAGGGATTACGGGACAAGAAATCAGCTAGCTGATTGTCTCGACCTGCGACGTGCTCCACAGTGAAGGAATACTCCTGTAGAAGTAAGGCCCAACGAGTTAACTTCGCTTTTGCGTCCTTGAACTTGGATAACCAAGTCAACGCTTTGCTGTCCGTTCGAAGAGTGAATGGACGGTCTTCGAGATAATGACGGTACCGCTTGATACCCCAAACAATGGCTAAACATTCAGTCTCGTTCACATGATAGTTTAGTTCCGCGCCCTTGAGCTTGGCACTAGCATGTGAAACGATCCTTCTGTCGCCGTGACAATCAACTTGATAAAGGACTGCAGCGATGCCTACCCCAGATGCATCGGTCTGCAGGAAAAACGGGAGAGTCATGTCCGGCCTGGCCAAGACCATAGGACGGCCCACGACTTCCTTGATCCTCTCAAACGCCTCCAATGCTTGAGAGTTCCACTTAAGGTCTCGACCTTTCTTCGACTTGAGCATGTCACTTATCGGAGCCTCCAACTCCGCTAAGTTCGGGATGAACTCCCGTAGCCAACCAACGGTGCCCAAGAATCCTCGGACCTGAGAGACATTCTTGGGTAGCGGGAACTGTCGAACCGCTAACACGTGACCTGGCATTGGTTCGTTTGACGTTTCCGTCACCACATGCCCCAAGTACTCCAGCCTACGCTGAGCGAAGTTGCACTTCTTTAAACTGCACCACAGGCCATGTGCTCTGAACCTCTCCAGCACAAGGCGGAGATGGTAGAGGTTCTCCTTTTCATCTTCGCTGTAAACGATTATGTCGTCTAGATATACTTTGACGAATTTATCGACATAACCAACCAACACTTCCGTCATAAGGATTTGGAAACTTCCAGGTGCATTCGTTAGACCAAACGGCATTGAGTTAAACTCATAACAAGCTCCATCAGGCGTAGCAAAAGCTGTATACTTTTTACTAGCCTCATCCATGGGTATCTGCCAAAACCCAGACTTCAGATCCAAAGAAGTGAACACTCTCGCTGTTCCGAGCTCTTTGATAGTCTCGTGAATACCTGGCAATACCGACGACTCGGGTATTGTCAGACTATTCAACTTCCTGTAGTCGACACAAAACCGAGCCGTACCGTCCTTCTTCGTGACGATAACGACCGGACTAATAAAGGCAGAATGGGACCTACTTATTACACCTGCAGCGAGCATCTTATCCACCTCCTCTTGGATAAGAGCCCTCTTTTGATCGGAAACTTTGTACGGACGGAGCTTGAAGGGTAGCTCCTCCTTCAATCGGATTTTGTGGCAAGCAGCTCTCGTCACTGGTTGCCTTGGAGATTCGTAAAAGACGTCTCCAAACTCTCGGATAAGACTCCGAAATTCCTTTTTCGAGAACGCCGGTAGCTGTTCGTCCGCTACCTGTGGTTCAGGGAACTTTTCTGGTGGAAGATAGACCTCCTCCGCCCAGAAAATAGTTTGCCTAGGCCCCTTTCCAACGTACATGGTGCGACGTGCAAAGTCGACCATAGCCTCGTTTGATGCCAGCCAGGGACACCCGAGCAGAAGATCCTCGACAAGATCATCCACCACTTGCACGACAACTTCGTGAACAACACCATCTATTAACAGTTCGACTATTGTCTCCCCTAGACTGGTGATGCCACGACCGGCGCATGCAAGCTGCAACGGTGTCACTTGCTTCCTATCCACCCTCCAGGTGACAGGCAATAAACTACGTTTCAGGAGATTTAGCGAACTTCCGCTGTCCACCAAAACCCTAACTCGACGACCCATCAGTTCAGCCTCGATTCGCGGCAACTGATGCAATCGTCCCTCAACATTGTTGTTCGCTAAGCTAGTATCACAGCGACGGTATAGACACAATGGATCCAGCAGATCCACCTCCGACTTCTTCCTAAGCGGGTCGGTCTCAATGAAACTCAGAAGTTCCGACTTGCGATTGACATCAAGTACTGCAGCACCCACTGCAGCCAACGATGGGACTTGGCGATTGCATCCCTCAGGAACCTCGCCTCCGCCCCGACTAAGACGTGTAACTCTCTCAGATGACATGCCTACCACGCCTCTGGTATCTACCAACGGGGAATGGCGATTCGCACCTGCGATCCCATCTGCTCTGCCCCTCGATACCGTCCTTGAGACTTGGCATGCATCGACCTCGAAACCTGCGTCCTGTGTGGGAGTGAGTGACAGACCACCACCCTCGGTGTCTTCACTACCCCGAAGTGGAACCGAAAAGAGTACGTCACTCTCGACGACTTTTTCGTTCCGAAACCTTGATTCGCAATCTTCCCTTGGATACACCTTTTCATCTCGACTTGTGCCTATACCGGACCTGTGCCCAGTTTGCAGTGCCCTAGCACTCTCTTTGACAACAGGCCCCTCCTGGTCCTTCTGTATACCGATCACTAACTCCGAAACCTTGTGTTGTGGCGGATGGAACGACCCACCAACAACGACCTGGGGTACCTCGATGATCTCACAACTCCATGAACCTGAAGATGATTCATAACCCCTCACATTCGTTCCAAAACTAGAACTTGACATGTTTGAAATGACTTTCAACCCTCTACGTTTAACGTCTGCCGACGAGTGAACTTTTTTCCGCCTACCACCAGTGGCGCGATCCACACGCTCATCTACCACACTGAAACAAACGGATTCACAATCTGACCGGTCTGCCCAAGGTAGTTTGCCTGATGACGGTGGCGTTTCGGCTGAAACGACTCCAGCTTCAACATCCTGGAACTCCTTCTCCTCCTTCTTGTTGGGAATACATGCCGCATAATTTCTATGACAGTCCAACACTGTCACAGAACCGCAAAACGGTGTTGAAGGAATACCTACTCCGATGGAGCCCCCTGATGGCTCCTGTTGGAGTTTTTTGAAACTTCTTTGCAAACTGTGATTTTGTCTGCGTCCTTAAGTGACGTCTTACGACGCGAGGTTTTACTCGCCTGCACGGTATTAACCGTATGTGCCTTATTGGCCTGATCTAACGGTTTTGTTCCCGCACTCTGACGTTTGGGACCGTTCTTGTTGTCATTTTGCTGAGGGCAATCTTTGTTCCAGTGAGCTCCCCCGCAAGTGAAACATCCGCTCGAAGGAGCGTTGTTTCCTCCAGAACGCCTCGATTGATCGTAATTCTGGAATTTAGTGCCATTGTTATTAAAGTTACTGGACCTAACATGGTTCGAACCCCTGTTGTCCTGTAACTGTCCCTGAGGACGTTTGGGTGGCACATCCTCGGCCTGATGAGGACGGTTGGTGTTCGAAACAAGTTTCGGCCCTAACTGTACACTTTGGCTGGTGCTACGAAGTAGCGTCTCGACAGCAACAGCTTTTTGTGTCAGCTCTTCAATAGTTGCAAATCTATGCAATTGCAAATGGACTTTGATATCCGGTCTGATCCGGTTCAATATTAATCGCACAACCCTTCCTTCGTCCATCTCTGGGTAGAGCCTCTGTGAAAGACTCCACTTGTTCAGGATGAAGGAAGTTATTGACTCTCCCTTCGGCTGGTCAGTGCCAAAGAACTCCGCTTCTAAGCTCGAGACCAACAGATCGTTATCGAACCGTTCCTGGAGCCGGTTTGTGAAAAACTGCCAGTTTAGGCGTGAGTTGCGATATGGAGCATACCACTGCTGGGCTGCTCCCTTGAGCCACTGAGCTGCAACGCTCACCCAGACGGTTGGATCAAAGCCCCCCAAATAATCCTCAGAGGATTGGATAAATTGGATTGGATCTTCGTGAGGAAGCCCACTGAAACTGGGATGTGGTTTATTGTTAATTAAACCCCCATCAACACCGTTTAGGGTTCCCCGACGTCTATCCTCCAGCAAATCCGCGAGTCGCACGAGCACGTCGTCGACCCCCGTCACTGGTCTTCTGGGATTCTCCTGAATCCGGACTGTGGGCACTGGCCTACTCGATGGGTAATATCCACTCCTGTGGACATCACCGGGGTTGGAAGCGACGTTTCGAGCAACTCGAGGGACATCCTCAGATTCCCTATAATGCCGATTCCCGGTTGGCAACCGGGTAAACGTGCCATATGGGCGCCAAAGGGTTTCCGGTTCACCCATAACCATTTCCTTAACTGGGAGTCTCTCAGGAGAGAGATCCCGAACTCTAATTCTGTTTGCAGGAGGAAGGCTACACCCGCAGATCCCTGAAGACGGTCTGTCTTCAGCAGCCCCACGTTGGGCGCCATGTCTCGTAAAAAGGTGTGGATGGACGGCTTCCGCAAAGTTTCGGATTCCTCCGAACCCATCTTCAGCCACCCACCGCTCTGCTCCTGGTGACCTGGAGGGCAAGGACGTCGTCACCCAGGGATTTCGGGTGGCAACTTCCGTGTCCCAG
This sequence comes from Chrysolina americana, assembly GCA_958502065.1. Classification (NCBI taxonomy): domain Eukaryota; kingdom Metazoa; phylum Arthropoda; class Insecta; order Coleoptera; family Chrysomelidae; genus Chrysolina; species Chrysolina americana. The sequence continues at coordinate 41,287,275 of OY293416.1, forward strand.
CCGACACCTGATTCAAGATCTGCCTTTCTAGCTCTTACTGCTTGTTCAGGCCGTGCATATGATATCCCTTCTGAGGTACGCTGAACCCGCCCCTGGAGAGATATGGGAATGCGAGCATTCCCAACTCCCTCCGAGAGCCTTCCACCACCCCCTAGTTCTTCCACTAGGGCCTCAGCATCACCCGGTTCCCTTAGGGTATGCACATCTACTTCTGGCCTTGGCTGTTGTGCGTGAGGCACACCCAATGACCTCGGAGCGCTTCGGCGCATTCCGAGGGGGCGTACCTCACGAGCTTCGCCAGCATGGACTCCTGAGTAGCCCTCCGACCTACAAACAGAAACATTCCTCGTTATTCTAAATTGCTCCAAACGGGCTTCCAAAGGTGGAGTTGTGACAACTCCCGCGGAATCGATTACTAACCCTACCTGAGCCGACGGGGAAGGCTGCCTCCCTCCGTCTAAGCTCGACTCTAAAGTACCTTGGTCCAGCACACTTCTCGGGGACAAGGTAGTTGACATCGTCAACTCACGATTTTCCCCGGTAGTACGTACCTGGGGGACGTCTCCGTCGAGGCGTCGCGACGCTTCGGGGAATAGACGCCTGGCGTCTAAGTCACCCGACGGCGGAGGTGTCCGAGAAAGCCCAACGCCGGCGAACACGGCTTGGGTATTCTCCTCCGCGAGCATATGAGATCTCAATCTCATATTCGTCATTGCTCTAAAGGACAAACAATTACGGCTGTAATGTATTGTCGGGCTACTTGCGTGTGCAAGTGTGTGGCAAAGGAGAAGTGCACTAAAATCGACCTCGCGTCGACCCAACTCAAGTGTGACGATGAGAAGGGTCACCCTATAGCTAACTAACCTAACACCTAACAAGACCTCGCCATGAAATGGACGAGGGAGGAAGGATTCACGGTTTAGAAAAACTATCTAAATAAAATTTCCTAACTTCAAAATTGTGTGAAGCACCAAAAAGGAAAAATTAAACTTGAAAAATTTTTACTTCAGAAATTACAACTGGATGTGACAAAAACCAAGACAGAGATTTGGGTAAAAGGATCACGGAGCCTAACCAGACTGTCTCAGGTGGAAAAGCCGAGAACAGCCGCAGGAAATAGGTATGGGAAGGACGCGAAACCCCTAGGTACCACAGGAAATGTGGCTCGCCAACGACAAAGTCGCAGCTAATGATGTCTTGACAGGCCGAGGAATTTAAGCTCGAACGATACAATCTTCGTGGAACTCTACGATCGAGCCGATTGTATCAGGTGAGATCTCGTTTTGGTGCCTGACCCCTTTTCATACGATGGGGATTTTTCGTCAACGTCGCGTACAGGTATTAAGTCGGGAAATAACTTTGATGAAGTTAAATCCCTAAGTGTCCGTTGCAAAAGATCACTTTACACTGATTATTGCTCGAGAGTTAAACTACCTATCAACGTACTTTCGTAGCGCGAATAAAACACCTGTAAACCGTACAAGTGAGTCTAACCCCTTTTAAGATAGAAACAAAACGTTATGAATCTACTGTGAACTGAATTATTATTACCGAGAACCTGACTCTAACTGCTAGCCAAAACGATGAATTGCAGAGACAAAAGGCAAAGCCAAACAAACGTAAGTTATTTAACGGAAACACGAAATTGATTATTACACTGCAATTCGACAAGAAAGAGTGGCTGTCTGCTGCTTCGCTGCTTGCATATTTATGCAATCCTGACTGCTGAATCCGCGACACCCATTGGCCTAGAGGGCCAAAGTGGGCGTCGCCCTTGGCTGAACAAAACCCTAGCTCACGAAAACGCGCGGGATTTGGGCAAATGACCGTTAAAGTCCCGTTACCTGCGTTTTCTAGGGAGTATTTGACAAAAGTCACTAAATACTCCCCAGATCTAGGGAGATATTGAAAGTCAGAATTTCAGATATCTCGATTCCTAGGGCGGTCCGATATTCGGAGAGCCCCGAGAAAAACCATAACCCAACGTGATTCTTGAACGCCGAAGAAATACACGTATTCCTTCGCCGAGGAATCTATACCCGTTTTCCGATTTGGCCAACCTGATGAGAAATCGAATTGAAATAAAATAATTTGTGAAAACAAATGGAGCCACGGAATCTTTCCACCCAACAAGAGACTAGCGTGTCGAAACCTTGCTCTAAGTGTTCTGTATACCGGGTGCTCGACTGTTTGGGGCCACAAATTAATAAAATTGAAAACTAGTCAGGAATTTCCGGTAAATCGGTAAAACTACGTACAGTGGAGTTCCACTGGGTGGAGATTGGGACTTTACATCATACAGGGTGAGACTAGACTAGTGACCTGAATATAATGCAAAAATCTAATATTATTCGACTGGCTTCTAGGTGAAAATTGAGAGTTATTAAGTGTAAAAATGGCTCACTAAAGGTGACCATACACAAAAAAAATCATCGTAGGAGCGCGGCGAGCCTGCCCTGCGACAAGTATGTCGCAGGGCAGGCTCGCCGCGCTCCTACGATGATTTTTTTTGTGTATGGTCACCTTTAGTGAGCCATTTTTACACTTAATAACTCTCAATTTTCACCTAGAAGCCAGTCGAATAATATTAGATTTTTGCATTATATTCAGGTCACTAGTCTAGTCTCACCCTGTATGATGTAAAGTCCCAATCTCCACCCAGTGGAACTCCACTGTACGTAGTTTTACCGATTTACCGGAAATTCCTGACTAGTTTTCAATTTTATTAATTTGTGGCCCCAAACAGTCGAGCACCCGGTATACAGAACACTTAGAGCAAGGTTTCGACACGCTAGTCTCTTGTTGGGTGGAAAGATTCCGTGGCTCCATTTGTTTTCACAAATTATTTTATTTCAATTCGATTTCTCATCAGGTTGGCCAAATCGGAAAACGGGTATAGATTCCTCGGCGAAGGAATACGTGTATTTCTTCGGCGTTCAAGAATCACGTTGGGTTATGGTTTTTCTCCGGGCTCTCCGAATATCGGACCGCCCTAGGAATCGAGATATCTGAAATTCTGACTTTCAATATCTCCCTAGATCTGGGGAGTATTTAGTGACTTTTGTCAAATACTCCCTAGAAAACGCAGGTAACGGGACTTTAACGGTCATTTGCCCAAATCCCGCGCGTTTTCGCGAGCTAGGGTTTTGTTCAGCCAAGGGCGACGCCCACTTTGGCCCTCTAGGCCAATGGGTGTCGCAGATTCAGCAGTCAGGATTGCATAAATATGCAAGCAGCGAAGCAGCAGATAGCCACTCTTTCTTGTCGAACTGCAGTGTAATAATCAATTTCGTGTTTCCGTTAAATAACTTACGTTTGTTTGGCTTTGCCTTTTGTCTCTGCAATTCATCGTTTTGGCTAGCAGTTAGAGTCAGGTTCTCGGTAATAATAATTCAGTTCACAGTAGATTCATAACGTTTTGTTTCTATCTTAAAAGGGGTTAGACTCACTTGTACGGTTTACAGGTGTTTTATTCGCGCTACGAAAGTACGTTGATAGGTAGTTTAACTCTCGAGCAATAATCAGTGTAAAGTGATCTTTTGCAACGGACACTTAGGGATTTAACTTCATCAAAGTTATTTCCCGACTTAATACCTGTACGCGACGTTGACGAAAAATCCCCATCGTATGAAAAGGGGTCAGGCACCAAAACGAGATCTCACCTGATACAATCGGCTCGATCGTAGAGTTCCACGAAGATTGTATCGTTCGAGCTTAAATTCCTCGGCCTGTCAAGACATCATTAGCTGCGACTTTGTCGTTGGCGAGCCACATTTCCCGTGGTACCTAGGGGTTTCGCGTCCTTCCCATACCTATTTCCTGCGGCTGCTCTCGGCTTTTCCACCTGAGACAGTCTGGTTAGGCTCCGTGATCCTTTTACCCAAATTTCTGTCTTGGTTTTTGTCACATCCAGTTGTAATTTTTGAAGTAAAAATTTTTTCAAGTTTAATTTTTCCTTTTTGGTGCTTCACACAATTTTTGAAGTTAGGAAATTTTATTTAGATAGTTTTTCTAAACCGTGAATCCTTCCTCCCTCGTCCATTTCCCGGCGAGGTCTTGTTAGGTGTTAGGTTAGTTAGCTATAGGGTGACCCTTCTCATCGTCACACTTGAGTTGGGTCGACGCGAGGTCGATTTTAGTGCACTTCTCCTTTGCCACACACTTGCACACGCAAGTAGCCCGACAATACATTACAGCCGTAATTGTTTGTCCTTTAGAGCAATGACGAATATGAGATTGAGATCTCATATGCTCGCGGAGGAGAATACCCAAGCCGTGTTCGCCGGCGCTGGGCTTTCTCGGACACCTCCGCCGTCGGGTGACTTAGACGCCAGGCGTCTATTCCCCGAAGCGTCGCGACGCCTCGACGGAGACGTCCCCCAGGTACGTACTACCGGGGAAAATCGTGAGTTGACGATGTCAACTACCTTGTCCCCGAGAAGTGTGCTGGACCAAGGTACTTTAGAGTCGAGCTTAGACGGAGGGAGGCAGCCTTCCCCGTCGGCTCAGGTAGGGTTGGTAATCGATTCCGCGGGAGTTGTCACAACTCCACCTTTGGAAGCCCGTTTGGAGCAATTTAGAATAACGAGAAATGTTTCTGTTTGTAGGTCGGAGGGCTACTCAGGAGTCCATGCTGGCGAAGCTCGTGAGGTACGCCCCTTTGGAATGCGCCGAAGCGCTCCGAGGTCATTGGGTGTGCCTCACGCACCACAGCGGAGGCCACAGGATACAGATGTGCATACCCTAAGGGAACCGGGTGATGCTGAGGCCCTAGTGGAGGAACTAGGGGGTGGTGGAAGGCTCTTGGAGGGAGTTGGGAATGCTCGCATTCCCATATCTCTCCAGGGGCGGGTTCAGTGTACCTCCCAAGGGAATCACTATGCACAGCCTGAATATGCAACAAGAGCTACGAAGGCAGATTTCGTGACGGGTGTCGGCAGGGACACGGAAGTTGCCACCCGAAATCCCTGGGTGACGACGTCCTTGCCCTCCAGGCAACTAGGAGCAGAGCGGTGGGTGGCTGAAGATGGGTTCGGAGGAATCCGAAACTTTGCGGAAGCCGTCCATCCACACCTTTTTACGAGACATGGCGCCCAACGTGGGGCTGCTGAAGACAGACCGTCTTCAGGGATCTGCGGGTGTAGCCTTCCTCCTGCAAACAGAATTAGAGTTCGGGATCTCTCTCCTGAGAGACTCCCAGTTAATGAAATGGTTATGGGTGAACCGGAAACCCTTTGGCGCCCATATGGCACGTTTACCCGGTTGCCAACCGGGAATCGGCATTATAGGGAATCTGAGGATGTCCCTCGAGTTGCTCGAAACGTCGCTTCCAACCCCGGTGATGTCCACAGGAGTGGATATTACCCATCGAGGAGGCCAGTGCCCACAGTCCGGATTCAGGAGAATCCTAGAAGACCAGTGACGGGGGTCGACGACGTGCTCGTGCGACTCGCAGATTTGCTGGAGGATAGACGTCGGGGAACCCTAAACGGTGTTGATGGGGGTTTAATTAACAACAAACCACATCCCAGTTTCAGTGGGCTTCCTCACGAAGATCCAATTCAATTTATCCAATCCTCTGAGGATTATCTAGGGGGCTTTGATCCAACCGTCTGGGTGAGCGTTGCAGCTCAGTGGCTCAAGGGAGCAGCCCAGCAGTGGTATGCTCCATATCGCAACTCACGCCTAAACTGGCAGTTTTTCACAAACCGGCTCCAGGAACGGTTCGATAACGATCTGTTGGTCTCGAGCTTAGAAGCGGAGTTCTTTGGCACTGACCAGCCGAAGGGAGAGTCAATAACTTCCTTCATCCTGAACAAGTGGAGTCTTTCACAGAGGCTCTACCCAGAGATGGACGAAGGAAGGGTTGTGCGATTAATATTGAACCGGATCAGACCGGATATCAAAGTCCATTTGCAATTGCATAGATTTGCAACTATTGAAGAGCTGACACAAAAAGCTGTTGCTGTCGAGACGCTACTTCGTAGCACCAGCCAAAGTGTACAGTCAGGGCCGAAACTTGTTTCGAACACCAACCGTCCTCATCAGGCCGAAGATGTGCCACCCAAACGTCCTCAGGGACAGTTACAGGACAACAGGGGTTCGAACCATGTTAGGTCCAATAACTTTAACAACAATGGCACTAAATTCCAGAATTATGATCAATCGAGGCGTTCTGGAGGAAACAACGCTCCTTCGAGCGGATGTTTCACTTGCGGGGGAGCTCACTGGAACAAAGATTGCCCTCAGCAAAATGACAACAAGAACGGTCCCAAACGTCAGAGTGCGGGAACAAAACCGTTAGATCAGGCCAATAAGGCACATACGGTTAATACCGTGCAGGCGAGTAAAATCTCGCGTCGTAAGACGTCAGCTAAGGACGCAGACAAAATCACAGTTTGCGAAGAATCAAAAAACTCCAACAGGAGCCATCAGGGGGCTCCATCGGAGTAGGTACTCCTTCAACACCGTTTTGCGGTTCTGTGACAGTGTTGGACTGTCATAGAAATTATGCGGCATGTATTCCCAACAAGGAGGAGGAGAAGGAGTTCCAGGATGTTGAAGCTGGAGTCGTTTCAGCCGAAACGCCACCGTCATCAGGCAAACTACATTGGGCAGACCGGTCAGATTGTGAATCCGTTTGTTTCAGTGTGGTAGATGAGCGTGTGGATCGCGCCACTGGTGGTAGGCGGAAAAAAGTTCACTCGTCGGCAGACGTTAAACGTAGAGGGTTGAAAGTCATTTCAAACATGTCAAGTTCTAGTTTTGGAACGAATGAAAGGGGTTATGAATCATCTTCAGGTTCATGGAGTTGTGAGATCATCGAGGTACCCCAGGTCGTTGTTGGTGGGTCGTTCCATCCGCCACAACACAAGGTTTCGGAGTTAGTGATCGGTATACAGAAGAACCAGGAGGGGCCTGTTGTCAAAGAGAGTGCTAGGGCACTGCAAACTGGGCACAGGTCCGGTATAGGCACAAGTCGAGATGAAAAGGCGTATCCAAGGGAAGATTGCGAATCAAGGTTTCGGAACGAAAAAGTCGTCGAGAGTGGCGTACTCTTTTCGGTTCCACTTCGGGGTAGTGAAGACACCGAGGGTGGTGGTCTGTCACTCACTCCCACACAGGACGCAGGTTTCGAGGTCGATGCATGCCAAGTCTCAAGGACGGTATCGAGGGGCAGAGCAGATGGGATCGCAGGTGCGAATCGCCATTCCCCGTTGGTAGATACCAGAGGCGTGGTAGGCATGTCATCTGAGAGAGTTACACGTCTTAGTCGGGGCGGAGGCGAGGTTCCTGAGGGATGCAATCGCCAAGTCCCATCGTTGGCTGCAGTTGGTGCTGCAGTACTTGATGTCAATCGCAAGTCGGAACTTCTGAGTTTCATTGAGACCGACCCGCTTAGGAAGAAGTCGGAGGTGGATCTGCTGGATCCATCGTGTCTATATCGTCGCTGTGATACTAGCTTAGCGAACAACAATGTTGAGGGACGATTGCATCAGTTGCCGCGAATCGAGGCTGAACTGATGGGTCGTCGAGTTAGGGTTTTGGTGGACAGCGGAAGTTCGCTAAATCTCCTGAAACGTAGTTTGTTGCCTGTCACCTGGAGGGTGGATAGGAAGCAAGTGACACCGTTGCAGCTTGCATGCGCCGGTCGTGGCATCACCAGTCTAGGGGAGACAATAGTCGAACTGTTAATAGATGGTGTTGTTCACGAAGTTGTCGTGCAAGTGGTGGATGATCTTGTCGAGGATCTTCTGCTCGGGTGTCCCTGGCTGGCATCAAACGAGGCTATGGTCGACTTTGCACGTCGCACCATGTACGTTGGAAAGGGGCCTAGGCAAACTATTTTCTGGGCGGAGGAGGTCTATCTTCCACCAGAAAAGTTCCCTGAACCACAGGTAGCGGACGAACAGCTACCGGCGTTCTCGAGAAAGGAATTTCGGAGTCTTATCCGAGAGTTTGGAGACGTCTTTTACGAATCTCCAAGGCAACCAGTGACGAGGGCTGCTTGCCACAAAATCCGATTGAAGGAGGAGCTACCCTTCAAGCTCCGTCCGTACAAAGTTTCCGATCAAAAGAGGGCTCTTATCCAAGAGGAGGTGGATAAGATGCTCGCTGCAGGTGTAATAAGTAGGTCCCATTCTGCCTTTATTAGTCCGGTCGTTATCGTCACGAAGAAGGACGGTACGGCTCGGTTTTGTGTCGACTACAGGAAGTTGAATAGTCTGACAATACCCGAGTCGTCGGTATTGCCAGGTATTCACGAGACTATCAAAGAGCTCGGAACAGCGAGAGTGTTCACTTCTTTGGATCTGAAGTCTGGGTTTTGGCAGATACCCATGGATGAGGCTAGTAAAAAGTATACAGCTTTTGCTACGCCTGATGGAGCTTGTTATGAGTTTAACTCAATGCCGTTTGGTCTAACGAATGCACCTGGAAGTTTCCAAATCCTTATGACGGAAGTGTTGGTTGGTTATGTCGATAAATTCGTCAAAGTATATCTAGACGACATAATCGTTTACAGCGAAGATGAAAAGGAGAACCTCTACCATCTCCGCCTTGTGCTGGAGAGGTTCAGAGCACATGGCCTGTGGTGCAGTTTAAAGAAGTGCAACTTCGCTCAGCGTAGGCTGGAGTACTTGGGGCATGTGGTGACGGAAACGTCAAACGAACCAATGCCAGGTCATGTGTTAGCGGTTCAACAATTCCCGCTACCCAAGAATGTCTCTCAGCTCCGAGGATTCTTGGGCACCGTTGGTTGGCTACGGGAGTTCATCCCGAACTTAGCGGAGTTGGAGGCTCCGATAAGTGACATGCTCAAGTCGAAGAAAGGTCGAGACCTTAAGTGGAACTCTCAAGCATTGGAGGCGTTTGAGAGGATCAAGGAAGTCGTGGGCCGTCCTATGGTCTTGGCCAGGCCGGACATGACTCTCCCGTTTTTCCTGCAGACCGATGCATCTGGGGTAGGCATCGCTGCAGTCCTTTATCAAGTTGATTGTCACGGCGACAGAAGGATCGTTTCACATGCTAGTGCCAAGCTCAAGGGCGCGGAACTAAACTATCATGTGAACGAGACTGAATGTTTAGCCATTGTTTGGGGTATCAAGCGATACCGTCATTATCTCGAAGACCGTCCATTCACTCTTCGAACGGACAGCAAAGCGTTGACTTGGTTATCCAAGTTCAAGGACGCAAAAGCGAAGTTAACTCGTTGGGCCTTACTTCTACAGGAGTATTCCTTCACTGTGGAGCACGTCGCAGGTCGAGACAATCAGCTAGCTGATTTCTTGTCCCGTAATCCCTCGGGGTCTCACAGTGAAGACTTGGATGCTGATGTAGAGCGTATGGGGTTGCCACCTATGAAGGTGCAACTGTCTGAACACCAAGGTGTGGTGAGCGTCGTAGAGACGCCGGCTGAAGTGGTCGTGCGGCGGCAGGCCATAGATAGGGAGACGCAAAGGTTGAGGGCGCGTATCAGAACGATACAGGAGTTGGGTCCTAGGTCCAGGGACGATCTTCGTTTTATCAACAAGTTTTCAGATGTCCAAGGGGTTGTATATGTTTCTTCTGCTGGTAAACGGCTATTGTATGTGCCCGAGGCGCTCCGTGAGGACGTTTCGGCTTATTACCATGAACACCCGACCGCTGGTCATCCTGGTCAAGAGGAAACCTTACGTGCATTGAAACGGCACTATTGGTGGCCGGCCATGGAGGACTACGTCCGGGCCTACGTGAGAGGTTGCCTAGTCTGCCAGTGCGTTAAAGCCGTACGGCATCAGGAAGCGGCACCGCAACGGCCTAGTGTGCCGAAGCGACCGTGGCAGATGCTGGCTGTTGACGTCCTGGGGCCCTATGCAGCCTCAAGGAGGGGAAACAGGTTCGTGGTAATTGCCGTCGATATGTTTTCAAAGTGGGTTGAAGCCAAGGCCACTAAGACATGCACGTCGAAAGTAATTTCTCGTTTTCTAGACGAAGAAATCTTATCTCGTTGGGGTTGTCCAGAAGTCGTCATTTCTGACAACGGCCCGCAGTTTCAGAGCAATCATCTGCTAAAATACTACGATTTGAAGAACATCGAGGTCAAATTTTCACCTGTTTTTCATCAACAGGCGAACCCTGTCGAGCGAAGGGTCCAGGAACTGAAGAAGTGCCTAAGAGCAAGGATGCTGGAAACCACTTCGGAAGGGCTTTGGGAAGAAGGTCTGGCTGCAAGTCTCTATTGCTTACGGAACCGTAAGAATAGAGCAACAGGGGAGACTCCAGCGGAGTTATTGTTAGGATATACACCTGGTCGTCCAGGAGATTGGAGGCTACCTATGTACCGAGATCCGGTACATAATAGCCCCGAAGATCGGCAAGAACGTCTTGCAAAAGCAGCCAGACGTCAGGCAGTTTATCAGAGGAATTTATTCCCTGATAAAGATCTACCGTCGCCACGGACCTACGGGGTCGGCGACCGCGTTTTAGTTAGGAATTTCGTCAAAGGAAACTTCGGAGGTACACTGTCAGGACCGCATCCGATCACGAGGGTGATGGGGCGAGACAGTTACCTCGTAGATAGGAACGGCACCGAGAGGCTGGTGCACGTAGACGATATCCGTTCTTGGGTAAGCAGGACTTTGCCGGCTGGCGTCCGCCACGACGATGGTGGCCCAGGTCCGGATCAGCCAGAGTCCAACGACGCTGACCAAGAAGTGACAGGGGAAGTCACACCTAGGCCGACGACTGGGGGCGGTCCGAAGCCACCTTCGTTAATCCGGGTACGAGCTGACGCACCCAACTCAACGAATCCACGGGAAGTAACGGTCAGTTTCGATCCAAAGGACAAAGCGGTCCGGCGGACAGTGAAAAGGTTGAGGAAGAATCCACAAGGACGGAAACGCGACTCAGACTGCGCGGGGAAGAGAGGAGTATCCCGTAGGAGTCCGTTGCCGGTGGTGAACTCTGGCCTTTTGGAGATCAGAGATTCTGAACTCCCCGTCGCAAACTCACCAGTAGGGGGGCGTGCTACTACTGAAGTAGACGCTCTTACCCGTCAAGCGGTCGTTCCCGACCAAGGTCCGGCGTACGATTCAGATTCGGAAGTGGAAGCTGCTATCCGAGAGTTAGCACTTCCAGTAGGGGGGTCTCCATTATCATTGATGGTCGACCCGGGAGAGAATGTGAGACAGGAAGGCTCAGTAAGGACTGAGATTCCTAGTAAGAGTACAGGACGGCGAAGGAGATGCCGAGCTGTGGCGCTGGACTCCGACAGAGCTCCGATCCAGCGGCCACCGACAGACTCCGCCCGTCAGTATGTTTCGGTGACCGGGTCTGACGAAGATCCCGTACCAGCCCAGAGCTACAGCGAAGCTCCTAGAGTTAGTAAAGACTGTACTGAGAACGATTCCGACATGGAGGATGACGCTCCAGTAACTTTGGTGGTTCCAGCCTTGGTTCATCAGAGTGCGGAAGGTGATAATTAGGGAGTTAACGTAAATTTAGCTTTTGTCGGTTGTTTCGTTTGGAAATAACTTCGACCAAGTTAAACTCTTTAGTAGGGGGGTGTCGCAGGGCAGGCTCGCCGCGCTCCTACGATGATTTTTTTTGTGTATGGTCACCTTTAGTGAGCCATTTTTACACTTAATAACTCTCAATTTTCACCTAGAAGCCAGTCGAATAATATTAGATTTTTGCATTATATTCAGGTCACTAGTCTAGTCTCACCCTGTATGATGTAAAGTCCCAATCTCCACCCAGTGGAACTCCACTGTACGTAGTTTTACCGATTTACCGGAAATTCCTGACTAGTTTTCAATTTTATTAATTTGTGGCCCCAAACAGTCGAGCACCCGGTATACAGAACACTTAGAGCAAGGTTTCGACACGCTAGTCTCTTGTTGGGTGGAAAGATTCCGTGGCTCCATTTGTTTTCACAAATTATTTTATTTCAATTCGATTTCTCATCAGGTTGGCCAAATCGGAAAACGGGTATAGATTCCTCGGCGAAGGAATACGTGTATTTCTTCGGCGTTCAAGAATCACGTTGGGTTATGGTTTTTCTCCGGGCTCTCCGAATATCGGACCGCCCTAGGAATCGAGATATCTGAAATTCTGACTTTCAATATCTCCCTAGATCTGGGGAGTATTTAGTGACTTTTGTCAAATACTCCCTAGAAAACGCAGGTAACGGGACTTTAACGGTCATTTGCCCAAATCCCGCGCGTTTTCGCGAGCTAGGGTTTTGTTCAGCCAAGGGCGACGCCCACTTTGGCCCTCTAGGCCAATGGGTGTCGCAGATTCAGCAGTCAGGATTGCATAAATATGCAAGCAGCGAAGCAGCAGATAGCCACTCTTTCTTGTCGAATTGCAGTGTAATAATCAATTTCGTGTTTCCGTTAAATAACTTACGTTTGTTTGGCTTTGCCTTTTGTCTCTGCAATTCATCGTTTTGGCTAGCAGTTAGAGTCAGGTTCTCGGTAATAATAATTCAGTTCACAGTAGATTCATAACGTTTTGTTTCTATCTTAAAAGGGGTTAGACTCACTTGTACGGTTTACAGGTGTTTTATTCGCGCTACGAAAGTACGTTGATAGGTAGTTTAACTCTCGAGCAATAATCAGTGTAAAGTGATCTTTTGCAACGGACACTTAGGGATTTAACTTCATCAAAGTTATTTCCCGACTTAATACCTGTACGCGACGTTGACGAAAAATCCCCATCGTATGAAAAGGGGTCAGGCACCAAAACGAGATCTCACCTGATACAATCGGCTCGATCGTAGAGTTCCACGAAGATTGTATCGTTCGAGCTTAAATTCCTCGGCCTGTCAAGACATCATTAGCTGCGACTTTGTCGTTGGCGAGCCACATTTCCCGTGGTACCTAGGGGTTTCGCGTCCTTCCCATACCTATTTCCTGCGGCTGCTCTCGGCTTTTCCACCTGAGACAGTCTGGTTAGGCTCCGTGATCCTTTTACCCAAATTTCTGTCTTGGTTTTTGTCACATCCAGTTGTAATTTTTGAAGTAAAAATTTTTTCAAGTTTAATTTTTCCTTTTTGGTGCTTCACACAATTTTTGAAGTTAGGAAATTTTATTTAGATAGTTTTTCTAAACCGTGAATCCTTCCTCCCTCGTCCATTTCCCGGCGAGGTCTTGTTAGGTGTTAGGTTAGTTAGCTATAGGGTGACCCTTCTCATCGTCACACTTGAGTTGGGTCGACGCGAGGTCGATTTTAGTGCACTTCTCCTTTGCCACACACTTGCACACGCAAGTAGCCCGACAATACATTACAGCCGTAATTGTTTGTCCTTTAGAGCAATGACGAATATGAGATTGAGATCTCATATGCTCGCGGAGGAGAATACCCAAGCCGTGTTCGCCGGCGCTGGGCTTTCTCGGACACCTCCGCCGTCGGGTGACTTAGACGCCAGGCGTCTATTCCCCGAAGCGTCGCGACGCCTCGACGGAGACGTCCCCCAGGTACGTACTACCGGGGAAAATCGTGAGTTGACGATGTCAACTACCTTGTCCCCGAGAAGTGTGCTGGACCAAGGTACTTTAGAGTCGAGCTTAGACGGAGGGAGGCAGCCTTCCCCGTCGGCTCAGGTAGGGTTGGTAATCGATTCCGCGGGAGTTGTCACAACTCCACCTTTGGAAGCCCGTTTGGAGCAATTTAGAATAACGAGAAATGTTTCTGTTTGTAGGTCGGAGGGCTACTCAGGAGTCCATGCTGGCGAAGCTCGTGAGGTACGCCCCTTTGGAATGCGCCGAAGCGCTCCGAGGTCATTGGGTGTGCCTCACGCACCACAGCGGAGGCCACAGGATACAGATGTGCATACCCTAAGGGAACCGGGTGATGCTGAGGCCCTAGTGGAGGAACTAGGGGGTGGTGGAAGGCTCTTGGAGGGAGTTGGGAATGCTCGCATTCCCATATCTCTCCAGGGGCGGGTTCAGTGTACCTCCCAAGGGAATCACTATGCACAGCCTGAATATGCAACAAGAGCTACGAAGGCAGATTTCGTGACGGGTGTCGGCAGGGACACGGAAGTTGCCACCCGAAATCCCTGGGTGACGACGTCCTTGCCCTCCAGGCAACTAGGAGCAGAGCGGTGGGTGGCTGAAGATGGGTTCGGAGGAATCCGAAACTTTGCGGAAGCCGTCCATCCACACCTTTTTACGAGACAAGTAAGTCTAAGCACTAAGATGACCAGAACGGAGGACTGGACGTTTCTCAAAATTTCGTGCGAGATCTTAGCTACTCGATCCACCAAGATCACTGCACTTAATTAAGAGAAAGTTGTCACTCACGTTTGCTTTCTTCCTTCTTGTTGCTTCTTCCGGTTGAAAAGGCTTTTGAGGTGTTTCTCAGTTTTCACAGCTTCCGTTTGATTCTTCAATCGCACTTGTTCACTGTTGAAAATCACAAGTTCTGAAGTGGCTTGTTGCGCGTGCGCGAACAATTTGCGGAGCAGCACACGTCTTGCTCGTACGGCGGCCAGACGTGTACTGGTAGCGAGTGACGCTAGCCTTGTCTCCACGGAGACTTCGTACAAGTTGATGTACAAATGTGGGATATATATTTCTGCAGACGCTGTTAAATAATATACGAAAAATAATGATTGTGAGTCTGATAATAATAATGATGTTTGGAATAAATATGAAAAAATTGTGGTTCAACAGTGGTCTAGCGTTTCAACAAGCTATGTGTATAGGGTGTCTCAAAACATATCATTTGAGAGAGAAAAATATGGCGGCTGCTCGTTTGATTTAGTATACCTGGTGTACCAACATATTATTTAAGAGAAAATAACATGGTGGGTGCTTGTCTTATTTAGTATACAGGGTGTCTCAAAACGTATAATTTAAGAGAAAAAAAATGGCGGCTGCTCGTTAGATTTAGTATACAGGGTGTCTCAAAACTTATCATTTAAGAGAAAAAAAATATGGCGGCTGCTCATTAGATTTAGTATACAGGGTGTCTCAAAACGTATAATTTAAGAGAAAAAAATGGCGGATGCTCGTTAGATTTAGTATACAGGGTGTCTCAAAACGCAAAGTTTATGAAAAATCATATAATTTGAGAGAAAAAAATCATGGCTGCTTAGGGCAGAGAAAAAGGTATCATTGGGGACATGGGGATTTAAAATACGAATCATCAAAAAATAAGCACTTCCGATTTGAAAAAATTGAGGTAGAAGAAAAGTAATAGTGAATTCGGATTATCCACATCGAGGAGAGTTCAAATATGCAATAAAATGGTCACTTCCGGTTTTCACTTCCGGTTGTCCGATTTCGATGATTTTGGCCTCAATGGATTCGTTTCGATGTCAAGAAACATTTTTAAGCATTATCCAATGCCAAAAGGGCATAGGAGGCTGTCTTCGTTATTAGTAAAGATACAGAAACGTGCGGGTACTCTAATAAGACAACTTTTATGGGGGATCAAGAAAATGACAGAATTTTCTTCCGTCAACTGCCATAATTGCCATAAACCTCACATTTTAAATGCGTTATGTACTCATCGCTCAAATGTTAGGAGTCGGTTCGTTAACGTTTGACATTTTTTGTATAGAACGTTGCTCAATATATCGGCGGCGCCTCACACTTGATATCTGTCAGTTGTCATTGGTAATATCGTTGAAGAAAAAAAAAAATATGTGACAAATAAACATGGTTGTACAGGTACATAAAAACATGGTGTTCAAAAACTATTCAAGATAGGAAAAAAACGCTCATAAGACGTTTCAATCCTAATCAAGAAGGTATACAGAGCATCTCATTTATAGAAAAAAAAATATGATGTTTTAACAGGAGTTTAGCGTTTCACCGTGCGATCCCAATCGGAAATGTATTACATGTCATTGAGACCGAATACGTCAGCGCTATCTATCATCAGGAAGGTGCCCAATCATTAAAAATTGAGATAGAGCATTGATAAGGGTCCAAATTTAGTTACTATCGGTCGTGCGATTTCAATAATTTCGACACCAATGGGTTTGTTTCGATGTCAAGAAACATTGTTAAGCATTTTCCAATGCCAAATGGGCATAGGACCCTAACTTCGTTATCAGTTAAGGTAGAAACATGCGGGTACTCTAATAAGACAACTTTTATGGGGGATCAAGTTTGATCAAAGCAGAACGAACTAACCTTATAAAACGTCTATTTTAGTCGCATTTTTGCATCTTTTACCGTTTCAAATTTTAGCTGTCTTTTTCGAACGAAAAAAAAACGGTTATTGTGGCCGCATTTTGGCATGTTTTAGCGTTTCTAATTTCAGTTGTTTTTTCGAACGAAAAAACGTGTATTTTGAGCAATTTTGAAATGCCAAATCTCCATAAGAAACATAGAGTTTTTCGGTTTAATTTAAGGCTGTTTTTTAGAACGCGAAAAACGTTTATTGTGGTTGCATTTTTGCATGTTGAAGCGTTTCAATTTTCAGTTGTGTTTTTGGAACGCGAAAAACGTATATTTTGATCACATTTTTTGCAGTTTGACTCTGTTTCTTTTTTTTGTATCCATTATCAGGTGGGTGGGGAGAGGGTTAAGCAACTTTAATTTCTTCTCGACATAAGACTTGTTTAATTGAAACCAATCTGATTAATTCCCGCCCATTGCAAGTATGCGGTCAGTTATTTCTCCAAGACTGTCCGAATCCATATACTCCAGACAAAAGCATTATAGTTTGACACCTCAATCATTGTTCTTAGTCTTTCCGTTAAAAAGTTATAGTCTAAATACTGTAGGTCATTTATTGGCCAAGTAGTCGAGATAATTTTAGATGCAAAGTATATGAGACCTAGAGGCACAACTGGTGTAGTTGAATCTCTTATAGCATTTTAATCTCGAGGAGTTTCAGATCCGAGTGCGATAAGTGAAATTTAGATATTTTTGTAAACTATTTTCTTTAGGAATTTTCAAACAGATGTTTTTTATTCAACCAAATGCTTCTTCACTACCAGTAAAGCTGAGTTATAACCTACGTGGTCAGTTTGATTTTAGTTGCAGAGCATCATAGGAGACCTAAGAACCCTATGGGTATAGTTTAATCTCTTATCGCATTATAATCTTGAGGAGTTTTAGATTTTAGTGTGATAAGGAAAATTTTGATATTTTTGTAAACTATTTTCTTTAGGAATTTTCAAATTGATGTTTTTTTTATTCAACCAAATGCTTCTTCACTACCAGTAAAGCTGTAGCTCAGCTATTACCTACGTGGTCAGTTTGATTTTAGTTGCAGAGCATCATAGGAGACCTAAGAACCCTATGGGTATAGTTTAATCTCTTATCGCATTATAATCTTGAGGAGTTTCAGATCTGAGTCTAGTAAGGAAAATTTTGATATTTTTGTAAACTATTTTCTTTAGGAATTTTCAAATTGATGTTTTTTTATTCAACCAAATGCTTCTTCACTACCAGTAAAGCTGAGTTATAACCAACGTGGTCAGTTTGATGTTAGTTGCAGAGCATCATAGGAGACCTAAGAACCCTATGGGTATAGTTTAATCTCTTATCGCATTATAATCTTGAGGAGTTTTAGATTTTAGTGTGATAAGGAAAATTTTGATATTTTTGTAAAATATTTTCTTTAGCAATTTTCAAACAGATGTTTTTTATTCAACCAAATGCTTCTTCACTACCAGTAAAGCTGTAGCTCAGCTATTACCTACGAGGTCAGTTTGATTTTAGTTGCAGAGCATCATAGGAGACCTAAGAACCCTATGGGTATAGTTTAATCTCTTATCGCATTATAATCTTGAGGAGTTTTAGATCTGAGTCTAGTAAGGAAAATTTTGATATTTTTGTAAACTATTTTCTTTAGGAATTTTCAAATTGATATTTTTTTATTCAACAAAATGCTTCTTCACTACCAGTAAAGCTGTAGCTCAGCTATTACCTACGTGGTCAGTTTGATTTTAGTTGCAGAGCATCATAGGAGACCTAAGAACCCTATGGGTATAGTTTAATCTCTTATCGCATTATAATCTTGAGGAGTTTTAGATTTTAGTGTGATAAGGAAAATTTTGATATTTTTGTATACTATTTTCTTTAGGAATTTTCAAACAGATGTTTTTTATTCAACCAAATGCTTCTTCACTACCAGTAAAGCTGTAGCTCAGCTATTACCTACGTGGTCAGTTTGATTTTAGTTGCAGAGCATCATAGGAGACCTAAGAACCCTATGGGTATAGTTTAATCTCTTATCGCATTATAATCTTGAGGAGTTTTAGATCTGAGTCTAGTAAGGAAAATTTTGATATTTTTGTAAACTATTTTCTTTAGGAATTTTCAAATTGATGTTTTTTTATTCAACAAAATGCTTCTTCACTACCAGTAAAGCTGTAGCTCAGCTATTACCTACGTGGTCAGTTTGATTTTAGTTGCAGAGCATCATAGGAGACCTAAGAACCCTATGGGTATAGTTTAATCTCTTATCGCATTATAATCTTGAGGAGTTTTAGATCTGAGTCTAGTAAGGAAAATTTTGATATTTTTGTAAACTATTTTCTTTAGGAATTTTCAAATTGATGTTTTTTTATTCAACAAAATGCTTCTTCACTACCAGTAAAGCTGTAGCTCAGCTATTACCTACGTGGTCAGTTTGATTTTAGTTGCAGAGCATCATAGGAGACCTAAGAACCCTATGGGTATAGTTTAATCTCTTATCGCATTATAATCTTGAGGAGTTTTAGATTTTAGTGTGATAAGGAAAATTTTGATATTTTTGTATACTATTTTCTTTAGGAATTTTCAAACAGATGTTTTTTATTCAACCAAATGCTTCTTCACTACCAGTAAAGCTGTAGCTCAGCTATTACCTACGAGGTCAGTTTGATTTTAGTTGCAGAGCATCATAGGAGACCTAAGAACCCTATGGGTATAGTTTAATCTCTTATCGCATTATAATCTTGAGGAGTTTTAGATCTGAGTCTAGTAAGGAAAATTTTGATATTTTTGTAAACTATTTTCTTTAGGAATTTTCAAATTGATGTTTTTTTATTCAACCAAATGCTTCTTCACTACCAGTAAAGCTGAGTTATAACCAACGTGGTCAGTTTGATGTTAGTTGCAGAGCATCATAGGAGACCTAAGAACCCTATGGGTATAGTTTAATCTCTTATCGCATTATAATCTTGAGGAGTTTTAGATTTTAGTGTGATAAGGAAAATTTTGATATTTTTGTAAAATATTTTCTTTAGGAATTTTTAAACAGATGTTTTTTATTCAACCAAATGCTTCTTCACTACCAGTAAAGCTGTAGCTCAGCTATTACCTACGTGGTCAGTTTGATTTTAGTTGCAGAGCATCATAGGAGACCTAAGAACCCTATGGGTATAGTTTAATCTCTTATCGCATTATAATCTTGAGGAGTTTTAGATCTGAGTCTAGTAAGGAAAATTTTGATATTTTTGTAAACTATTTTCTTTAGGAATTTTCAAATTGATGTTTTTTTATTCAACCAAATGCTTCTTCACTACCAGTAAAGCTGTAGCTCAGCTATTACCTACGTGGTCAGTTTGATTTTAGTTGCAGAGCATCATAGGAGACCTAAGAACCCTATGGGTATAGTTTAATCTCTTATCGCATTATAATCTTGAGGAGTTTTAGATTTTAGTGTGATAAGGAAAATTTTGATATTTTTGTAAAATATTTTCTTTAGGAATTTTCAAACAGATGTTTTTTATTCAACCAAATGCTTCTTCACTACCAGTAAAGCTGTAGCTCAGCTATTACCTACGTGGTCAGTTTGATTTTAGTTGCAGAGCATCATAGGAGACCTAAGAACCCTATGGGTATAGTTTAATCTCTTATCGCATTATAATCTTGAGGAGTTTTAGATCTGAGTCTAGTAAGGAAAATTTTGATATTTTTGTAAACTATTTTCTTTAGGAATTTTCAAATTGATGTTTTTTTATTCAACAAAATGCTTCTTCACTACCAGTAAAGCTGTAGCTCAGCTATTACCTACGTGGTCAGTTTGATTTTAGTTGCAGAGCATCATAGGAGACCTAAGAACCCTATGGGTATAGTTTAATCTCTTATCGCATTATAATCTTGAGGAGTTTCAGATCTGAGTCTAGTAAGGAAAATTTTGATATTTTTGTAAACTATTTTCTTTAGGAATTTTCAAATTGAAGTTTTTTTATTCAAACAAATGCTTCTTCACTATCAATAAAGCTGAGTTATAACCAACGTGATCAGTTTGATTTTAGACGCAGAGCATCATAGGGGACCTAAGTGCCCTATTGGCATAGCATTTCATCCAAGAATTCGAAATATGTAAAAATGATTATTCAATAGATGGCTGACAACAGTAAGGAAAACATTGTTATGACTAAACTTACTACAGTATGTCAGGAACGATATATCCAGTATTAAGAATCCAACCTCATATGTCTCCATTATCGGAAACAAATTTCATTCATATTATCCGTTACAAGCGGTATTCGAGGTCTTGTTATCAGTTATGGAAAAGTTTGGATGCCGGATGCTCCATCCGTATGTGGTCATTATCTAAGCCGCAGAAAAACAAATATTGTAGTTATCAGTTATGAAAAAACCGCAAACATTAGAAGTTTCAACAGAATTGTTTATTATCTGAACCACAGAGAAGCAAATATCGCCATGAGAATCAGTACTTTGCGGGGTTCTGGAAGCTAGTTTATTTGTGATCGTCCTGGCAGCAGTCCATAATTATTTAGTGCTCTGATTCCATTGAAAAACATTTTATTTGACAGTGATAGAAGTAGTTTATAATACTTCAACGAT
Organism: Chrysolina americana; assembly: GCA_958502065.1. Lineage (NCBI taxonomy): Eukaryota > Metazoa > Arthropoda > Insecta > Coleoptera > Chrysomelidae > Chrysolina > Chrysolina americana. The sequence goes on from OY293416.1 coordinate 41,308,025, forward strand.
TTGTGCAGCAAAGTAAGTGTTTGAGATTTTTTCACTTTTGCTCAAGTGTTTGTACGTTTGCTTTCGTGTGTTCTGAAAGTTCATAACGATTTCCAAGTCGAAGCGATTCAATAGCTTATCATAAAATTAAAATAAAATTGATTTTATTGCGCGGTAATGTAGTCTTGTCTCACTAAAACAGTGTTTTTCGTTTAGGGGAAATTGTTGCCTGGAGGCTATCAAAGAACTGTATTTTCTCTAGTTGGTTGCATTTTTACCTAGCTTCGATATATTTCATTCGGGTAAATTCGTGTTTATATCCATATTTCATTAGAATAAACTCATGTTTCCATACAATATTTTTCTTCTTAGTAAGCAAAGAGTTCATTCATACATACAATATTTTTTGTTTAACTTATATTCATAAATATGATTCGCTATTGTTTCTATACAACATTTATTTCACCGTTTGGAGAATTTTTACTAATTTATTTCATTCATATAAACTCGTGATTACATACAATATTTTTCTTCGTTAGTAAGTGAAGAATTCATTCTTACATACAATTTTTTTGTTCCGCTTATATTCATAAATATGATTCACTAATGTTTCTGTACAACATTTTTTCACCGTTTGGAGAATTTTTAATAATTTATTTTATTCATATAAACTCGTGATTCCATACAATATTTTTCTTCGTTAGTAGATAAAGAGTTCGTTCATTTTCACGCTATGTTTCCATACAATTTTTTTGTTTGTTCAGTTCAGACCATTTTTTATTGACATATTTAATTCGCCGAAGCATTTATATTCGTAGATATGATCCACAACATATGTTTCTATACATAATTTTTCTCCTCTTGGTTAGAATTTTTATTGATATGTTTCATTCGTAAAACTAGTGACAACTGATTGTACGGAATATTAACCAGCGATTTGATATAGCATTCCCTAATGAGTTTCAAACAATCATATCGACATGCAGCGTTGATTCATAATTTTTATATCAAATTCGAAATGTTTAAGTAGCCATTTCTAGTGAAAAATTCAAGATTCAGTTTGAGATGTTTAGGATGTTACCCCATTTATTTCAGCTGAAAATTTAGAAAATTTGTTATTACTTTATAATATTTCAATAGGATTTAAATCAGGGTGTTGAGGAGGTCATCTCTTTTACATCAGATTCGACATGTTTAAGTCGCCATTTTTTCTGATAAAATTCAAGATTCAGTTTGAGATGTTTAGGACGTTACCACATTTATTTCGGCTGGAAATATTGAAAAATTTGTTAGTGTCTTTTAATTTTTTTCCAATAGGATATAAATCAGGGTGTTGAGGAGACCACCTCTTTTATATCAGATTCGGCATGTTTAAGTCGCCATTTATACTGAAAAATTCAAGATTCAGTTTAGGATGTTTTAGGATGTCACCCCATTTATTTCAGCTGAAATTTAAAAAAATTGTTATTGCTTTATAATTTTTCAATAGGATTTAAATCGGGGTGTTGAGAAGGTCATCTCTTTTACATCAGATTCGACATGTTTAAGTGGCCATTCTTACTGAAAAAATCAAGATTCAGTTTGAGATGTTTTAGGATATCAGCCCATTTATTTCATCTAAAAAATAAAAAAATAAATGATATTACCTTACAATTTTTCGAAAAGATTCAAAGTAGGGTGTTGTGAGGGTCACATCATTTATAGGATTCAGATTGGGGTGTTGAGGAGGTCGCTTCATAGTTAACGCAACCAATTTTATCGCAATTTCGTTTAGGTGTAGCACGCGTTGTTAGGGACGTTAGAAGGAATATAAAATATATTACCAATACAATATCCGCGAGTCTCATAATTTCATACTGTGGGCATTATTGTTTTTTTTTTGTACTATATATAACTTCAAATCTTGTGAGGTTGATGGTTTCAAGCTTTCTTTTTGAAAAGTAATAATTTATATCAATAATTTTAAAAGGGGTAGAGAGTTGATGTGTTCTCCATCCTCAAGTTGAATGAACGCTAGTTTCTTGGCTAATGCGGTGAACTTGGAATGGAATAAAACATATTTTTGAATGATATTAAATATCTGTTGTCTACAAGAGGACCTCTACATAATCTATGATTCGTAATTTGTTCATTTTCTTTTCTGAAACCGATTGCTAATATACTATTTTGTTGTTCTACGTTACCATTTCGTTGATCTATATTATCAACATAACTGGGAGCTTGCTATGAGTGTTTCTTCTTTTTGGGAGGAAACAATAATGAAATAATGTTTCGCTATTTCCATGAGCGGTTGGCGTTCACTGATTCATAGGATTCATATTTCTGTTTGTAGGCATTCGTTAGTATTAAAATGTTTTTTTGTAAACACACAGGTCTTTGGCCGTATAATATTGAGGACCACATTTCAATAATAGTTGAAGTAGTCCTTTCGTAAGAATAAAATGTTTATTTTCAATAATAAGTTCATTGTTTTCATATTGTAAAGGGGTATTGCCAATATCATATCCATATGTGCCAGATTAGCCAAGAAGTATGGAATAACAACGAAACTGTGTATTGGAACGAAGTTTTACTCGAATGGGGTTACAATTACACCGCATTTCTGGATTAAGCATAATCAAATAGTATATGATCCTACTGATGTAATAGTGAAAAATTATTTTCCCCATCAAAATAAATCAACATTGAAGAAAGGAATGTTTATGCGTAATACTGATGAAGATACCAAAATGATTAATATTTATCATGATTTCAAAAAAACCAAGTCCACAGCAGAGTACTTTGATGGAGCTCCAAAAAGTCTATTGGAAATACGAAAACATATTCATGATGTTGTAGATGAAATTATAAACAGAAAAAATGTAAACTCTCTGAAATAAATGATTTTTAAAATAATGATTTGTGTGTGTGTGTGTAAGTTCCCTCGGCTGATGACATAATATATTGAAACCTCATTATGATATATTTATTTATGCCTCTGTTGCTTGCCTGGTTTCCATACAGCTGAAAATACACTACCAAAAATCGGTAAGTCAGCTCGGCAAATAATAATAATAATAGACGTCCTCTACTCGCACATATTATATCTTTGAGTATAGTCTATGAGTGTTTATGATTAATGTGTAGGCGGAAAGAATCAAATCAGTTGATCCCAGGAGAACACTAAAATCCGAATCAAGCCAACTGAAGTAAGAAAAAGTGATACCAACTTAAAAGTGATATAATAGTCTGTCGCAGGGCAGGCTCGCCGCGCTCCTACGATGATTTTTTTTGTGTATGGTCACCTTTAGTGAGCCATTTTTACACTTAATAACTCTCAATTTTCACCTAGAAGCCAGTCGAATAATATTAGATTTTTGCATTATATTCAGGTCACTAGTCTAGTCTCACCCTGTATGATGTAAAGTCCCAATCTCCACCCAGTGGAACTCCACTGTACGTAGTTTTACCGATTTACCGGAAATTCCTGACTAGTTTTCAATTTTATTAATTTGTGGCCCCAAACAGTCGAGCACCCGGTATACAGAACACTTAGAGCAAGGTTTCGACACGCTAGTCTCTTGTTGGGTGGAAAGATTCCGTGGCTCCATTTGTTTTCACAAATTATTTTATTTCAATTCGATTTCTCATCAGGTTGGCCAAATCGGAAAACGGGTATAGATTCCTCGGCGAAGGAATACGTGTATTTCTTCGGCGTTCAAGAATCACGTTGGTTTATGGTTTTTCTCGGGGCTCTCCGAATATCGGACCGCCCTAGGAATCGAGATATCTGAAATTCTGACTTTCAATATCTCCCTAGATCTGGGGAGTATTTAGTGACTTTTGTCAAATACTCCCTAGAAAACGCAGGTAACGGGACTTTAACGGTCATTTGCCCAAATCCCGCGCGTTTTCGCGAGCTAGGGTTTTGTTCAGCCAAGGGCGACGCCCACTTTGGCCCTCTAGGCCAATGGGTGTCGCGGATTCAGCAGTCAGGATTGCATAAATATGCAAGCAGCGAAGCAGCAGATAGCCACTCTTTCTTGTCGAATTGCAGTGTAATAATCAATTTCGTGTTTCCGTTAAATAACTTACGTTTGTTTGGCTTTGCCTTTTGTCTCTGCAATTCATCGTTTTGGCTAGCAGTTAGAGTCAGGTTCTCGGTAATAATAATTCAGTTCACAGTAGATTCATAACGTTTTGTTTCTATCTTAAAAGGGTTAGACTCACTTGTACGGTTTACAGGTGTTTTATTCGCGCTACGAAAGTACGTTGATAGGTAGTTTAACTCTCGAGCAATAATCAGTGTAAAGTGATATTTTGCAACGGACACTTAGGGATTTAACTTCATCAAAGTTATTTCCCGACTTAATACCTGTACGCGACGTTGACGAAAAATCCCCATCGTATGAAAAGGGGTCAGGCACCAAAACGAGATCTCACCTGATACAATCGGCTCGATCGTAGAGTTCCACGAAGATTGTATCGTTCGAGCTTAAATTCCTCGGCCTGTCAAGACATCATTAGCTGCGACTTTGTCGTTGGCGAGCCACATTTCCTGTGGTACCTAGGGGTTTCGCGTCCTTCCCATACCTATTTCCTGCGGCTGTTCTCGGCTTTTCCACCTGAGACAGTCTGGTTAGGCTCCGTGATCCTTTTACCCAAATCTCTGTCTTGGTTTTTGTCACATCCAGTTGTAATTTTTGAAGTAAAAATTTTTCAAGTTTAATTTTCCTTTTTGGTGCTTCACACAAATTTTGAAGTTAGGAAATTTTATTTAGATAGTTTTTCTAAACCGTGAATCCTTCCTCCCTCGTCCATTTCCCGGCGAGGTCTTGTTAGGTGTTAGGTTAGTTAGCTATAGGGTGACCCTTCTCATCGTCACACTTGAGTTGGGTCGACGCGAGGTCGATTTTAGTGCACTTCTCCTTTGCCACACACTTGCACACGCAAGTAGCCCGACAATACATTACAGCCGTAATTGTTTGTCCTTTAGAGCAATGACGAATATGAGATTGAGATCTCATATGCTCGCGGAGGAGAATACCCAAGCCGTGTTTGCCGGCGCTGGGCTTTCTCGGACACCTCCACCGTCGGGTGACTTAGACGCCAGGCGTCTATTCCCCGAAGCGTCGCGACGCCTCGACGGAGACGTCCCCCAGGTACGTACTACCGGGGAAAATCGTGAGTTGACGATGTCAACTACCTTGTCCCCGAGAAGTGTGCTGGACCAAGGTACTTTAGAGTCGAGCTTAGACGGAGGGAGGCAGCCTTCCCCGTCGGCTCAGGTAGGGTTAGTAATCGATTCCGCGGGAGTTGTCACAACTCCACCTTTGGAAGCCCGTTTGGAGCAATTTCGATTAACCAGAAATGTATCTGTTTGCAGGTCGGAGGGCTACGAAGGAGTCCGTGCTGGCGAAGCTCGTGAGGTACGCCACCTCGGAATGCGCCGAAGCGCTCCGGGGTCATCGGGTGTGCCCCACGCACCACAGCGGAGGCCGGATATAGATGTGCATACCCTAAGGGAACCGGGTGATGCTGAGGCCCTAGTGGAAGAACTAGGGGGTGGTGGAAGGCTCTCGGAGGGAGTTGGGAATGCTCGCATTCCCATATCTCTCCAGGGGCGGGTTCAGCGTACCTCCCAAGGGATACATTATGCACAGCCAATTCAAGCAACAAGAGCTACGAAGGCAGATTTCGAGTCAGGTGTCGGCTGGGACACGGGAGTTGCCACCCGAAATCCCTGGGTGACGACGTCCTTGCCCTCCAGGTCACTTGGAGCAGAGCGGTGGGCGGCTGAAGAGGGTTTCGGAGAAATCCGAAACTTTGCGGAAGCCGTCCATCCACACCTTTTTACGAGACAAGTCTGTCGCAGGGCAGGCTCGCCGCGCTCCTACGATGATTTTTTTGTGTATGGTCACCTTTAGTGAGCCATTTTTACACTTAATAACTCTCAATTTTCACCTAGAAGCCAGTCGAATAATATTAGATTTTTGCATTATATTCAGGTCACTAGTCTAGTCTCACCCTGTATGATGTAAAGTCCCAATCTCCACCCAGTGGAACTCCACTGTACGTAGTTTTACCGATTTACCGGAAATTCCTGACTAGTTTTCAATTTTATTAATTTGTGGCCCCAAACAGTCGAGCACCCGGTATACAGAACACTTAGAGCAAGGTTTCGACACGCTAGTCTCTTGTTGGGTGGAAAGATTCCGTGGCTCCATTTGTTTTCACAAATTATTTTATTTCAATTCGATTTCTCATCAGGTTGGCCAAATCGGAAAACGGGTATAGATTCCTCGGCGAAGGAATACGTGTATTTCTTCGGCGTTCAAGAATCACGTTGGTTTATGGTTTTTCTCGGGGCTCTCCGAATATCGGACCGCCCTAGGAATCGAGATATCTGAAATTCTGACTTTCAATATCTCCCTAGATCTGGGGAGTATTTAGTGACTTTTGTCAAATACTCCCTAGAAAACGCAGGTAACGGGACTTTAACGGTCATTTGCCCAAATCCCGCGCGTTTTCGCGAGCTAGGGTTTTGTTCAGCCAAGGGCGACGCCCACTTTGGCCCTCTAGGCCAATGGGTGTCGCGGATTCAGCAGTCAGGATTGCATAAATATGCAAGCAGCGAAGCAGCAGACAGCCACTCTTTCTTGTCGAATTGCAGTGTAATAATCAATTTCGTGTTTCCGTTAAATAACTTACGTTTGTTTGGCTTTGCCTTTTGTCTCTGCAATTCATCGTTTTGGCTAGCAGTTAGAGTCAGGTTCTCGGTAATAATAATTCAGTTCACAGTAGATTCATAACGTTTTGTTTCTATCTTAAAAGGGGTTAGACTCACTTGTACGGTTTACAGGTGTTTTATTCGCGCTACGAAAGTACGTTGATAGGTAGTTTAACTCTCGAGCAATAATCAGTGTAAAGTGATCTTTTGCAACGGACACTTAGGGATTTAACTTCATCAAAGTTATTTCCCGACTTAATACCTGTACGCGACGTTGACGAAAAATCCCCATCGTATGAAAAGGGGTCAGGCACCAAAACGAGATCTCACCTGATACAATCGGCTCGATCGTAGAGTTCCACGAAGATTGTATCGTTCGAGCTTAAATTCCTCGGCCTGTCAAGACATCATTAGCTGCGACTTTGTCGTTGGCGAGCCACATTTCCTGTGGTACCTAGGGGTTTCGCGTCCTTCCCATACCTATTTCCTGCGGCTGTTCTCGGCTTTTCCACCTGAGACAGTCTGGTTAGGCTCCGTGATCCTTTTACCCAAATCTCTGTCTTGGTTTTTGTCACATCCAGTTGTAAATTTTTGAAGTAAAATTTTTTCAAGTTTAATTTTTCCTTTTTGGTGCTTCACACAATTTTGAAGTTAGGAAATTTTATTTAGATAGTTTTTCTAAACCGTGAATCCTTCCTCCCTCGTCCATTTCCCGGCGAGGTCTTGTTAGGTGTTAGGTTAGTTAGCTATAGGGTGACCCTTCTCATCGTCACACTTGAGTTGGGTCGACGCGAGGTCGATTTTAGTGCACTTCTCCTTTGCCACACACTTGCACACGCAAGTAGCCCGACAATACATTACAGCCGTAATTGTTTGTCCTTTAGAGCAATGACGAATATGAGATTGAGATCTCATATGCTCGCGGAGGAGAATACCCAAGCCGTGTTCGCCGGCGCTGGGCTTTCTCGGACACCTCCGCCGTCGGGTGACTTAGACGCCAGGCGTCTATTCCCCGAAGCGTCGCGACGCCTCGACGGAGACGTCCCCCAGGTACGTACTACCGGGGAAAATAGTGAGTTGACGATGTCAACTACCTTGTCCCCGAGAAGTGTGCTGGACCAAGGTACTTTAGAGTCGAGCTTAGACGGAGGGAGGCAGCCTTCCCCGTCGGCTCAGGTAGGGTTAGTAATCGATTCCGCGGGAGTTGTCACAACTCCACCGTTGGAAGCCCGTTTTGAGCAATTCCGTTTAACGAGAAATGTTTCTGTTTGTAGGTCGGAGGGCTACTCAGGAGTCCATGCTGGCGAAGCTCGTGAGGTACGCCCCCTCGGAATGCGCTGAAGCGCTCCGAGGTCATTGGGTGTGCCTCACGCACAACAGCCAAGGCCAGAAGTAGATGTGCATACCCTAAGGGAACCGGGTGATGCTGAGGCCCTAGTGGAAGAACTAGGGGGTGGTGGAAGGCTCTCGGAGGGAGTTGGGAATGCTCGCATTCCCATATCTCTCCAGGGGCGGGTTCAGCGTACCTCAGAAGGGATACCATATGCACGGCCTGAACAAGCAGTAAGAGCTAGAAAGGCAGATCTTGAATCAGGTGTCGGCTGGGACACGGAAGTTGCCACCCGAAATCCCTGGGTGACGACGTCCTTGCCCTCCAGGTCACTTGGAGCAGAGCGATGGGCGGCTGAGGATGGTTTCGGAGAAATCCGAAACTTTGCGGAAGCTGTCCATCCACACCGGATTACGAGACAAGTCTTTTAATAATATTATGAGGGTTGGACGGAAGACTGAACGGTAAATCAAATGAGATGTGTGTCATAGTCCCCCAGAAACACCAATATTTGAATTCGATTTTTCGCGAAAGTTCGTAAAAATTCATAAAAGAAATCCTCTCGAAAAATCTCATTTCGAGAGAAATCTAGAAGAGAATTCATATTCGCAAATAAGCTCCGCCCACCGTCGACCACGCGTCCTGATTGGTCAGGCGCGTTGTTCGGCCGATCGGGCCAACATATAAATATAAGCGTTCTGGCTCGATTCTTCGCCAGTTTCCAGCCAGCCACTTAGCTGGACACTTTCCGATGGCCCACGGGGGTCCGGAAATAATGAGTTTTCAACCGATTTTTATTTTATATTTTATATTGGTGTTTCTGGTGTTCAGTCTGAAAATCTACGGCCTGGCTTTACTGTGCTCAGTGAGATTTCGGTGGGAAACACAACCCACTGAAGAAAGAATTCGTACTGACACAATGATGGATGCAATACTGAGAGTCTTTTTCAAGACTCAATCAGTAATCAGAATTCGAGAAATAAATAAAATAAAGAGTATCCAAAATAGTCCCAAAACAAATATAAATTTTGGCAACTTTGGGCCGTCGGGATGGAATCCAATGCTACCCGGCGCTTTTCCGTCCAAATCCCGACCTGCCCATAGATTGACATGGCGCCCGAGCAGGGACTATTTTTGGAAAAGTTCCAAACTGTTCTCAGTGGAGAACGGGATCCCTGAAGAAGAGGGATTTTGGATACGATAATGAAGAAGTGAAGGAAATAATGGTTTGGACTAATGGAAGAAACGAGGCCTGAAGATTTTTGGGATGGACTTGCAAAGCGGCCTCCAGTACAGCTAAGGTGGAAATGAGAATACCTTGCAGCTTGTGGGTAAGAATAGTATTGCACTATTTCCAGCAGCCAGCCGTCGTTCCCATGCCAGGAGGCTGGGGTAATTCGACACAGTAAAACTGCCTCGCCGACGTTGGTTGCTCCTTAGCCAGTGGGCAAGGGCAAGTAAACCATGGTTATTTCTTGAGAAATCAAGGCTGTATGAAAGGGGAAATTTTGCCAAGAAAATCCGGGAATCGAAGACCAAGTGGAAGCCTGAAGCCAAACCATATCCTTTTTGGTGAAAATTGCGAACATTTTTCTGACATTTTTTTCCGAAAAATATTTTTTTCGATGGACATTTTTTATGAACTTTGATTGCTGTTTTCAATGTACTGACTATACATTTGTTTTTCAGCAAAAATTTTGTACATATGTTGGTTTTACTAATCATAGTTTGCTTTTCAGCATTTGTACATATTTATGATAATTTTATGTTTAGGGATTGTAAATACTAATCATAATTTGATTTTCAGCTTTTGTACATATTTTTTTGATAATTGTACATATTAATCATAAGTTCTCTTTTAGCATACTTTTATTGTACTAATTATAAGTTTTATCCTTCTAGCTTATTATCAAAAGAATTCGAATATGTTTAATTAACAAAGGCTTATGCCCATGTGAAAAAAAAACGGTCCTTTTCAGGACAACACCACCGACATTTCACACAGAAAGCCACAATGACACAATGATGGATGCAATACTGAGAGTCTTTTTCAAGACTCAATCAGTAATCAGAATTCGAGAAATAAATAAAATAAAGAGTATCCAAAATAGTCCCAAAACAAATATAAATTTTGGCAACTTTGGGCCGTCGGGATGGAATCCAATGCTACCCGGCGCTTTTCCGTCCAAATCCCGACCTGCCCATAGATTGACATGTGCTTATCCTATGAAGAAAAATCCTCATCACTTAGTTTATTCCCAGCAATTATTGAAGATGGACGTAATACGATTATTTTTTGGTCATCAAGCTGTTAAGAAAATTAGGCACTTGAATATCAAAAATGATCTGATTCAACAGTGGTATTATGATAGAAAAATCTCATGTTACATTATTTACATCAACGATAAACCAACAGCATTTGCGTTACTATCAACCATGGATTTTGACCCTTTGAAGAAACATTCTAAGCCGAAAACCCTCAATTATATTCATACGTTGGCGGAGTACCGTAGAAAAGGATATGCATTTAAACTCATCAATCACATTAAGAATCACGAAGAATTTAAAGCGTTTTGCAGTAATAAGGAATCCGAACTGTTATTTGAAAAATGTGGTTGTACTTATTGGGGTGAAATGATATGTCCAATGTTTAGATATCCATAATAAAAGATATAAAAATTTTAGAGTTTTTTTTTTCGATAATATTACACAATTTTAATATCAATGCAGTATATGTCAGTTGAGCTTTGCGCCGTTGGTTATGAGTGGTTTGGTAGGGTGTAGTTACGCATATATAGACTTGTTGGAGTGTAGCGAATTCAGTTGCATTCAATATGTCGCATAACACAACATCCAATTTATGCGCTGTAAACAACCCAATTCCTAAATGAAACGGAATCTGAGAGCAGCAAAGAATGATCGAATCTGACACATATGGATATGATATTGGCAATACCCCTTTACAATATGAAAACAATGAACTTATTATTGAAAATAAACATTTTATTCTTACGAAAGGACTACTTCAACTATTATTGAAATGTGGTCCTCAATATTATACGGCCAAAGACCTGTGTGTTTACAAAAAAACATTTTAATACTAACGAATGCCTACAAACAGAAATATAAATCCTATGAATCAGTGAACGCCAACCGCTCATGGAAATAGCGAAACATTATTTCATTATTGTTTCCTCCCAAAAATAAGAAACACTCATAGCAAGCTCCCAGTTATGTTGATAATATAGATCAACGAAATGGTAACGTAGAACAACAAAATAGTATATTAGCAATCGGTTTCAGAAAAGAAAATGAACAAATTACGAATCATAGATTATGTAGAGGTCCTCTTGTAGACAACAGATATTTAACATCATTCAAAAATATGTTTTATTCCATTCCAAGTTCACCGCATTAGCCAAGAAACTAGCGGTCATTCAACTTGAGGATGGAGAACACATCAACTCTCTCCCCCTTTTAAAATTATTGATATGAATTATTACTTTTCAAAAAGAAAGCTTGAAACCATCAACCTCACAAGATTTAAAGTTGTATATAGTACAAAAAAAAAAAACAATAATGCCCACAGTATGAAATTATGAGACTCGCGGATATTGTATTGGTAATATATTTTATATTCCTTCTAACGTCCCTAACAACGCGTGCTACACCTAAACGAAATTGCGATAAAATTGGTTGCGTTAACTATGAAGCGACCTCCTCAACATCCCAATCTGAATCCTATAAATGATGTGACCCTCACAACACCCTGCTTTGAATCTTTTCGAAAAATTGTAAGGTAATATAATTTTTTTTTTATTTTTTAGATGAAATAAATGGGCTGATATCCTAAAACATCTCAAACTGAATCTTGATTTTTTCAGTAAGAATGGTCACTTAAACATGTCGAATCTGATGTAAAAGAGATGACCTTCTCAACACCCCGATTTAAATCCTATTGAAAAATTATAAAGCAATAACAATTTTTTTAAATTTCAGCTGAAATAAATGGGGTGACATCCTAAAACATCCTAAACTGAATCTTGAATTTTTCAGTATAAATGGCGACTTAAACATGCCGACTCTGATATAAAAGAGGTGGTCTCCTCAACACCCTGATTTATATCCTATTGGAAAAAAATTATAAGACAATAACAAATTTTTCAATATTTTCAGTTGAAATAAATGTGGTAACGTCCTAAACATCTCAAACTGAATCTTGAATTTTATCAGAAAAAATGGCGACTTAAACATGTCGAATCTGATGTAAAAGAGATGACCTCCACAACACCCTGATTTAAATCCTATTGAAATATTATAAAGTAATAACAAATTTTCTAAATTTTCAGCTGAAATAAATGGGGTAACATCCTAAACATCTCAAACTGAATCTTGAATTTTTCACTAGAAATGGCTACTTAAACATTTCGAATTTGATATAAAAATTATGAATCAACGCTGCATGTCGATATGATTGTTTGAAACTCATTAGGGAATGCTATATCAAATCGCTGGTTAATATTCCGTACAATCAGTTGTCACTAGTTTTACGAATGAAATATATCAATAAAAATTCTAACTAAGAGGAGAAAAATTATGTATAGAAACATATGTTGTGGATCATATCTACGAATATAAATGCTTCGGCGAATTAAATATGTCAATAAAAAATGGTCTGAACTGAACAAACAAAAAAATTGTATGGAAACATAGCGTGAAAATGTATTGAAAAAAATAATGTATGTAAGAATGAACTCTTTATCTACTAACGAAGAAAAATATTGTATGGAATCACGAGTTTATATGAATGAAATAAATTAGTAAAAATTCTCCAAACGGTGAAATAAATGTTGTATAGAAACATTAGCGAATCATATTTATGAATATAAGTTAAACAAAAAATATTGAATGTATGAATGAACTCTTTGCTTACTAAGAAGAAAAATATTGTATGGAAACATGAGTTTATTCTAATGAAATATGGATATAAACACGAATTTACCCGAATGAAATATATCGAAGCTAGGTAAAAATGCAACCAACTAGAGAAAATACAGTTCTTTGATAGCCTCCAGGCAACAATTTCCCCTAAACGAAAAACACTGTTTTAGTGAGACAAGACTACATTACCGCGCAATAAAATCAATTTTATTTTACTTTTATGATAAGCTATTGAATCGCTTCGAATTGGAAATCGTTATGAACTTTCAGAACACACGAAAGCAAACGTACAAACACTTGAGCAAAAGTGAAAAAATCTCAAACACTTACTTTGCTGCACAAATCGTTGAAGTATTATAAACTACTTCTATCACTGTCAAATAAAATGTTTTTCAATGGAATCAGAGCACTAAATAATTATGGACTGCTGCCAGGACGATCACAAATAAACTAGCTTCCAGAACCCCGCAAAGTACTGATTCTCATGGCGATATTTGCTTCTCTGTGGTTCAGATAATAAACAATTCTGTTGAAACTTCTAATGTTTGCGGTTTTTTCATAACTGATAACTACAATATTTGTTTTTCTGCGGCTTAGATAATGACCACATACGGATGGAGCATCCGGCATCCAAACTTTTCCATAACTGATAACAAGACCTCGAATACCGCTTGTAACGGATAATAATAGTCCAGTACATTTCGGAATAAATTTTTGCGAACTGTTTGGAAAAGTAAACAAAATTCAATTTACATATAGTTTTCTATTCCTATTACATGACTGGATACTTCACACATATCGTCGCTTAATTCGGTACGTTTACTTACAAAACATAATTGCTGCTTGCAATCAAAGCTATGAAATTTGTTTCCGATAATGGAGACATATGAGGTTGGATTCTTAATACTGGATATATCGTTCCTGACATACTGTAGTAAGTTTAGTCATAACAATGTTTTCCTTACTGTTGTCAGCCATCTATTGAATAATCATTTTTACATATTTCGAATTCTTGGATGAAATGCTATGCCAATAGGGCACTTAGGTCCCCTATGATGCTCTGCGTCTAAAATCAAACTGATCACGTTGGTTATAACTCAGCTTTATTGATAGTGAAGAAGCATTTGTTTGAATAAAAAAACATCAATTTGAAAATTCCTAAAGAAAATAGTTTACAAAAATATCAAAATTTTCCTTATCACACTAAAATCTAAAACTCCTCAAGATTATAATGCGATAAGAGATTAAACTATACCCATAGGGTTCTTAGGTCTCCTATGATGCTCTGCAACTAAAATCAAACTGACCACGTAGGTAATAGCTGAGCTACAGCTTTACTGGTAGTGAAGAAGCATTTTGTTGAATAAAAAAACATCAATTTGAAAATTCCTAAAGACAATAGTTTACAAAAATATCAAAATTTTCCTTACTAGACTCAGATCTAAAACTCCTCAAGATTATAATGCGATAAGAGATTAAACTATACCCATAGGGTTCTTAGGTCTCCTATGATGCTCTGCAACTAAAATCAAACTGACCACGTAGGTAATAGCTGAGCTACAGCTTTACTGGTAGTGAAGAAGCATTTGGTTGAATAAAAAACATCTGTTTGAAAATTCCTAAAGAAAATATTTTACAAAAATATCAAAATTTTCCTTATCACACTAAAATCTAAAACTCCTCAAGATTATAATGCGATAAGAGATTAAACTATACCCATAGGGTTCTTAGGTCTCCTATGATGCTCTGCAACTAACATCAAACTGACCACGTTGGTTATAACTCAGCTTTACTGGTAGTGAAGAAGCATTTGGTTGAATAAAAAAACATCAATTTGAAAATTCCTAAAGAAAATAGTTTACAAAAATATCAAAATTTTCCTTACTAGACTCAGATCTGAAACTCCTCAAGATTATAATGCGATAAGAGATTAAACTATACCCATAGGGTTCTTAGGTCTCCTATGATGCTCTGCAACTAAAATCAAACTGACCACGTAGGTAATAGCTGAGCTACAGCTTTACTGGTAGTGAAGAAGCATTTGGTTGAATAAAAAAAACATCAATTTGAAAATTCCTAAAGAAAATAGTTTACAAAAATATCAAAATTTTCCTTATCACACTAAAATCTAAAACTCCTCAAGATTATAATGCGATAAGAGATTAAACTATACCCATAGGGTTCTTAGGTCTCCTATGATGCTCTGCAACTAAAATCAAACTGACCACGTATGTTATAACTCAGCTTTACTGGTAGTGAAGAAGCATTTGGTTGAATAAAAAACATCTGTTTGAAAATTCCTAAAGAAAATAGTTTACAAAAATATCTAAATTTCACTTATCGCACTCGGATCTGAAACTCCTCGAGATTAAAATGCTATAAGAGATTCAACTACACCAGTTGTGCCTCTAGGTCTCATATACTTTGCATCTAAAATTATCTCGACTACTTGGCCAATAAATGACCTACAGTATTTAGACTATAACTTTTTAACGGAAAGACTAAGAACAATGATTGAGGTGTCAAACTATAATGCTTTTGTCTGGAGTATATGGATTCGGACAGTCTTGGAGAAATAACTGACCGCATACTTGCAATGGGCGGGAATTAATCAGATTGGTTTCAATTAAACAAGTCTTATGTCGAGAAGAAATTAAAGTTACTTAACCCTCTCCCCACCCACCTGATAATGGATACAAAAAAAAGAAACAGAGTCAAACTGCAAAAAATGTGATCAAAATATACGTTTTTCGCGTTCCAAAAACACAACTGAAAATTGAGACGCTTCAACATGCAAAAATGCAACCACAATAAACGTTTTTCGCGTTCTAAAAAACAGCCTTAAATTAAACCGAAAAACTCTATGTTTCTTATGGAGATTTGGCATTTCAAAATTGCTCAAAATACACGTTTTTTCGTTCGAAAAACAACTTAAATTAGAAACGCTAAAACATGCCAAAATGCGACCACAATAACCGTTTTTTTCGTTCGAGAAAAACAGCTAAAATTTGAAACGGTAAAAGATGCAAAAATGCGACTAAAATAGACGTTTTATAAGGTTAGTTCGTTCTGCTTTGATCAAACTTGATCTCCCATAAAAGTTGTCTTATTAGAGTACCCGCATGTTTCTACCTTTACTGATAACGAAGTTAGGGTCCTATGCCCATTTGGCATTGTAAAATGCTTAACAATGTTTCTTGACATCGAAACAAACCCATTGGTGTCGAAATTATTGAAATCGCACGACCGATAGTAACTAAATTTGGACCCTTATCAATGCTCTATCTCAATTTTTAATGATTGGGCACCTTCCTGATGATAGATAGCGCTGACGTATTCGGTCTCAATGACATGTAATACATTTCCGATTGGGATCGCACGGTGAAACGCTAAACTCCTTTTAAAACATCATATTTTTTTTTCTATAAATGAGATGCTCTGTATACCTTCTTGATTAGGATTGAAACGTCTTATGAGCGTTTTTCTCCTATCTTGAATAGTTTTTGAACACCATGTTTTTATGTACCTGTACAACCATGTTTATTTGTCACATATTTTTTTTTTCTTCAACGATATTACCAATGACAACTGACAGATATCAAGTGTGAGGCGCCGCCGATATATTGAGCAACGTTCTATACAAAAAATGTCAAACGTTAACGAACCGACTTCTAACATTTGAGCGATGAGTACATAACGCATTTAAAATGTGAGGTTTATGGCAATTATGGCAGTTGACGGAAGAAAATTCTGTCATTTTCTTGATCCCCCATAAAAGTTGTCTTATTAGAGTACCCGCACGTTTCTGTATCTTTACTAATAACGAAGATAGCCTCCTATGCCCTTTTGGCATTGGATAATGCTTAAAAATGTTTCTTGACATCGAAACGAATCCATTGAGGCCAAAATCATCGAAATCGGACAACCGGAAGTGAAAACCGGAAGTGACCATTTTATTGCATATTTGAACTCTCCTCGATGTGGATAATCCGAATTCACTATTACTTTTCTTCTACCTCAATTTTTTCAAATCGGAAGTGCTTATTTTTTGATGATTCGTATTTTAAATCCCCATGTCCCCAATGATACCTTTTTCTCTGCCCTAAGCAGCCATGTTTTTTTTTCTCTCAAATTATATGATTTTTCATAAACTTTGCATTTTGAGACACCCTGTATACTAAATCTAACGAGCAGCAGCCATTTTTTTATCTTAAATTATACTTTTTGAGACACCCTGTATACTAATTAAGACAAGCACCCACCATGTTAATTTCTCTAAAATAATATGTTGGTACACCAGGTATACTAAATCTAACGAGCAGCCGCCATTTTTTTTCTCTTTAATTATACGTTTTGAGACACCCTGTGTACTAAATAAGACAAGCACCCAACATGTTATTTTCTCTTAAATAATATGTTGGTACACCTGGTATACTAAATCTAATGAGCAGCCGCCATATTTTTTTTCTCTTAAATGATAAGTTTTGAGACACCCTGTATACTAAATCTAACGAGCAGCCGCCATTTTTTTTCTCTTAAATTATACGTTTTGAGACACCCTGTATACTAAATAAGACAAGCACCCACCATGTTATTTTCTCTTAAATAATATGTTGGTACACCAGGTATACTAAATCAAACGAGCAGCCGCCATATTTTTCTCTCTCAAATGATATGTTTTGAGACACCCTATACACATAGCTTGTTGAAACGCTAGACCACTGTTGAACCACAATTTTTTCATATTTATTCCAAACATCATTATTATTATCAGACTCACAATCATTATTTTTCGTATATTATTTAACAGCGTCTGCAGAAATATATATCCCACATTTGTACATCAACTTGTACGAAGTCTCCGTGGAGACAAGGCTAGCGCTACCAAACGTAAACCGCTGGTTCAAACCTCGTTCTCGGAAATCTTTTTTTCTTTAAAATCCAATTCAAAATATGTGTGCGCCGCGCTCTATTGGCAAAATGTTATCAATCAACTGGATCTCTCTCGACTACGTCACACGATGAACGCGAAGCAGTGACGCGTGACCTTGAAAGGAACCAAAATTGCCAGAATTGATCTTAAAAATCCTTATGGCAATTAACATGTAAAAATGATCAAATTGATTGTCGAACTCTTGTAGCTCCTTTACTAATTTTAACAATTTTAAAATCCATGTCATAATGTATCATCAGTAATGAGTGTACATCCACGTTACTCTTGGTTGTTATTAATGATGTTTTACTCCCAGTGCTGTCCATATTTCATGATTATTTTTAACATATACGCCATGTAACCCCGAAACAGTGTAAGTTATTCCACGTTTTTCGTTGGCGTAATTCTCATAGTTGTCTTTACATATTTGTAGTTTCCCTGAAGATGATAATAAAAAGTTATTGAAAGCTTGGAAAAAGTGTATAAGAGTACCCTTATTGGCCTGCTGCATATATATATATATATGTTCAGATAGGTTTCCGCGGTCAGATATTTGAAAACTAAAAGTTCGGGTTGAACCGCGTCTAGAATTTGTTGAAATTCGACGTTTCGGCTCCGATTTTGGAGCCATTTTCAAGAACTGAAAAGGAATGAAAATTAATAAATGGTTGAAACGTAATTCTACGCTGAGGTCTCAATCTGCCTACTCCTCAGGTATAATTACGTTAGGTTTTTGTGACTTGACGTCGGGGTCTCAATCTGCCTACTCCCCATGTCTCGTCACTGGTTCTCTCTAAGGTCTCAATCTGCCTACTCCTTCGAGAGAACTGAGGAATTGTGGGTTGAGGAACTGTATTTATAGTGGACGTGGCTGTAATGGCCGTGTGCAATGTATTGGCGCGAGGTGAACTATGAGCGGGAACTGAGTTGGCGCTAGATGAGCTGTGTGCGGGAACTTGGTTGGCGCTAAGTGAGCTGTGTGCGGGAACTGGGTTGGTGGGAAATGAGTTGATGCGTGCAATGAGAGGCTTCCAGGTATTGGGAAGTCTACGTCCGTCGTCGCGAGTGTTGAGGCAATTGGGTCGCTTCTCTATCTCAAGGGCTTCTCGGATGATCCTGGTTTGCAGAGTTTTCTCGGTGGAAATTGTTTTTGTGTTTTTGAAGTCTATTTTGTGACCTGTGTCTTCTCGATGTTTATAAAGTGCGGAAGTGGAAGATGCCTGACGCACAGCAAGTTCGTGTTCGTAGACTCTGGAAGTTACTCGTCTGTTAGTCTGGCCAATATAACTTCTCGGGCAGTCTGAACACGGTATTTCATATATACCTTGAGAATCGTTTGGTATTGTGTCCTTGGGAGATCTGAGGAATTTGGATATTTGGTTGTTGGCCGTGAATATTGTTTTTATCTCGTGTTTTCCCAAGATGTTTCTGATTTTGTCTGTCACAGCTTTGATGTATGTTAGGAAAGCTTTGTGTGGCTGAATACTCTCTAGTGGATCATTTGTTTTTGGAGGACAAGTCAGTTGATGGCGGATAGACTTGTCGATTAGCGAATTGTTGTAACCATTTTGAAGTAAGGCTGATTTTAGTTTGCCCAGCTCTTGTGGTCTATTCTGGTTGTCGGTAAGCTGAATTGATCTGTATATCAGGGAGTTCAATACGGAGTTTGTTTGTGCTGGATGGTGATGAGAGTTTGCGTGTAGGTATCGGTTGGTGTGGGTCTGTTTCCTGTGTACTGTGTGTGTAAAAGAGTTATTGGATTTCGTGATGAGAACGTCCAGGAAAGCTAGGGAGTTGTTCATTTCGGTCTCCATTTTAAATTTCATGTTGGGATGGATATCGTTTAGGTGATCTAAGAACGTGTTTAAGATTTCGTAACCATGAGGCCATATGACGAAAATGTCGTCATCGTATCTGAACCAGCAAGTAGGCTTGTGGTCAAATGCTTCTACAGCCCTGGTTTCGAAGTCTTCCATGAAAAGGTTTGCAAGGACTGGAGAAAGGGGGGAACCCATGGGAGCACCTTTCACTTGTTTGTAGTAAGTTCCTTGGAAGAGGTAGGACGTGTTGTTCATACAGTGACTGATGAGGTCCAGGATCTTTATTAGTTAGAATTGAAATATTTTTGAAATCAATGGAATGTCCTGTAACATTTACATGTTGTGATAAAGCGCAAGCATTGGGTCTTAAACGTATATAACTTTTGTGGGAAAACAATCCTTGATTTCAAATTTCTTGATGTTTCACCAATATAGTTTTTTTTCACATTCACGACAGTTAATTTTGTAGACACACTTTATCTTTCAATTTGGTAAATAATTTATTGACAGTTTTAACTGGTTTATTAGATAAGATAATATTAGTTTCTTCTTTCAGAACATTATTAATTTTGGAAGTGAGTTCTTTTATATATGGAAAGGATCGAATTTTTTATATATATATATATATATATATATATATATATATATATATATATATATATATATATATATATATATATATATATATATATATATATATATATACATATATAAATATATATATATATATATTCTCTCGAAGGAGTAGGCAGATTGAGACCTTAGAGAGAACCAGTGACGAGACATGGGGAGTAGGCAGATTGAGACCCCGACGTCAAGTCACAAAAACCTAACGTAATTATACCTGAGGAGTAGGCAGATTGAGACCTCAGCGTAGAATTACGTTTTAACCTTTCATTAATTTTCTCTCTATTTCAGTTCTTGAAAATGGCTCCAAAGTCGGAGCCGAAACGTCGAATTTCAACAAATTCTAGACGCGGTTCAACCCGAACTTTTAGTTTTCATATATATATATATATATATATATATATATATATATATATATATATATATATATATATATATATATATATATATATATATATATATGTCGTCAAGGTGGATCCTGTCAAGGTGGATCCTGTAAGCAATTGCAGTATTCATCTCGGCGGACGGTGACGGGCAGCGAGACCTCGCGTGTATACAATTTGTGATAACCTGGACTGCACTGATGAGGGACAACATTCCGAAACCGGTCTGTAGTTGGTTCTCCGTTTGAATCAGGTGAAGTCCTGCTGTTTGTTCAGAGAGTTCTTGCAAAGTTGTTCCTTCAAAGTAAGGATCTTTGCACATGTGTCTGACAGATATAATTCAATATCTGTCGCGGTATTAGCCAGAGAAGTAGTTGTTTTCTGTCGGACACATGCCACACATACTATACAAATTTATAGTCACTTCCTAAAGGATTGTTATCGACTGTTTCACAGTCACTTGGACAGTATTTGCTCCTTGAAACAAGTATTTTACATATACCATTTCGTATCCGAAATGTCCTTCTGGAGTGCTCTCTAATCTGTCGTCAAGGTGGATCCTGTAAGCAATTGCAGTATTCATCTCGGCGGACGGTGACGGGCAGCGAGACCTCGCGTGTATACAATTTGTGATAACCTGGACTGCACTGATGAGGGACAACATTCCGAAACCGGTCTGTAGTTGGTTCTCCGTTTGAATCAGGTGAAGTCCTGCTGTTTGTTCAGAGAGTTCTTGCAAAGTTGTTCCTTCAAAGTAAGGATCTTTGCACATGTGTCTGACAGATATAATTCAATATCTGTCGCGGTATTAGCCAGAGAAGTAGTTGTTTTCTGTCGGACACATGCCATACATACTATACAAAGTTATAGTCACTTCCTAAAGGATTGTTATCGACTGTTTTACAGTCACTTGGACATTATTTGCTCCTTGAAACAAGTATTTTACATATACCATTTCGTATCCGAAATGTCCTTCTGGAGTGCTCTCTAATCTGTCGTCAAGGTGGATCCTGTAAGCAATTGCAGTATTCATCTCGGCGGACGGTGACGGGCAGCGAGACCTCGCGTGTATACAATTTGTGATAACCTGGACTGCACTGATGAGGGACAACATTCCGAAACCGGTCTGTAGTTGGTTCTCCGTTTGAATCAGGTGAAGTCCTGCTGTTTGTTCAGAGAGTTCTTGCAAAGTTGTTCCTTCAAAGTAAGGATCTTTGCACATGTGTCTGACAGATATAATTCAATATCTGTCGCGGTATTAGCCAGAGAAGTAGTTGTTTTCTGTCGGACACATGCCATACATACTATACAAATTTATAGTCACTTCCTAAAGGATTGTTATCGACTGTTTTACAGTCACTTGGACATTATTTGCTCCTTGAAACAAGTATTTTACATATACCATTTCGTATCCGAAATGTCCTTCTGGAGTGCTCTCTAATCTGTCGTCAAGGTGGATCCTGTAAGTAATTGCAGTATTCATCTCGGCGGACGGTGACGGGCAGCGAGACCTCGCGTGTATACAATTTGTGATAACCTGGACTGCACTGATGAGGGACAACATTCCGAAACCGGTCTGTAGTTGGTTCTCCGTTTGAATCAGGTGAAGTCCTGCTGTTTGTTCAGAGAGTTCTTGCAAAGTTGTTCCTTCAAAGTAAGGATCTTTGCACATGTGTCTGACAGATATAATTCAATATCTGTCGCGGTATTAGCCAGAGAAGTAGTTGTTTTCTGTCGGACACATGCCATACATACTATACAAAGTTATAGTCACTTCCTAAAGGATTGTTATCGACTGTTTTACAGTCACTTGGACATTATTTGCTCCTTGAAACAAGTATTTTACATATACCATTTCGTATCCGAAATGTCCTTCTGGAGTGCTCTCTAATCTGTCGTCAAGGTGGATCCTGTAAGCAATTGCAGTATTCATCTCGGCGGACGGTGACGGGCAGCGAGACCTCGCGTGTATACAATTTGTGATAAC
The DNA here is from genome assembly GCA_958502065.1 of Chrysolina americana. Lineage (NCBI taxonomy): Eukaryota > Metazoa > Arthropoda > Insecta > Coleoptera > Chrysomelidae > Chrysolina > Chrysolina americana. The sequence continues at coordinate 41,330,734 of OY293416.1, forward strand.
CTGGACTGCACTGATGAGGGACAACATTCCGAAACCGGTCTGTAGTTGGTTCTCCGTTTGAATCAGGTGAAGTCCTGCTGTTTGTTCAGAGAGTTCTTGCAAAGTTGTTCCTTCAAAGTAAGGATCTTTGCACATGTGTCTGACAGATATAATTCAATATCTGTCGCGGTATTAGCCAGAGAAGTAGTTGTTTTCTGTCGGACACATGCCATACATACTATACAAAGTTATAGTCACTTCCTAAAGGATTGTTATCGACTGTTTTACAGTCACTTGGACATTATTTGCTCCTTGAAACAAGTATTTTACATATACCATTTCGTATCCGAAATGTCCTTCTGGAGTGCTCTCTAATCTGTCGTCAAGGTGGATCCTGTAAGCAATTGCAGTATTCATCTCGGCGGACGGTGACGGGCAGCGAGACCTCGCGTGTATACAATTTGTGATAACCTGGACTGCACTGATGAGGGACAACATTCCGAAACCGGTCTGTAGTTGGTTCTCCGTTTGAATCAGGTGAAGTCCTGCTGTTTGTTCAGAGAGTTCTTGCAAAGTTGTTCCTTCAAAGTAAGGATCTTTGCACATGTGTCTGACAGATATAATTCAATATCTGTCGCGGTATTAGCCAGAGAAGTAGTTGTTTTCTGTCGGACACATGCCATACATACTATACAAAGTTATAGTCACTTCCTAAAGGATTGTTATCGACTGTTTTACAGTCACTTGGACATTATTTGCTCCTTGAAACAATTATTTTACATATACCATTTCGTATCCGAAATGTCCTTCTGGAGTGCTCTCTAATCTGTCGTCAAGGTGGATCCTGTAAGCAATTGCAGTATTCATCTCGGCGGACGGTGACGGGCAGCGAGACCTCGCGTGTATACAATTTGTGATAACCTGGACTGCACTGATGAGGGACAACATTCCGAAACCGGTCTGTAGTTGGTTCTCCGTTTGAATCAGGTGAAGTCCTGCTGTTTGTTCAGAGAGTTCTTGCAAAGTTGTTCCTTCAAAGTAAGGATCTTTGCACATGTGTCTGACAGATATAATTCAATATCTGTCGCGGTATTAGCCAGAGAAGTAGTTGTTTTCTGTCGGACACATGCCATACATACTATACAAAGTTATAGTCACTTCCTAAAGGATTGTTATCGACTGTTTTACAGTCACTTGGACATTATTTGCTCCTTGAAACAATTATTTTACATATACCATTTCGTATCCGAAATGTCCTTCTGGAGTGCTCTCTAATCTGTCGTCAAGGTGGATCCTGTAAGCAATTGCAGTATTCATCTCGGCGGACGGTGACGGGCAGCGAGACCTCGCGTGTATACAATTTGTGATAACCTGGACTGCACTGATGAGGGACAACATTCCGAAACCGGTCTGTAGTTGGTTCTCCGTTTGAATCAGGTGAAGTCCTGCTGTTTGTTCAGAGAGTTCTTGCAAAGTTGTTCCTTCAAAGTAAGGATCTTTGCACATGTGTCTGACAGATATAATTCAATATCTGTCGCGGTATTAGCCAGAGAAGTAGTTGTTTTCTGTCGGACACATGCCATACATACTATACAAAGTTATAGTCACTTCCTAAAGGATTGTTATCGACTGTTTTACAGTCACTTGGACATTATTTGCTCCTTGAAACAAGTATTTTACATATACCATTTCGTATCCGAAATGTCCTTCTGGAGTGCTCTCTAATCTGTCGTCAAGGTGGATCCTGTAAGCAATTGCAGTATTCATCTCGGCGGACGGTGACGGGCAGCGAGACCTCGCGTGTATACAATTTGTGATAACCTGGACTGCACTGATGAGGGACAACATTCCGAAACCGGTCTGTAGTTGGTTCTCCGTTTGAATCAGGTGAAGTCCTGCTGTTTGTTCAGAGAGTTCTTGCAAAGTTGTTCCTTCAAAGTAAGGATCTTTGCACATGTGTCTGACAGATATAATTCAATATCTGTCGCGGTATTAGCCAGAGAAGTAGTTGTTTTCTGTCGGACACATGCCATACATACTATACAAATTTATAGTCACTTCCTAAAGGATTGTTATCGACTGTTTTACAGTCACTTGGACATTATTTGCTCCTTGAAACAAGTATTTTACATATACCATTTCGTATCCGAAATGTCCTTCTGGAGTGCTCTCTAATCTGTCGTCAAGGTGGATCCTGTAAGCAATTGCAGTATTCATCTCGGCGGACGGTGACGGGCAGCGAGACCTCGCGTGTATACAATTTGTGATAACCTGGACTGCACTGATGAGGGACAACATTCCGAAACCGGTCTGTAGTTGGTTCTCCGTTTGAATCAGGTGAAGTCCTGCTGTTTGTTCAGAGAGTTCTTGCAAAGTTGTTCCTTCAAAGTAAGGATCTTTGCACATGTGTCTGACAGATATAATTCAATATCTGTCGCGGTATTAGCCAGAGAAGTAGTTGTTTTCTGTCGGACACATGCCATACATACTATACAAAGTTATAGTCACTTCCTAAAGGATTGTTATCGACTGTTTTACAGTCACTTGGACATTATTTGCTCCTTGAAACAAGTATTTTACATATACCATTTCGTATCCGAAATGTCCTTCTGGAGTGCTCTCTAATCTGTCGTCAAGGTGGATCCTGTAAGCAATTGCAGTATTCATCTCGGCGGACGGTGACGGGCAGCGAGACCTCGCGTGTATACAATTTGTGATAACCTGGACTGCACTGATGAGGGACAACATTCCGAAACCGGTCTGTAGTTGGTTCTCCGTTTGAATCAGGTGAAGTCCTGCTGTTTGTTCAGAGAGTTCTTGCAAAGTTGTTCCTTCAAAGTAAGGATCTTTGCACATGTGTCTGACAGATATAATTCAATATCTGTCGCGGTATTAGCCAGAGAAGTAGTTGTTTTCTGTCGGACACATGCCATACATACTATACAAAGTTATAGTCACTTCCTAAAGGATTGTTATCGACTGTTTTACAGTCACTTGGACATTATTTGCTCCTTGAAACAAGTATTTTATATATACCATTTCGTATCCGAAATGTCCTTCTGGAGTGCTCTCTAATCTGTCGTCAAGGTGGATCCTGTAAGCAATTGCAGTATTCATCTCGGCGGACGGTGACGGGCAGCGAGACCTCGCGTGTATACAATTTGTGATAACCTGGACTGCACTGATGAGGGACAACATTCCGAAACCGGTCTGTAGTTGGTTCTCCGTTTGAATCAGGTGAAGTCCTGCTGTTTGTTCAGAGAGTTCTTGCAAAGTTGTTCCTTCAAAGTAAGGATCTTTGCACATGTGTCTGACAGATATAATTCAATATCTGTCGCGGTATTAGCCAGAGAAGTAGTTGTTTTCTGTCGGACACATGCCACACATACTATACAAATTTATAGTCACTTCCTAAAGGATTGTTATCGACTGTTTCACAGTCACTTGGACAGTATTTGCTCCTTGAAACAAGTATTTTACATATACCATTTCGTATCCGAAATGTCCTTCTGGAGTGCTCTCTAATCTGTCGTCAAGGTGGATCCTGTAAGCAATTGCAGTATTCATCTCGGCGGACGGTGACGGGCAGCGAGACCTCGCGTGTATACAATTTGTGATAACCTGGACTGCACTGATGAGGGACAACATTCCGAAACCGGTCTGTAGTTGGTTCTCCGTTTGAATCAGGTGAAGTCCTGCTGTTTGTTCAGAGAGTTCTTGCAAAGTTGTTCCTTCAAAGTAAGGATCTTTGCACATGTGTCTGACAGATATAATTCAATATCTGTCGCGGTATTAGCCAGAGAAGTAGTTGTTTTCTGTCGGACACATGCCATACATACTATACAAAGTTATAGTCACTTCCTAAAGGATTGTTATCGACTGTTTTACAGTCACTTGGACATTATTTGCTCCTTGAAACAAGTATTTTACATATACCATTTCGTATCCGAAATGTCCTTCTGGAGTGCTCTCTAATCTGTCGTCAAGGTGGATCCTGTAAGCAATTGCAGTATTCATCTCGGCGGACGGTGACGGGCAGCGAGACCTCGCGTGTATACAATTTGTGATAACCTGGACTGCACTGATGAGGGACAACATTCCGAAACCGGTCTGTAGTTGGTTCTCCGTTTGAATCAGGTGAAGTCCTGCTGTTTGTTCAGAGAGTTCTTGCAAAGTTGTTCCTTCAAAGTAAGGATCTTTGCACATGTGTCTGACAGATATAATTCAATATCTGTCGCGGTATTAGCCAGAGAAGTAGTTGTTTTCTGTCGGACACATGCCATACATACTATACAAATTTATAGTCACTTCCTAAAGGATTGTTATCGACTGTTTTACAGTCACTTGGACATTATTTGCTCCTTGAAACAAGTATTTTACATATACCATTTCGTATCCGAAATGTCCTTCTGGAGTGCTCTCTAATCTGTCGTCAAGGTGGATCCTGTAAGTAATTGCAGTATTCATCTCGGCGGACGGTGACGGGCAGCGAGACCTCGCGTGTATACAATTTGTGATAACCTGGACTGCACTGATGAGGGACAACATTCCGAAACCGGTCTGTAGTTGGTTCTCCGTTTGAATCAGGTGAAGTCCTGCTGTTTGTTCAGAGAGTTCTTGCAAAGTTGTTCCTTCAAAGTAAGGATCTTTGCACATGTGTCTGACAGATATAATTCAATATCTGTCGCGGTATTAGCCAGAGAAGTAGTTGTTTTCTGTCGGACACATGCCATACATACTATACAAAGTTATAGTCACTTCCTAAAGGATTGTTATCGACTGTTTTACAGTCACTTGGACATTATTTGCTCCTTGAAACAAGTATTTTACATATACCATTTCGTATCCGAAATGTCCTTCTGGAGTGCTCTCTAATCTGTCGTCAAGGTGGATCCTGTAAGCAATTGCAGTATTCATCTCGGCGGACGGTGACGGGCAGCGAGACCTCGCGTGTATACAATTTGTGATAACCTGGACTGCACTGATGAGGGACAACATTCCGAAACCGGTCTGTAGTTGGTTCTCCGTTTGAATCAGGTGAAGTCCTGCTGTTTGTTCAGAGAGTTCTTGCAAAGTTGTTCCTTCAAAGTAAGGATCTTTGCACATGTGTCTGACAGATATAATTCAATATCTGTCGCGGTATTAGCCAGAGAAGTAGTTGTTTTCTGTCGGACACATGCCATACATACTATACAAAGTTATAGTCACTTCCTAAAGGATTGTTATCGACTGTTTTACAGTCACTTGGACATTATTTGCTCCTTGAAACAAGTATTTTACATATACCATTTCGTATCCGAAATGTCCTTCTGGAGTGCTCTCTAATCTGTCGTCAAGGTGGATCCTGTAAGCAATTGCAGTATTCATCTCGGCGGACGGTGACGGGCAGCGAGACCTCGCGTGTATACAATTTGTGATAACCTGGACTGCACTGATGAGGGACAACATTCCGAAACCGGTCTGTAGTTGGTTCTCCGTTTGAATCAGGTGAAGTCCTGCTGTTTGTTCAGAGAGTTCTTGCAAAGTTGTTCCTTCAAAGTAAGGATCTTTGCACATGTGTCTGACAGATATAATTCAATATCTGTCGCGGTATTAGCCAGAGAAGTAGTTGTTTTCTGTCGGACACATGCCATACATACTATACAAAGTTATAGTCACTTCCTAAAGGATTGTTATCGACTGTTTTACAGTCACTTGGACATTATTTGCTCCTTGAAACAATTATTTTACATATACCATTTCGTATCCGAAATGTCCTTCTGGAGTGCTCTCTAATCTGTCGTCAAGGTGGATCCTGTAAGCAATTGCAGTATTCATCTCGGCGGACGGTGACGGGCAGCGAGACCTCGCGTGTATACAATTTGTGATAACCTGGACTGCACTGATGAGGGACAACATTCCGAAACCGGTCTGTAGTTGGTTCTCCGTTTGAATCAGGTGAAGTCCTGCTGTTTGTTCAGAGAGTTCTTGCAAAGTTGTTCCTTCAAAGTAAGGATCTTTGCACATGTGTCTGACAGATATAATTCAATATCTGTCGCGGTATTAGCCAGAGAAGTAGTTGTTTTCTGTCGGACACATGCCATACATACTATACAAAGTTATAGTCACTTCCTAAAGGATTGTTATCGACTGTTTTACAGTCACTTGGACATTATTTGCTCCTTGAAACAATTATTTTACATATACCATTTCGTATCCGAAATGTCCTTCTGGAGTGCTCTCTAATCTGTCGTCAAGGTGGATCCTGTAAGCAATTGCAGTATTCATCTCGGCGGACGGTGACGGGCAGCGAGACCTCGCGTGTATACAATTTGTGATAACCTGGACTGCACTGATGAGGGACAACATTCCGAAACCGGTCTGTAGTTGGTTCTCCGTTTGAATCAGGTGAAGTCCTGCTGTTTGTTCAGAGAGTTCTTGCAAAGTTGTTCCTTCAAAGTAAGGATCTTTGCACATGTGTCTGACAGATATAATTCAATATCTGTCGCGGTATTAGCCAGAGAAGTAGTTGTTTTCTGTCGGACACATGCCATACATACTATACAAAGTTATAGTCACTTCCTAAAGGATTGTTATCGACTGTTTTACAGTCACTTGGACATTATTTGCTCCTTGAAACAAGTATTTTACATATACCATTTCGTATCCGAAATGTCCTTCTGGAGTGCTCTCTAATCTGTCGTCAAGGTGGATCCTGTAAGCAATTGCAGTATTCATCTCGGCGGACGGTGACGGGCAGCGAGACCTCGCGTGTATACAATTTGTGATAACCTGGACTGCACTGATGAGGGACAACATTCCGAAACCGGTCTGTAGTTGGTTCTCCGTTTGAATCAGGTGAAGTCCTGCTGTTTGTTCAGAGAGTTCTTGCAAAGTTGTTCCTTCAAAGTAAGGATCTTTGCACATGTGTCTGACAGATATAATTCAATATCTGTCGCGGTATTAGCCAGAGAAGTAGTTGTTTTCTGTCGGACACATGCCATACATACTATACAAATTTATAGTCACTTCCTAAAGGATTGTTATCGACTGTTTTACAGTCACTTGGACATTATTTGCTCCTTGAAACAAGTATTTTACATATACCATTTCGTATCCGAAATGTCCTTCTGGAGTGCTCTCTAATCTGTCGTCAAGGTGGATCCTGTAAGCAATTGCAGTATTCATCTCGGCGGACGGTGACGGGCAGCGAGACCTCGCGTGTATACAATTTGTGATAACCTGGACTGCACTGATGAGGGACAACATTCCGAAACCGGTCTGTAGTTGGTTCTCCGTTTGAATCAGGTGAAGTCCTGCTGTTTGTTCAGAGAGTTCTTGCAAAGTTGTTCCTTCAAAGTAAGGATCTTTGCACATGTGTCTGACAGATATAATTCAATATCTGTCGCGGTATTAGCCAGAGAAGTAGTTGTTTTCTGTCGGACACATGCCATACATACTATACAAAGTTATAGTCACTTCCTAAAGGATTGTTATCGACTGTTTTACAGTCACTTGGACATTATTTGCTCCTTGAAACAAGTATTTTACATATACCATTTCGTATCCGAAATGTCCTTCTGGAGTGCTCTCTAATCTGTCGTCAAGGTGGATCCTGTAAGCAATTGCAGTATTCATCTCGGCGGACGGTGACGGGCAGCGAGACCTCGCGTGTATACAATTTGTGATAACCTGGACTGCACTGATGAGGGACAACATTCCGAAACCGGTCTGTAGTTGGTTCTCCGTTTGAATCAGGTGAAGTCCTGCTGTTTGTTCAGAGAGTTCTTGCAAAGTTGTTCCTTCAAAGTAAGGATCTTTGCACATGTGTCTGACAGATATAATTCAATATCTGTCGCGGTATTAGCCAGAGAAGTAGTTGTTTTCTGTCGGACACATGCCATACATACTATACAAAGTTATAGTCACTTCCTAAAGGATTGTTATCGACTGTTTTACAGTCACTTGGACATTATTTGCTCCTTGAAACAAGTATTTTATATATACCATTTCGTATCCGAAATGTCCTTCTGGAGTGCTCTCTAATCTGTCGTCAAGGTGGATCCTGTAAGCAATTGCAGTATTCATCTCGGCGGACGGTGACGGGCAGCGAGACCTCGCGTGTATACAATTTGTGATAACCTGGACTGCACTGATGAGGGACAACATTCCGAAACCGGTCTGTAGTTGGTTCTCCGTTTGAATCAGGTGAAGTCCTGCTGTTTGTTCAGAGAGTTCTTGCAAAGTTGTTCCTTCAAAGTAAGGATCTTTGCACATGTGTCTGACAGATATAATTCAATATCTGTCGCGGTATTAGCCAGAGAAGTAGTTGTTTTCTGTCGGACACATGCCATACATACTATACAGAGTTATAGTCACTTCCTAAAGGATTGTTATCGACTGTTTTACAGTCACTTGGACATTATTTGCTCCTTGAAACAATTATTTTACATATACCATTTCGTATCCGAAATGTCCTTCTGGAGTGCTCTCTAATCTGTCGTCAAGGTGGATCCTGTAAGCAATTGCAGTATTCATCTCGGCGGACGGTGACGGGCAGCGAGACCTCGCGTGTATACAATTTGTGATAACCTGGACTGCACTGATGAGGGACAACATTCCGAATCCGGTCTGTAGTTGGTTCTCCGTTTGAATCAGGTGAAGTCCTGCTGTTTGTTCAGAGAGTTCTTGCAAAGTTGTTCCTTCAAAGTAAGGATCTTTGCACATGTGTCTGACAGATATAATTCAATATCTGTCGCGGTATTAGCCAGAGAAGTAGTTGTTTTCTGTCGGACACATGCCATACATACTATACAAAGTTATAGTCACTTCCTAAAGGATTGTTATCGACTGTTTTACAGTCACTTGGACATTATTTGCTCCTTGAAACAATTATTTTACATATACCATTTCGTATCCGAAATGTCCTTCTGGAGTGCTCTCTAATCTGTCGTCAAGGTGGATCCTGTAAGCAATTGCAGTATTCATCTCGGCGGACGGTGACGGGCAGCGAGACCTCGCGTGTATACAATTTGTGATAACCTGGACTGCACTGATGAGGGACAACATTCCGAAACCGGTCTGTAGTTGGTTCTCCGTTTGAATCAGGTGAAGTCCTGCTGTTTGTTCAGAGAGTTCTTGCAAAGTTGTTCCTTCAAAGTAAGGATCTTTGCACATGTGTCTGACAGATATAATTCAATATCTGTCGCGGTACTAGCCAGAGAAGTAGTTGTTTTCTGTCGGACACATGCCATACATACTATACAAAGTTATAGTCACATCCTAAAGGATTGTTATCGACTGTTTTACAGTCACTTGGACATTATTTGCTCCTTGAAACAAGTATTTTATATATATATATATATATATATATATATATATATATATATATATATATATATATATATATATATATATATATATATATATATATATATATATATATATATATATATATATATATATATATATATATATAAAGTGACAGAAAGTTCCTTCGAGGCCTACTAGGAGTAGACAATTGTTCTATATGTGTTGTCCTGGAACAATTATGTGTCAAAATTCTCCTATTTTTAGGATGTGTTTATGTTATGATGCTCTCAATTATTTTGATATTGATCTGTTTTCTGGTGGATTTCAGCATTTTCGGAAACAAATAAGAAACCTATCTCTCTAATATGTTTACTATTTATTCTACTTGTATTTATCTGTATTTGTAGAGTTATTTAAATTATTTGAGTTGAAATCGATGTTATATCATTGGATTCACCAAAAACTTTTTAAAAACAGACTCTAAACTTTAATTTTGTTTAGTTGACAAACACAAATTAAAATGGTAACATACAATGTCAGTCAGACTTATTGATATGCACCTAAATATTGGAACAGTTACTCGATCATGAACGTGCATCTGAACACTGAGATGCCGGGATCCTCTTCTTTTATAAGTTTCCACTTGTTGACTGGAAAAATGCTGATTCCAAGGGTACTGGGGTTGGCGCCAGGATTCTAGCTGACTCCAAGGAGAAATAGGTCATGCGACCCAAATACGCATTTCCTAAGGCGTAATACTGGACAAAGGGCTATTGTCTATTTTGATATAACATCGATGTAAACCATAATGTATTCTGTGGGTACTGTTATGGACTGTAGTGTGTTTGTATCCTAAACCTGATAATAAATAAATAAATGAATGAATGGTGGTTCTGTACATAGGTATATACTTGATGTGATTCAGTGAGATTCTCGGAACCAATGATCATTTACTCATGAGAATGGGTAGTGGATATTCGGGACAACAAAATTATCCTAACTACATCAATACTCAATATATTAAGAAGGGAGAGTGGCAGACAGATGCACTCGAGTTGTAAAACTGCATCAACTTAACTTCGAAGTAAGTTCGAGGATTTGTCAGGTCGAATGGTCTAATTGTTACATGATGTAACGAAGCGAGAATTTCAAAATAAAAGAAAATAATAAAAGTTTGTGATTCTGACGATGGTTTGTAATGAAATTCTAGCATTTATAGATAGAGTGTCAGATGAAACTATACCAATCACCACGTGGGGAGATCGGTCTGAGAGGAATCCATATATTAGGGAACAGAACTGAGGGGAAAGCAAGCCAAAAGATAGGAGCTTGTCAAGAATTCTCTAGTGCTAAACGTTACCGTTACCAAATGCCTTGGAAATACCTAATGCTGAGAATTTCATCATATCTCAATGAGCGCTATTACTACTGAACCTGTGGAGGCTGAAATACATTATTTGTTAAAAATCAAATATTGAAGTAATACTAAATAACATTCTAAGTTCATATATCGTATATATTCATCATCACCATTTCTGTAGCTCACGTTAAATTAAATTCCAATCATTCAGCAAGGAGTTGATTTTTCAATTTTTTCTTGAAATTGATCAGAGAGTAGTAATGAAATTCTGTTGGCGAATCCTTGTAACAAATGCAGGCATTGTATATGAAGCTTCGTTTAAACATAGAGGTGGAGTATTTAGGAATTACTAAGACACCTTTGCTATGGGTATTGAAATTGTTTAGATCTTCAAATCTTTTAAATTCATCAAATAGATAGACGGGATTTCTGATAGACAAAATTTTATGAAGTAGAGTCTCGAAATGAAATTTTCTGAGTTGGCTGAGTTTCAATGTTCCAGCTTTAGATACTAAGTTACTAAGTCCATCAAACTTTCTGATTTCAAGAGAAAAATCTGAAACATGAGTTTTGTATTTTTTGTAGTCGATCAGCATCAAATTTTGTCAGCGACAATAAGAGATTCTGGAAATAATCAGAGATTCACGAAGACGTCAATTTCGGTTCCGGATTCAGTGATGCTCAGTGTGGATAAAGTTGTCAAAGAATATAGTATGATGATCTGATCGGATGGTTTACATGTTTGGTAAATCTAAAATCGGAGTCTATCCACAGTCCCAAGTCCTTTCCGTCAGATGATAAAGGAAGATTTTCTCCATTCACTTCAATATTTAATTGAGTCTAGGCATATATTCGTTTATCTTTTAAACCAAATAACATCATGATTGAATTTTCAGCATTGAGATTCAGATTGTGAGCATTCGAAATTTTAACAAGAGCATTAAGATCCGCATTTATCAATTTTTCAGTATTTTTTAAGTTTCCAGCGGAAAATGAGAAGTATTCTTGTATATCATTAGCATAGTGATGGGTGGTATAGGTTTACAGATGCTTGTGGAAATCTGAAAGATAAATAGAGAACAACAAAGGCCCTAGTACTGATCCCTGTGGCAAAACGAATTTTTTTTCAGAAGAGGACATTTCTGTCTTGGATATTACACTTTGAGATTGATTACTGATATAGCTATTAATTAATTTAACTGCTTCATTATCAAAACCGTCATACGACAATTTGTTACATAAAATTCTTGTATCAAACGCCTTACTATAATCTAACAAAATCAGAAAGCTCATCTGCTATGATTCTCTCTGAAGCCAGATTGGGTGACAGGTATTAGGCTCTTACCCTTGAAATATGTTCTGTTACTTGATTGAATTCAGTTGGATCTGGAATTTTGGCTTAAGGAATCACGTTGGCTCTTTACCACGCTTCAGGAAACACTGCAGTTTTCAGTACTGTATTGAGTATGGAAGTAAGGTATTCAATTAAATAAAAACTGACCATTTGAAACATTCTGAGTGAAATAAGATCTTACCCCATGGAGTTAATTTTAATTCTTTTGTGGACTCGGTGAGAACTGGAAGTACCATCAAAGAGTTTTTCGTTCTCAAATTCATCTATAAGATCCGATTCTGCCTGACTTTTATTAATCTGCGGTAAATTTGTGAAATTAATAATAATTTCATTTAATTTGAGTGAATCTGAGGGAATACGTGAATTACTAGTTCCATTAATGACATTGAACGTTGTCAATGTACTCCAAATGATTCTACTATTCTTATCTCCAAGTTTGAATTCCATGTACGTCTTTTTTTCTCTCTTAATGGCATAATTGACCTGATTTTTTATATCTTTATAAAATTCCCAATGAGTCGGTACTTTTGTTGATTTGAAATCTCTTCCAAGTTAAATGTCAAGGGGCAGATGGTTTCGTTACTTTCACAGTTCTGGATGGTGCGGTAGTACTGGAAGCAGAGTTGAAGTTTTCGTTAAAAAATTCCACCATACGATTGGCGTCAGTCATACTATATATGAGGTCCCACTGAATGAGATGAAAATTTTTAAGAAATATGTTCTCATCAAACCTTTTGAGATCACAAATAGATTTCAACCTGTCAATTGTGTTAGTTTTGATCTCAGATATATTACAAGTGATAACACAGTGATCTGATATACCATGTAGATTTATTACCTCACCATTCTTAATGTTACTATCATTTGTAGTCAATATGACATCTAATAACGTTTGAGTTGCCGCTATAACTCTGATTGGTTCTGAAATCAGTTGAAAGAGGCTGTATGACTCGACAAGGTTATTGAAATGCCCTATTATCGTTAAGTAAATTTATGATGATATCTCCTGCTATGGACCTTGAGTTTCCTAGAGAATTGAAGAACAGCATAATATTTGCTTTAGGAGGTCGATAAATGATGCCAATTGCAATGTTTTTACCAAGTATATACAACTATTAGTTGTTTGAGAATGTCCATATAGGACGAAACTGCATTAACGAAGTCAAAGTGGTATAAAAATATAGAAATTTTCTTTCTTTTTTCTCATGATGATCTCCTACCACGTAGTAACGGCTACATCCATCAATTTATATAAATTTAATTTATTTAGTCGTATATTTTCGTTTCGTTATAAGCCTATAACAAATGGATGACTCAGTGAAAATTCCCAACCCACCACCTCTACTATTTCTATCGAATCACTCAAAATTATAATTGTGAATTGATACTACATCAGAATTCACATCAATATTGCCACGTTTTCATCTATAAATATAGTTCAGCAAAATCGGTAAGAATCGATCTCACATTCAAAATGTCCAAATTTCATCTTATTATTATTATTATTATGAAAAATAAATATTATGGTTTTCACAGCAAAGCTGATTCTAGGGAGAATGCTGAACAGATATCTGTCAGATTTAATTCAACGTCCGTCGTGGTAATAGCCGGGGAAGTAGTTGTTTTCTGTCAGATATTTGACTAAATTAAGAAGAGAATAAGGGGTTTTTATTGTCTCTCTCCTTAAGCCATCAGACTTTGTCAGATATTATCAAATAAACTGAACCCCAAGTTGCTTTGGAGTGCTTTCTGAGGTTTTCTAGAGGTGCTACTGCGACTGTCTTCTTACGAGACGCCGCATTCACCTCAGAGAATCATTTCAAGTATAAGTGAATTGCGTGGCATGACCAAGGATGTCGAGGACTGTAAAAGTTGTCGGACCTATCTTGCACTGAAGAGAGGCAATACACCTCGAAACTAGTCTGTACGTGGTCAAGTCCTTGATGATGTTGGCTAGGATTCTGCTACTTGATACATAAATTATTTGTGGCTGTCTCTCAGATTCTAGGGAGAACGCTGCACAGATATCTGTCAGATTTAATTCAACGTCCGTCGTGGTATTAGCCAGGGAAGTAGTTGTTTTCTGTCAGGTATCTGCCTTAATTAAGGATAAAATAAGAGGTTTTTATTGAAATTAATTTTTAGTTAGTTCTTGAGTTATTCCGAAGTTTTCTTCATTCTTCAATCTTGTGGACCGGTTTATTTTTTTGAGCGCTTTGCTTTATTTCTGGATTTGGTTGTTTATGATTATCCGCTTATTTGGTAATAATGAAAGATCTACGCGTCAAGTTGCTGGAATATTCAATGGAAGGCATCATGATCGAGAACCAATTTCTCACGATACCGTTGCCAAAATCAACAGATTGTTCGCAAGGACTGGAGCGGTTTTCAAAATAAGACCAGGGAGGTACAATTTAAATCAAAGACACTATCCAGACGACGAACATATCTTAGCAGAATTTCGAAACAACCCAAATGGTACTGTAAGGGCAGTTGCGAGGACAATGAATTTAACGAAAAACAAAGTATGGAGATGTTTGAAACGCAACAGGATTACGGCGTTAAAACCAAAATTTCTACATACTCTGTTAAATGGTGATTTTGAACGACGGTTTGAATTCTGCTTATGGTTGCAGGGTAACTATCTTAACGACAGACTTTTTCTGAAGAACATGATGTTTACTGACGAGGCAACGTTTACAACAAACGGTGTGGTGTCTAGTCAAAATTGTAGGTTTTGGGCAGCTGAAAATCCGAATTGGGTAATTCATTGTAAAAACCAATACAGTGAAAAAGTTAACGTGTGGTGTGGCATATTCAACGAACGGATTGTTGGCCCTTATTTCCTGGATAACCTGACCGGACAAAATTTTCTAAATTTTTTACAAAATGGTCTCTATGATTTTCTCATGGAATTGCCATTAGCACAAAGACAAAACTTAATCTTTCAATTAGATGGGGCCCCCGCACACAATTCTGGGATAGTTCGGAACTTTTTAAATGCAATTTTCCCTATGAAGTGGATAGGTAGAAATTCTCCTTTGGAACCATGGCCCCCTAGATCGCCAGATATTACCCCTTGTGACTTTTTTCTGTGGGGGCATTTGGAGAATAAAGTGTATGCTACTCGGTCGCGTAATAGAGAGGAACTTTGCTTTGCAATTAGGCAAGCGTGTCAGGAAATAACTCCCCAAACTTTAAGAAAAGTGAATGTACGTTTGAGAAGAATTGTTGAAAAGTGTATTGTTTCAGAAGGTAGTTATGTTGAAAACACAAGAATCTAAAATAAAGTAATTCGTAATTTTGTTACCACTGTTACAAATAAAGAACTTATTAAAAAAAAAGACTTAAACTTTTTTTTTTGTTCAAATCAGCTCTTGAGATGTTGAAAATATGAATTAAAGGGTTTTTGGAGATGCTGATTCCGAATCTGATAAGAAAAGTTGTCTTAAATAAGCATTAATATTCATTTCTCAAAAAATGCCTTTTTTCTCTTCCCAACTTCGCACGCCAATGGTGAATGAATATGATCACTATGCCAAATGCTTCGTTTTCCTAACATAAAATCACCACCAAAATCTCAAGAAAATCGCTATTAACAGATATTCGGGTGCATTAACGAAAAAAGTTAATTTATTTATTTTTTCTCCTCATATCAGCTCTTGAGATTTAGAAAATATGGATTGGGGGGTTTTTGGGGATGCTGATTCCAATTCTGATAAAAAAAGTTATCTAAAATGAGCCCTGATATCCTTTTCCCAAAAAACAGCTTTACCCCCCCACACCGCACGCCTATGGTCAATGAAAATGTTCACTATGCCAAAATACTTCATTTACCTAACATATAATCACCACCAAAATTTCAAGAAAATCGCATTATTAATAACTGAGATATTAGGGTGTATTCATGAAAAGCGGGACACACTGTATATATATATATATATGACTGTAGATGTCACAAGTTACTATTATATATATATATATATATATATATATATATATATATATACATATATGTATATATATATATATCAGACGTAATTTGGACATCACCAACACCTCACTCTACAAATGTTTTGGCAAATTATCCACCGTAGATATCCATCCAGTCATCTGGGACACTTTGACCAGGATATCTCAAGACAAAGCAGATCACATCAGCAAGAAGAAAACAGAAACACAGAAAAACAAACTTTGTGCATTGTTAACGAATACCATCACACCCTTGGTCCCAGCCGCATCACCTGTATTAGTACACAACTTCTCCGACACACCACTACATCAAACTAGCCTTGCACTACTATCAAGAGGATTCAATTATTCCATCACACCAAACAGAATCCCAACAGAAACCATCATTACACAAATAGAATGCGCTATAACCCATCTACCAGAAAACACAGCTGAAGAAACCAGACAAGATATTGCCACCACACTTAGGAGAGCAAAACTCCCTCCATCCAACATAACACCTGCCGAAAAACATTGCCTCAGAAACCTCCACAACAACCCTGACATAATCATTCTCCCAGCAGACAAAGGCAACGCCACAGTAGTTCTGAATACCTCAGATTATGTAGACAAAATGAGCACACTGTTAAACTCATCCGAGTATCAGATCACCCAACGAGACCCGACAACCTACCTCGAAAAGAAGACCAAAAATCTGATCAATAATTCTAAACTACCAGCCGAAACCAAGAAAGCCACTATCCCTAGAGAGAAGTCATCACGCACCCCTCGTATCTACGGACTTCCAAAAATACACAAGCCTGATATCCCACTCCGACCTATTGTCAGTGCCTTTGGATCACCAACCCAGAACCTGGTCAAGTATCTGGCGAGTACTCTTCAGCCACGAGCAGAAGAAGCTTCATCCTACGTGAAAAATTCATTCCACTTCTTAGACCTTCTCAAATCCTATAAAATCCAGAACACTGATATCCTAGTGAGCTTCGATGTTGTCTCCCTCTTCACAAACATTCCCCTAACGGACACGCTAGAAATCCTTAAAACTAAACACAGAATTCCAAAAGACACCCTGGACCTCATCAGTCACTGTATGAACAACACGTACTTCCTCTTCCAAGGAACTTACTACAAACAAGTGAAAGGTGCTCCCATGGGTTCCCCCCTTTCTCCAGTCCTTGCAAACCTTTTCATGGAAGACTTCGAAACTAGGGCTGTAGAAGCATTTGACCACAAGCCTACTTGCTGGTTCAGATACGTTGACGACATTTTCGTCATATGGCCTCATGGTTACGAAATCTTAAACACGTTCTTAGATCACCTAAACGATATCCATCCCAACATGAAATTCACAATGGAGACCGAAATGAACAACTCCCTAGCTTTCCTGGACGTTCTCATCACGAAATCCAACAACTCTTTCACCCACACAGTACACAGGAAACAGACCCACACCAACCGATACCTACACGCAAACTCTCATCACCATCCAGCACAAACAAACTCCGTATTGAACTCCCTGATATACAGATCAATTCAGCTTACCGACAACCAGAATAGACCACAAGAGCTGGACAAACTGAAATCAGCCTTACTCCAAAATGGTTACAACAATTCGCTAATCGACAAGTCTATCCGCCATCAACTGACCCGTCCTCCAAAAACGAACGATCCACTAGAGAGTATTCAGCCACACAAAGCTTTCCTACCATACATCAAAGGTGTGACAGACAAAATCAGTAATATCTTGAGAAAACACGAGATAAAAACAATATTCACGGCCAACAACCAAATATCCAAATTCCTCAGATCTCCCAAGGACACAATACCAAACGATTCTCAAGGTACATATGAAATACCATGTTCAGACTGCCCGAGAACTTATATTGGCCAGACTAACAGACGAGTAACTTCCAGAGTCTACGAACACGAACTTGCTGTGCGTCAGGCATCTTCCACTTCCGCACTTTATAAACATCGAGAAGACTGTCGCAGGGCAGGCTCGCCGCGCTCCTACGATGATTTTTTTTGTGTATGGTCACCTTTAGTGAGCCATTTTTACACTTAATAACTCTCAATTTTCACCTAGAAGCCAGTCGAATAATATTAGATTTTTGCATTATATTCAGGTCACTAGTCTAGTCTCACCCTGTATGATGTAAAGTCCCAATCTCCACCCAGTGGAACTCCACTGTGCGTAGTTTTACCGATTTACCGGAAATTCCTGACTAGTTTTCAATTTTATTAATTTGTGGCCCCAAACAGTCGAGCACCCGGTATACAGAACACTTAGAGCAAGGTTTCGACACGCCAGTCTCTTGTTGGGTGGAAAGATTCCGTGGCTCCATTTGTTTTCACAAATTATTTTATTTCAATTCGATTTCTCATCAGGTTGGCCAAATCGGAAAACGGGTATAGATTCCTCGGCGAAGGAATACGTGTATTTCTTCGGCGTTCAAGAATCACGTTGGGTTATGGTTTTTCTCGGGGCTCTCCGAATATCGGACCGCCCTAGGAATCGAGATATCTGAAATTCTGACTTTCAATATCTCCCTAGATCTGGGGAGTATTTAGTGACTTTTGTCAAATACTCCCTAGAAAACGCAGGTAACGGGACTTTAACGGTCATTTGCCCAAATCCCGCGCGTTTTCGCGAGCTAGGGTTTTGTTCAGCCAAGGGCGACGCCCACTTTGGCCCTCTAGGCCAATGGGTATCGCGGATTCAGCAGTCAGGATTGCATAAATATGCAAGCAGCGAAGCAGCAGATGGCCACTCTTTCTTGTCGAATTGCAGTGTAATAATCAATTTCGTGTTTCCGTTAAATAACTTACGTTTGTTTGGCTTTGCCTTTTGTCTCTGCAATTCATCGTTTTGGCTAGCAGTTAGAGTCAGGTTCTCGGTAATAATAATTCAGTTCACAGTAGATTCATAACGTTTTGTTTCTATCTTAAAAAGGGTTAGACTCACTTGTACGGTTTACAGGTGTTTTATTCGCGCTACGAAAGTACGTTGATAGGTAGTTTAACTCTCGAGCAATAATCAGTGTAAAGTGATCTTTTGCAACGGACACTTAGGGATTTAACTTCATCAAAGTTATTTCCCGACTTAATACCTGTACGCGACGTTGACGAAAAATCCCCATCGTATGAAAAGGGGTCAGGCACCAAAACGAGATCTCACCTGATACAATCGGCTCGATCGTAGAGTTCCACGAAGATTGTATCGTTCGAGCTTAAATTCCTCGGCCTGTCAAGACATCATTAGCTGCGACTTTGTCGTTGGCGAGCCACATTTCCTGTGGTACCTAGGGGTTTCGCGTCCTTCCCATACCTATTTCCTGCGGCTGTTCTCGGCTTTTCCACCTGAGACAGTCTGGTTAGGCTCCGTGATCCTTTAACCCAAATCTCTGTCTTGGTTTTTGTCACATCTAGTTGTAAATTTTTGAAATAAAAATTTTTCAAGTTTAATTTTTCCTTTTGGTGCTTCACACAAATTTTGAAGTTAGGAAATTTTATTTAGATAGTTTTTCTAAACCGTGAATCCTTCCTCCCTCGTCCATTTCCCGGCGAGGTCTTGTTAGGTGTTAGGTTAGTTAGCTATAGGGTGACCCTTCTCATCGTCACACTTGAGTTGGGTCGACGCGAGGTCGATTTTAGTGCACTTCTCCTTTGCCACACACTTGCACACGCAAGTAGCCCGACAATACATTACAGCCGTAATTGTTGTCCTTTAGAGCAATGACGAATATGAGATTGAGATCTCATATGCTCGCGGAGGAGAATACCCAAGCCGTGTTCGCCGGCGCTGGGCTTTCTCCGACACCTCCGCCGTCGGGTGACTTAGACGCCAGGCGTCTATTCCCCGAAGCGTCGCGACGCCTCGACGGAGACGTCCCCCAGGTACGTACTACCGGGGAAAATCGTGAGTTGACGATGTCAACTACCTTGTCCCCGAGAAGTGTGCTGGACCAAGGTACTTTAGAGTCGAGCTTAGACGGAGGGAGGCAGCCTTCCCCGTCGGCTCAGGTAGGGTTAGTAATCGATTCCGCGGGAGTTGTCACAACTCCACCTTTGGAAGCCCGTTTGGAGCAATTTAGAATAACGAGAAATGTTTCTGTTTGTAGGTCGGAGGGCTACTCAGGAGTCCATGCTGGCGAAGCTCGTGAGGTACGCCCCTTTGGAATGCGCCGAAGCGCTCCGAGGTCATTGGGTGTGCCTCACGCACCACAGCGGAGGCCACAGGATACAGATGTGCATACCCTAAGGGAACCGGGTGATGCTGAGGCCCTAGTGGAGGAACTAGGGGGTGGTGGAAGGCTCTCGGAGGGAGTTGGGAATGCTCGCATTCCCATATCTCTCCAGGGGCGGGTTCAGTGTACCTCCCAAGGGAATCACTATGCACAGCCTGAATATGCAACAAGAGCTACGAAGGCAGATTTCGTGACGGGTGTCGGCAGGGACACGGAAGTTGCCACCCGAAATCCCTGGGTGACGACGTCCTTGCCCTCCAGGCAACCAGGAGCAGAGCGGTGGGTGGCTGAAGAGGGGTTCGGAGGGATCCGAAACTTTGCGGAAGCCGTCCATCCACACCTTTTTACGAGACAAGACACAGGTCACAAAATAGACTTCCAAAACACAAAAACAATTTCCACCGAGAAAACTCTGCAAACCAGGATCATCCGAGAAGCCCTTGAGCGGGTAAACGGTGTAGACTACATGGCGTTTACCCTTAAAAGTTGTCGTTGGTGTACACCATCCCAGCTGTCTGGGCAACGTGCCACCGCGGCTTCAGCAGATATGTAGTTGGCTGTCACAGGGAAACCTGGGCCGAACGGCGACCATTCTCGGCATGATCGGAGGTTCATGAATAATGGTACTGAGGGTGGAGGGGAGCCCCGAGTATCGGCTAGCTCGCCCCTCCGGTTGGTGTTGGCTTCTCAGGGGCAAGTGGTTCGTTAGGGGGACTGCGGGGATTTTGGGGGACCCATTCATGTGCATGCATGATCCTTGGGTACGATGCTGTCACAGTTCCGGCAACATCTTAGAGCTGAAAGTCAGAGTTATAGTGAAAACTATGTTAGCAATGAGCTAGAGAGAAGTGGGATGGTCCGGGGATGGTTCGCGGTCCCCACGGCAACCTGTCCTGTAATGATTAATTCACGGTTCCCACTTTGAAATCGTTCGCGATCATAGCCAGGTACGCATAGCTAACACCCGGGGGAAGTCACAATGGGGGGAAAAGTCAGGCTCACTAGAGCACACTGGCGTACTTGGCCGCCCACCCAGTGGGAGACTGGCCCAGGCTGGTGGGGCCTGACCGGCCCCCCCAGACCCCCCCGGTGCGGTCGTAACTATGACTCTCTTAAGATAGAGAAGCGCCCCAATTGCCTCAACACTCGTGACGACGGACGTAGACTTCCCAATACCTGGAAGCCTCTCATTGCACGCATAAACTCATTTCCCACCAACCCAGTTCCCGCACACAGCTCACTTAGCGCCAACCAAGTTCCCGCACACAGCTCATCTAGCGCCAATTCAGTTCCCGCCCATAGTTCACCTCGCGCCAATACATTTGCACACGGCCATTACAGCCACGTCCACTATAAATACAGTTCCTCGACCCACAATTCCTCAGTTCTCTCGAAGGAGTAGGCAGATTGAGACCTTAGAGAGAACCAGTGACGAGACATGGGGAGTAGGCAGATTGAGACCCCGACGTCAAGTCACAAAAACCAAACGTAATTATACCTGAGGAGTAGGCAGATTGAGACCTCAGCGTAGAATTACGTTTTAACCTTTCATTAATTTTAATTTTAATTAATATATATATATATATATATATATATATATATATATATATATATATATATATATATATATATATATATATATATATATATATATACAGCTTTGAATAGGCTTTTATGTAAAAACGTCTCATTCAATTGATTCAATTGGTCAAATGAATGTGAGAACGCTTTTCTTAAAGCTAAAGATGTTTTTCAAAGTGATGATTTTTTTGTACATTCTGGTACAAAACTGCCATTGCTGGTGGTGGCTGCGGATGCAAGTTCATACGGTGTTGGAGCAGTTTTATCACATTTATATCCAGATGATACGGAAAGAGTTATACGGTCAGCTTCACAAGCACTTTCAGAAACACAAAGAAAATACTCTCAAATTGATAAAGAAGCTCATGCTATAATTTTTGCAGTGAAGAAATTTCATCAATATTTATTTGGAAATAAATTGACACTTATTTCAGATAGCAGACATTTAGTTCCATTTTTCTCAGCTTCAAGTAGTTTACCAGTTTACAGTGCAATACGAATGTAACATTATGCTTTATTTTTGAAGGATTCAACTAAGATATAAGATACAAAAACACGAAACTGCATGCAAATGCAGATTGCCTTTCTAGACTACCTATCAAACAAGAACGTGAATTCCATTTGAAAGATGTAGTTGATACTTTTGAGATACAAGCTATTGAAAGTTTACCAGTATCAAGTGGAATTATAACAGATGCTACTAAAAATTATACGAATTTGAACGAACTCTTGATTAGTTTACAAACGGGTGAAAAGTTAACAAATAGAAATACATTACAAATACTATTATCAGAGTTTAGTTTACAGCAAGGTGTAATTAAGCGAGGTCACAGAGTCTTGGCTAGAGGGTACTGTTGGTGGCCTGGAATTGATTCGGATATTGAACAACTAGTTAAAAATTGTGCTCATTGTAATGAGGTAAGAAACAATCCACCAAAAGTAGAACCCCATATCTGGGTACCTGCAAGTGAACCATTCCAGAGGGTTCATGCAGATTTTGCATCCTGTAAGGATTACAATTTTTTTATTTCAGTAGATTCATTTACAAAGTGGCCTGAGGTCCATATCGACAAAAATTTAACCGCTTCAGCTACTGTTAGGAAATATCGAGACATTTTTGCACAATTTGGATTAACTTGTGTTGTGTATTGATACTTTTGTAAGTGAAAGTTTGAATTGAAAAGAAATGCTCTTTTTCCAAAAATATTTATTTTCGTAACTATGTATAATAATAATCTCCGTTTCCATCGATGTATGCAAAGCAATCTTTTTATTATTTTGTCTATTTTTTTATGAAACGTATCTTACAGTCCTCCTCCTTATAAAGAATAAAAATATCAAACATCAATATGATATAGTTGGAAATTATTCAAATGAGAAGGCCTCCTTCTATCTCGCCTCAATCTAGATGAGGTGGTAGCTTCTAACTGCTCTCGGACAGAACTTTCGGGAAAATCTGCATTAGGTTCCACGATAGGCATAGTTTCAGGTTTTGCAGTATGGTGTGCATCAGGATTTCTAATTTGAATTTTTTCATTTTTAATAGGTATGAAATAGTCAAGAATATCTTGACTATTTCATACCTATTGAACCGAACAAGTAAGGTGTCTTCGGCCTTGAAGTTGAATGAATCATTTGCATATTCATTAATCGATCAAAGGCATTAGGTACACCGTCGACCATCAAGTATATACCATTACAAACTGCAGATTATTGGTGTGAGAAATATACTTTAGATCTGTTGGAAAGTTACTCCACTGATTGAATCCAGGGTGTGGAAGTAAGAGACGTATTGAGTGTTCCCAAAACAGTTATAACTGGTGTCCCTCAAGGAACAGTTTTGGGGCTCATGTTCTTCAACATCTACATGAATGACTCATTTTCCTTGAATATCAAAGGCAAAAAAGTACATAGTAACTGTTATAGTCAAAATTTATTTATTGAGGACCGCAGTGCTCAGCACACACTAATATTTTTGCACTATACCAATCTTCATTCCTTTATAAAGTACGGAATTTTGAATTGGAGAAAATGTGCTCGTGTGGAAAGAGCATCGATACTTCAAGTATATGCGATGAGAATTATTGTTATTATCGATACAAGAACGGGTTAAGGAGAAATTTAAAAAAAATTAAATTTGTTTTGGTTGTTGGTATATATTTACTGGAGTTTCGGTTGTATTGAAAATATAAACATTATGTTCATGAAGTCAGATGAGGACTTTTGTTTCCATTTTCCACTGTCCAAGATTACCTCTTGAAATGTATTCATGCCGAAAAAGGAACTATTCACGTCATTTCCATTGTTGTTGAGTGATATTGCTTCCGAAGAGTACGAATCTCAATTCTTCCGACCTTCCTGATGAAGAGTGAAATAGATTTTCGTCGACAAAAGAACCATGCACGGTTCTTATGGAAAGAGAGTCCCAGTAGAATTGTCTGAAAATTCGGTATAACGTAATTTATGATGTCCTGCTCAAATGTCTCCATGGTCACCAGAAGATATAATGTACAGTTTTTGAGAAACAGGGTGTTGAACATGAGGAGGCAGAGTTGATAGTTACCTATAAAATCAATAATGTGGCGAATATGTGTTACAAAAAGTTAAGGGTAGCGATTACTATCTAGATATATTCGAGAAAACCCCGTATACAGGGAGATTCTTTTTCTACTAGTCAAAGTTAAGATTTTTATAGAATTCTGTGGACAAACTCAGTCAAAATTCGTAGAGTTGCAAATTGAATAAATATCATTTGATTTTGATATTGAATGATCTGAGGTTACTATTAGTTATATTTATATTAATTTCTATCAGAAACATATTCAAAACAAAGTAGAAAACTAACAATAATATGATCAATATTTTGTGGTTTTTGTCCATTTGTTATATTTCGTACGGATTCTGGTCAACGGCATGATTAGCAATCAAATGGGAGAATACTGCATTGAAGATCTTTGTGATATACCAAGAGAAAGTCCGTAAGATGACTACCTTTCATGGATAACATCCAAAGAATTATTTTGATTGAACCTAGTACAGAACAGATTTTCTCACTTAAATGCATCCTTCGTAATACTGAAGCTATACTGTTAGCCCAGGTGAAGGAAAGTGTGAGACTATCTAACGCATTAGTGAAAATAAATCACAATGGCGAATTTCTCAACTCAGTGATTAATGCCAACTCAATACCAAAAACTGTCAATTTTTCCGAAATAAAACCATTTCGAAATTACTCCATCAATAATTTTATCGAAACCGAAAATTTGAACGTACAGACAGAAATTTTGAAATTTTAAATAAACTGCGGTTAGACCATCTGAATGAAGAAGAGGCTGAACTCATTACAGATGTTTGCCTTGAATATTCAGATATATTTCATTAAGAGCGTGACCAACTAACGTTCACCAACGAAATAAAACACTCCATTGACACAAAAGATGCGAAACCCGTTTTTACGAAGTCATATCGCTATTCCCAAATTCATAAGGAAAAGGTGAAGAAACAGATGAGCAAAATGCTAGAAAACTGCATTATACGTCCTTCTATTTCCCCGTGGTCGCCTCCTGTGTGGGTCGTCCCGAAAAAAATCGACGCTACTACTAAACAGAAATGGTGAGTCATCGTCAACTACAGAAAGTTGAATGAACTAACTGTGGATGATAAATACCCGCTACCGATGATCTCTGACCTTCTAGATCAACTTGGCTAGTGCCAATATTTCACCACCCTAGATCTAGCTTCTGGCTTCTACCAGATAGAGATCGATATCAAAGACATGTCGAAAACTGCCTTCACAGTTGAGAATGGTCTTTACGATTTCATTCGAATGCCATTTGGACTGAAGAATGCACCAGCAACATTCCAGATAGTGATGGATAACATACTACTCGGAATCCAAAATGAGCGATGTCTCGTCTACATGGACGACATCATCATTTACTCTCCCACGATACACGAACACATATCCCAACTGAAAGAAGTTTTCAAGTGACTCAGGCATGCGAATTTAAAAATACAGCTAGACAAGTGCGAATTCCTCAGGAAGGAAGTAGCATACCTTGGTCATCTCATTACCAAAGACGGTGTGAAACCAAATCCAAGCAAAATCGACTGTATAATGAATTTTCCGGAACCCAAAAACCAGAAAGAGATTTAATCCTTTCTCGGGTTAGCTGGATATTATAGACGTTTCATTCCAAATTTCGCAAAGATCTCGAAACCACTTACTAAACTACTTCAAAAGGATACCCCGTTCATTTTTGGCAATGAATGTCAAACTTCTTTCGATGAGTAAGTATGTGGTTTGCAATAAATAATTTTCAAGAATCTTTTTTGAATTTTTTCTAGATTTGTGATATATTTGTTGACTGCGGCTCCCCAGGCTATTATAGCGTAATCCAGATGATAATATAATAATACTCCCCCACAAACACTCGTTGAGTGTACCCAAACGCATAGCCAGTGCTGGTAGAGGACGGCTATTATTATTATTTGCCGTGGCGCACCAGGGCGACTTACTGATTTTTGGTGGAGTATTCACTTTTTAGCTGTAGTAAAACCCAGAAAACCTGCAGCACCACCTCGGGTGGTCGGTGTGTACTTCAAGCTAGCACCAGACAAGATTGGCATCCAGACAACTCACAATACACTTGCTTTCCAACAAGGCATGCGGCTGCCTATCGATCCGATATAAAATAGTTGAGAAAATTTCTCTTGTACCTACGTCGGGCTCGAACCGACTATCGCTGTGCTGGAGTTTCGAACGGCCTGTGCAATAGACCGCTGATCCACCGACCACACCTCTACAAGTGTGGTCCTAGCCCCCTAGCTGCGCCGCTGAGTCCATTCCATGAGCGCTTTGTCGATAATTATTTCCAAGAAAAGATTATCAGGGTGGAATTCTGTCGTAAGTAATCTATAGCGGAATCCGGAAGCATCTGGTTGCACGGCTTGACTATATAAAGTGAGAGACTTGGAAGATTAGGAAGTTTTGATGAAAATAAATTTTTATGAAGAAGTTATTAAAAGTTTTTGTATTTGGAATATTTAGCTAGTTGTATAGATAGATCTAAGTGTTTTATTAGTCAGTGAAGTAGTTTTTTGTTTATAGTGAAGTTAGAAATAAATAGTTTTAGTTATGTGCTCGGCTTATTATTTAGCAAATCGTAACAATATAATACCCTCAAGTGGTTCGATGTGAGGATATTTGATAGATATTTTAATCTATATGAAATGAAGCGAAGCTTTTCAATCACTTAATTGATATTTACGTCCCACTTCAAATTGGTATCTATGAATACTCCTAAGTATTTAGTATTTTCTAGACGTGAGAGAGAAATGTTTTGATTATTAACGTTAACGCTTAGGGAGTTATAATTTGGTAGGTATTTTGAGTATGAAGAAAATGGGAGAAAGTGAGTCTTTTCGAAATTTACTGTTAGGAGACGGTTTCTGAACCAATCAAATCTTTTACTCAGATCACTTTCTGCTTTAGCTCTGAGAGAAATCCAACTTTCATCATTCAAGAGAATTGCCGTATCGTCTGCAAAACTTACCACTTCTCCATTAAGCGTCAGTTTGAATAGATCATTCATGTAGAGATTAAAAAAAAGGGCCAAGAACCGTTCCTTGAGGAACACCTCAATCTACTAATCTTGTGCTGCTTTTTATATAATTCATTTTGACTTGTTGGATTTTTTCTGACATCAATTCGTATGCTTGTCCTCTTATTCCTATGCCATCTAACATTTTCAGGAGCTGGGTATGTCTGACCGTATCGAATGCTTTAGCGAGGTCAATATATATATACATAGTGCTGGTTTCTTTTTATCGATGTATTCACTAATTTTTTATGTTGAATAATTGGTAGCGTCATCGGCCAATCTATTTTCTCTGAACCCAAATTATTTGTTCGCCATAATTTCATATTTATTCAGACAGTTGAGAACTTGCGTTTTAATTATCATTTAAAATTTTTCCCAAATTGTAGATTAATGAAATCGGCCTATAGTTCGATAAATTGAGCTTGTTTCCTTTTTTGAATATTGATTTAACTATATCCCATTTGAAAGCAATTGGAAATTTCCCTATTCTGATACCCCAGTTAAAAATGAATTCTAATGATTCTACTATTTTATTAGTTAGACATTTCAGAATTTCAGCTGTTAGTTTATCATCTCCGGGTGATTGTTTGTTTTTTAATCTTGATATACATTATTTTATTTTATTTTGTGTAGTTCCTAAAAGAAATATTGAATTCGGAATGTTGGTCTCGATGGTTGGTTTAACGTTTCCGTTACGTTCAATATTTTTTGCCATATTTTTTCCGATTTTCGAGAAGTAATCATTAAATGTATTTGCAATTTGCTCTGCGTTAGTTACCATGTGTCCAGTTTCAGTTTCAATTTCATTTATTTCCGATCCTTTTCCAGAATTTTTATTCCCACTTAGTTAATAATAATAATACTCCCTCATAAACACTCGTTGAGTGTACCCAAAGGCATAGCCTGTGCGGGTAGAGGACGGCTATTATTATTATTTGCCGTGGCGCTCCGGAGCGACTTACTGAAGTTTTAGGTGATGTATTCACTTTTCAGCTGTAGGAAAACCCGAAAAACCTACAGCACCACCTCGGGTGGTCGGTGCGCACTCCAAGCTAGCACTAGTTCATTGACTACTTTCCATAGCCCTGCAGAGTCGTTTACGTTTGAGGAAATTTTATTTTGATAATGTTGGGCTTTTGCATTTTTCAGAAGATCGTTAAGTTTGTTTCTATATTTTTTATACGTAACACAATTTTCATGGGTCGGATTATTATTCATGGAACAAAATAAATTATTTATTTTCTTTTACAGATTTGACAAGACCAGCAGTAATCCAGGGCTGTTTTTTCATAGAATGTTTGAGTTTGGTAAGAGTTGAGCAATACTCGATTGATTTTTGAAAACTTAAATATGAAATTATCGGCCGCCGAATTGATGTTATCTGAAGTACAGATCTCTACCCAGTTTCCTTTCTCAATCTTTTGTACTAACCTTTTCATGTTCAAAACCTTTCCATAAAACGTATTTTCAATATTACTTTTTTGTTTTATCGTGGAGATTTGCAAAATGAGCAAAAAATTATCAGTGATCGTTGTTTCAAGAACAACTGGAGTGATGTTGATTTTTTGTTCATCGTATTTTATAAAAATATGATCAATGCATGATTTTGCTTATCCAAGTATTCTTGTGAATGAATTTATGGCCGACAAGAACCCATACTCTCCCATTAAATTTAGATAGCTCTGTGCACTCTCATTTTCATCCATCAGTATATTGATATTAACGTCTCCCATCAACAATTTAGTTGTGAAATCATTTCGAAAGTTCTCTTGGTATTCACGAAGAACCTCAATGAAATAATCTACTGAACTGGAAGGAGGTCTATACAATGCTGTTAACAATATATTTTCAATACCATATTTCGCTACAATCTGTATGGCTCTTATCATACCTATTTCAACTATTTTACTCATGTAACTTTTCCCTGCCTCACAAGTACTACTGTACCATCATTTTATATAAGAGATCGTATCCATTCAGGTTGAAGACAGATATATCACCAATTTGTCACGTTTTGGATAATACTATAAAGTCAAAATCGAATTTAATAGTACTGAGAAGAACTGTTAGAGAGTGGTATTAGGATGATTTACTGAATCCGAAAGTATGGTGGTTATTTTACGTTACCTTTTATTATTTACGTTTATATATGAGTACATGTTTTATTAATCTAATATAAATACACAGAAATATAAAAATAAAATAGAATCGATACCTAAGGGTTTTTCTTTGCTCGAGTCGCGCTTTTTGTTGTATTTCCAATTTCAATATTTTCTGTCTCTGATTGTTTTCTTCTGTTTCTCGATGCTGTATTTTCTGACTCTAGTGGATAATACGGTGGATGTTCGGCACGTTATAGTTGCTCAGCACGATACTCAACTCCTCTCACTATTAATTTATTCTTTTCTATTTTCGCTTCTAGGTTCCCAAGACTACAGGGTCAGCGCTTCCGATCTAGGAGACGCAATTAATTGTTGATTTCGCTATGATCAGCAACGTCATTTTTCTAACATTATAAACAGCCCTGCGTGGCAACAATAAGTAAAAGTATCATTTGAATTGTTACTCAGTCACTTTACTTTTTTATGTATCAATCTGAATAAAGTTTGTTCAGTGAGAAACACTTATTCTCACTTAAAAATAAATCTTCTTTTAAAATCTCATTAATAAAAAGTGAGATATAACATACATATATACCAATGATATTATTAAGAAAGCGAAATAGTATATTCTGGTAAATCATATTTTATGCGAAATGACAACGCTGTCAGGCACATTATTTATTTCATCTGCAAGGCGAACATCACATGAAACCAATCAAAATCTCTTGCGTAAGTACGTCACGTTCCCGCCTCTTTTGGTCGTTTGAATTGGGTGGTTAATTTTGGCGTTTTCAATAATTTTTATCTCGATACATTGATGAAAACATTTTGTAAACTCAACACGAGGAACTTATGAATGCACTATATCGAAGTTTTTTTTTTTATTGAATGGAAACCCCCATTATATACCTCTCTTGATTAGCAAATCAAGAGTTCCCAAAACTATAAAAGTTTCAAAAAAAGACTGAACCAACAGCTAGTTCAAAGGGCCTGCTTATGCATTTCATCACGAATTATTTTTATGAGAAGTAGTATGAAGTATTACTTTTTACGACTCTTAAATCTAAACACTGAATTTTGTAAAGCTGTATTTTTCTGGCCATGAATAAACTAGCTTTCATTATCTCCCTTCCAGGACCAAGGGAAATGCTCATGAACATGAACACGTGCCCATTGTTGTCTCACCATTGGATAGAGAGACATTATCAAACATTAACAACTTTCTGAAGTTGGTGTTACTAAAATACACACGACGTTTTATAGACTATCATCTTTGCATTAGAATTAGGTATGAACACGTCTCTGTTTTGTTCTGGTAAAGTTGCAAATTATGCGGCTTAATATGCTTCAAGTTCTATTGTAATTTGGTGGGCTGGTAATCGACTGAAAGGGTGTTTAAGGATGATAATATAATTTCTTAGAATATATCTCTTTATTATTTAAGGAATAGCTGCATTAGCCAATCGGCTTTTAACGGTACTATTTTTGTCTACAACACTACATTACATTAATTAATTACAGATTATTGTAGAACATAATTATATTTTATACAGAACATTTGTTTCCTGAAGAAAAAATTATGCAGTCTACGGCACAACTTTTGAAGGATTCCACGTAAATCACTCGGAATTTTATTTTCCTGTCTTTCGACTTCAAAAAGTAAAGATTCCACTAGAATGTGTTTTATTGTTAATTGTACTTGTACAACACATATGAAACATTCCAGTAAATGTTCTTGCAAAATACGTGTGTGGCCTAGGCGAAAACGAATAATGACTTTCTGATGGAAACGACTGGTTGGAGAATTTGACCGTGTGTGATCCGGGGTGTGGGGTTTTTCAATATATTTCTGGGATTCTACCTATACAGGAAGGAGGAATGTACTAAACAAGTAGGTGAAATATACACCAATCGTACCTGCACACGAGAGGACCTAGCAGACTTCCAAGTACAGCAGAGGAGTATACCCCTAAAAGGGATAGATTGCTATACGTTACGCATCCACAGGATAGAATCCACATCCTGGATGTCAATATCACTCTTTAGGCATTATATAGATTCGCTTTAGAGAACTAGAAGGAGAAGTTTATTACTTTCTAACTGGTGATCCGAAACCAATTTTTACTATAAATACCAGGCTGAAATTCAGGAGAAGACAGTTCATCTGGGATCTTCAAACAGGTAACAACTAGAGTTGAACCTGACTGTTACTGGGACTAACGGAAAGATGGAGTCACCTACATGAGCAGACGGAACACTGGGGATATTATTTCAATATAATTATCTTTCACGGGTACCAGAACTGCCAAATAAATGGAGTCACCAACACAATCTGTAAAATTACTTCTAGATCAAATGGCTGCACAGGTTCAGATTTGTAACCAAGCATCCAGAACAGAAGTCATTCACTATCCCTCATTAGTTCTTCCAGAATTTTGAACGCAGTAAATTAAATTAGGAAGGCGTTGAAGTCGGAATTTAATTAAATTCACACTTCAGAGTCGTAATTTAACGAAACTCCGAGTTTGAAGTTGGAAAATAATGAAATTTCGAATTTGAAGTCGGAATTTAATTAGATTCCGAGTTTGAAATCAGAATTTAGTGAAACATATTTTCGAATTTTATTAAATTCCGACTTTTAACTTCAAATTTTATTATTTTCTAACTTCAAACTCGGAATTTTATTATTTTCCGACTTTAAACTCATAATTTTATTCAATTCCGACTTTGAAGTCGAAAATCGGTGGACAGTACAATTGTTGTGGACTAATAGGTCAAAAGGATGGGGAGGACGGTATCGGGTTGGTCACAGATTGCGGGCACCCAAAAAGATTTTTAAACTTGGCCAAACTCCATAGTTGTGGGAATTTTAATTTACTTGATGCCCATTTGCACAATTGACGACAGTCTTATTTCATCGAACCTTTATAACTATTCAGACCTTCACATATTGGAGATGTGCTTATTCAGTTAAAAGCTTCCAGATACTTTCTCAAGTTAGAGTTTGCTTTTCAAAATCTGATAATTGAAAGCAGTGCACACCCAATAATATTTCGTTCCCTATATATAGTACAATGTACACCCCCCCGGGAACAGAACGTGAGATTGCCAAAACTGGAATTACCCAAATTTGGAGGTGAACTTGCAATCACGATATGTTTTCTTCTTTGATTGATGAAAATGATAATCATTCAGATATCGATAAATTCAATTATCTTTTTAGTTCCTTAGAAGATCCTTCATTGGCTTTAGTGAAAAGAACCCCACTGACAAGTTCTCAGTTGCATATAAGAATTTAATTAAGCGCTATGACAATAAACGTCTCATTGCTACGTCTCATTGCTACGTCTCATTGCTACGTCCCATTGACATGCAATGGAGCATCGTAAAAAATTCATCTCAGCTGACGATCCACAAGCATCACATCATTTAATCGATGATTTCAATGAAAATATCTCAATGTTAAAAACTTGAGCTATTATGTTGATGCCTGAGACTTCATTCTTTTTAATATGCTCATGGATCGTTTAGATTTTGTAACAGCTACCGTTTGGGACTCGCACATTCCAGTTTGATAATTTTTATTTCCGGTATTGGTCAAGTAAGTTCCGTATCATCTCATGCAGTTTCTTGCACGTTAAAACCTTTCTTCGAAACTCAACCAACATTTGAATAGGATTTCATTGTATTGCCAAAATTATGCTCTATTATGCCAAGCATAAATGTTAACACGAAACAATTAAATTGTTTTTCAAATCTTAAACTGGCTGACCCTAAATTTAATATTTCTCAGCCTATAGATATGCTTCTAGGCGCAGAAATTCTTGGTTTTCTGTTGAAAGGAAACACTTTGAAGAGTTCTTTCAATCATCCTGTCGCTATTGACCCCATTTTTGGTTAGGTGATTTTGGGTGTTTTAAATCGAAAGCTCGTTTGTGGATCGATAATGTACTGTAATTTTATGACCAAAATAAATAACCTCAATTGCATCAACGACTTACCGGTTCTATCCAAAATCGTCCTAGACTGCTTGGAGGGGTACCCCTTCTTCTCTGATGTGTTGCGGGACGTTATGTCACCCTTTACAACAGCGGATAGGATCAACGTACATATATATATATATATATATATATATATATATATACACGACGTGGTGTCACAAAAATGATACACAATGGTGGCAAAGACCGAACAAAATCAACAACGGGCTGCGTGGCCAATCAGGCAGTTTTCTATATTGGTCAGTTTGTACCTTTTTGCAGGGTGTCTTCCTGCGCAGTCGCGACACTCCAAAATCTCTTCCATTGACAGGATATGTCGATCGGTGCAATTGGAATAATAATAATATTAATATTAATTTGAATTAACAAAAAACACCACAATGAGCTTTCCCAAACATTCTCCCCCGAGAAAAAAAATTGATAATGATTAAGAATACTTATGAACTTTATTATTTTTTTTATATTCCCTAACCTGAATGCAAATGAATTATTCTTCATTTATCAACTGCATAAGTGATACTGAATGCAAATGAATTATTTTTCATTTATCAACTGCATAAATGATACTGAATGCAAATGAATTATTTTTCATTTATCAACTGCATAAATGATACTGAATTGTTTTTCATTTATCAACTGCATAAATGATACTGAATGCAAATGAATTATTTTTCATTTATCAACTGCATAAATGATACTGAATGCAAATTAATTATTTTTCATTTATCAAATGCAAAACTATAATAATAATGAAACAACAAAAAAATCCTACTGCTTGAAAGAGCAAAATAAAATCAACCATAAATAACTAAGAAGAGTCCAATTCGGAACTCGGAAGAGGACACAACTTAACTAGGGGGCGTCTTAGTGTTCCAGTAGGGGTTTTCACAGTAGCCACCCTTATGATAGTGTCACGTCCAGGGTGTAATTCAGCTATGCGACCCAGCACCCATTTACAAGGAGGGCAATTATCTTCTTTAAGTAGTACTAGGGTACCCACTTCAGGAGAGGGGGATGTGGGTGAAGGGTGTGTAGATATTCCAGATGCCAACGTTTCCAGAAATCTTGTTGCAATTTCTGGAGCATTTGCCATCGAGATAACCTATTCATCTTCAGAGAAGTGAAATCGGGGAGCGGCAGAATAGAGACTGGTTCCAAAGTCAGGAAATTATTTGGGGTCAATGCATTAATGTCTTCAACGTCATTGCTGAGAGGTTCGAGAGGGCGAGAGTTCAAGACAGACTCGATTAAATTTATGACTGTATTAAATTCTTCATATGTGAGAATTTGTTGCCCGATCACCCGGTGGAGATGGGTTTTCACGGATTTGATTCCACTTTCCCACAAACCCCCAAAATGAGGGGAAGCAGGCGGAATAAAAGTGTGCGAGATATTTTCACGTTCTGCGGCCTCCTTCATAAATATAGCCAACTCTCTAGAAGCACCGACAAAGTTGGTACCGTTGTCGCTGTATAAATGAGACACGCGTCCACGTCGGGCCATGAAGCGCTGTAGCGCGGCTAAAAAGATTTCCGTCGATAAGTCACTGGTCAATTCCAAGTGGAGTGCCTTTGTTGCAAAGCACACAAATAAGCAAAGGTATCCTTTGCATGTTCGTACTCCCCTGTGCCGAGTCATGGTTAGAGTGAAAGGACCTCCAAAGTCTACTCCAACATGGCTGAAAGGTTTCACTTTCAAATTCTGGATTGGGGTAAATTTCCCATAGGGGGTTGGAAAGTCCTAGGATTAACCTTCCAGCAACGATATCATTTACTCAGGATTGAGTTAATTGCCCGTTTTGGAGATAAAATCCAAAATCGTTGAGAAACTAAGAATTGAGTGGTACGAAAACCGGCATGCAAATGTTTTTTGTGGAAATATTCTATAATTAAAGTGGTAAGGCGACTATTTCGCGGCAAAAGAATAGGTTATTTTGTATCATAGGGAAGTAGGCAATTTTCTAATCTGCCTCCAACGCGGAGTAAATTTTTCGATTCGATAAAAACGTGTAGTATTTTCAAAGGTTTGGAAAAATGTTCAGACCGTAATTCATCGGCGAAAGAAATTTGTTGAGTTCTTTGAATTATATGACCGAGACTATCATTGAGTTCCGAGGTCAGTAGCGGACCTTTTCTTCACTTTATGGGGTTTTGACAATTGAAAACAAACCGTAGAATGTATGCCATAACTCGTTGCAAAGTGGTGAGAGAAGAAAAATTATTCAACAAAATGTCCACAAGGGTTTAATTTTTTGGATTCAGAAACAACGTTATTTTTGTTCTTCTTCTAGAGGAGAAGAAGTAGGAGTTTTGAAGTTCTGTAGTATTTCCGATCCTCTGAACCAACTCGATTCTTGAGATAAATTTGAAGGCAGGATGCCTCGTGAGGCTACATCTGAGGGATTATATTTGGATTCAACATAATACCATGACTCAGGAGGTAGTTTACTTTGACACGATTCGATACGAAGGTTTCGAATCGAAGGACGATCTGTGAATCTGACCATGCACACGTTTTTTCGAATTGTACTTTATCTTTAAAAATATATAAGGAAACTGAAAGTAATTTCGCCAATAAAACTGCGGCACATAATTCAAGACGTGGAATGGTGATTTTTTTCAATGGAGCCACTTTAGACTTACCACAAACAAACTGAATATTAATTTGATAATTGAGATCAATACTTCTCACGTAAATAACACAGGCATAGCCCTTTTCACTTGCGTCACAAAATCCGTGCAATTCGTAAGAGTTCGTACCTTTCAACAACAATTTTCTCTCGATTCTCAAAGTGGAAATACAGGGTAGTTCCTTATTATATTGATTCCAGACTCGAACTATGTCATGACTGGGACCCTCGTCCCAACCAATGCCCGACACCCACAGCCTTTGAATTAAATATTTCGTGAAGAAAGTAATTGGGGTTAAAAACCCTAGTGGATCGTAAATTTTAGCTAGTTCAGATAACATGATTCTTTTTGTGCATGATTTAATATCCGATGGATGGACGAAAAAAAAAAACGCATCCTCACTGGGATTCCACTGCAACCCCAGAATTTTGAGAGATGCAGTTTCTTGATGGGTATCAAACGACAACGGTATGGTAGAAAGATGCGACAGTGACAAATCAGCAAGGAGGGAAGGCTCGTTGCTGGACCACTTTCTGAGTTGGAAAGCTCCACGTTTCATTAACTCAATAAGTTCGTGAACCAAAGTACGCGCTTCTTCGTAGGTAGAAGCTCCGCATACGAAATCATCGACATAAGACGAATTTTTAATACACTCCGACGCTATCATCTTGGGCTAATTGTAACAAGACTCTTAGAGCTAAAAATGGGCTACTGGCATACACGACAGTGGAAAGGGTATAATCACATATGGGATCATCTGGGGAAAATCTCCAGACGATTCTCTGGAATTTTTTATGGTTCGGATCAATAGAGATCATCCTGTACATCTGTTTCACATCTGAGCACAGAGCAAATAAATGACATCGGAATCTCAGCAGAATAGAAAAAATATCTTGTTGTAACATAGGTCCGGTAAACAGGCATTCATTCAGAGATTTCTGATTTGGTAACTTCGCCGATGCATCGAAGACTACCCTTAACTTCGTTGTCAGGTTGTCCGGTTTCATGACACAGTGGTGGGGGATATAGTATGAATCGGAAAGGATTTCATTATCTGGTATCACCTGCATATGGTTTTGATCGAGGTATTCTCGCATGAATTCTCGATACTGTGTATAAACATGAGGCTGTTTTAGTAGTCGGCGTTCTAACGAGTAAAATCGCATCAAGGCCAGTTCCCGGATCCCTGGAAATGAGGGCTTAGGTTCACGAAAAGGGAGCGAAACTGTATAACAACCTATTTCATTCCGAGCGTGTGTTAACTTGAAATGATTTTCCACTATCTCATCATCAGAAGATAATTGATTCGAAGAAGGAACTTCTTCGACTTCCCAAAAACCTTTCAAGGTTTCCTCAAGTTTCACAGGCTCAGAACGCTGAATTAAAAATGCCGATATAGACGGAGTAGAAATATTTATTTGACCCATTAAAATATATCCTAGACAAGTATTAATTGCATCTGATTCATTTAAATTACCAGAAATTTTACCGTTCAAAATTATTTTTGAAAATAGGTCAGCCCCCAGTAATAAGTTCACTTTTCCTGGACTATTGAAGTTGCGATCGGCTAAATGAATATTATTGATATGGGACCACGAATCGGAGGGAATTTTAAAAGATGGTAACTCATCACAAATTTTTTCAAGAATGATTCCGTCGAATATGAACGAAGGGGATATTTTGCCAAGAGGTTTCATTGACAGGGTGACTTTGCCCATACTTAAACAAGATGTCATAGAACTGAGGCCTTTAACTTCGATATTGAAATAAGTTTTTTGTAACCCTAATTTATGAACAGCTCTTTGGGTTATGAAGGATGTCATGCTTCCCGAATCTAAGAGACATCGAAAAGATTGAAAACGACCTTGATGGTCCAATATGTCAACCCAGGCGGTTGATAACAACACAGTTTTATTTTCATGTTCGACGAGGCAGGAGGTACTAGCCATTGCCGAAATAACAGGACCTGCAGTTGAACAATGAGAACTGGTATTAGTATTGTCATCATGTTTCGATGTATCTCCTTTCGGAACTGTTGAAGATGGCGTCAGTTTATCTGTATGCAATAATGTATGATGGGACTTTGAGGAACATTTCTTACATTTATAGGCTGATTGGCAAGAATGAACGTCATGTATAAAGTTGTTTCAAACTGAACCTATAAAAATGAATTAACCATAAAACACCACAATGAGCTTTCCCAAACATTGGGAAAAGTGAGTTATTCACTTCTCTCGCCTCAGATAGTTAATTCATTTTTTACGTCAACGGATTTTTCATTGGAAAACTCAGTGAAAATATTTTGGGAGTTGTAACAAGTGCCAAGTGCCAACTACATGTCTTTCGACGATATTACGGCGAAAAAACATTTTCTTGAGACCAACTCAAGACTTACTTCTGGACGATTTGTGCTTCAGCTACCGTTTAAAATGTCAAACCCAGTTTTCATTGGTTCCCGTGACATATCTTCAGAGAGTTGTTTACATTGGAGCGCACAGATCAGCTGAAATGTCCATCTTACTACATTTTTCATTTGTGCGTGGTTCGCCCAGATAGTGCAACCACAAAACTTCGGGTGGTATTTGATGCTTCTAGTCGTTGTCTGAATAATGTATCCCTGAATCAAATCCTTTTGATGACTGCCAAATTGCAGCAGGATATCGTTGCGATTCTGCTCAGATTCAGAATCGACACCGTTGCTTACACCACAGATTTTTATAAAATGTTCAGACAAACTCTTATTCATGAGAAACACCGTGATTATTATGGTGTTTGTCCACAGGAGATCCTATTCAGGACTACAGGCTGCGGGTTGTCAGCTTTGGAGTAAATTCACCTCCTTACTTAGGGTGGTCAAACAGCTTGCAATTGAATACAAGTCTTAATACCCATTAGCCTGCAAAGTGCTAGAGTCAGATATTTTTGTGGATGACATAGTTTCAAGTTGCAAAACTGTGGCGGAAGCTCTGGCGACGCAAAAAGAATTGATAGCACTGGTGGGTGAAGCCGGCTTTGAGTTACGAAAATGGGCATGTAATGAGCCTGAAATGATATCTCATTTGCCAGTCTCACATCTTCAACATAACCCTCTCTCGTTTGACTCGGATTGCGAAACTACCATAAAAATACTCGGCCTTCAATGGAACCCACCTTCAGATAATTTTACATACAGGGTTCTACCTGAAGAAAAATCCTGTACAAAAGCATTATCTTGAGTCAGTTGGCACGTATCTATGACCCCCTTGGATTCCTCTCTCCTCTCACCCTTCATTTAAAAGTAATGATACAAACTCTTTCGAGTTTGGGCATTGATTGGGATGCCAACCCACCTCTAAGTGTAGTGCACACTTGGAACCAGTTTATATATGATTTACCCTCTCCCACCCAAAATTGAGTTGACCACGTCTTGTTCTCTTTGATTGCACTCATTTCAGCTCCTGTTTTATGCATGGGTTTGGCGATGCATCTGAAAAAGGCTACTCAGCTGTAATTTATCTCCGTATCGTCAACCCCTTTGATCATATCAAAATTAGTCCAGTTTGTGCAAAATCGAAAGTAGCTTCTTTGAAGAAAATTAGTATTCCAAAGTTAGAACTTTGTGGTGCCCTTTGGTTAGCTAATTTACTTCACTACGCTATCAACAGTAGTTTTTGCCTGGACGGACTCAACTATAGTGCTTTCATGGTTGAAGTCTTCCCCCCACAAATGGAACATGTTTGTGAGTAACAGGATTACTTTAATCCAAGAGAAAATATCTTCCATGAACAGGTTTCATGTAAAAAGTGAATTTAGCCCTGCTGATCCCGCTTCTCGAGGATTGTTACCCTGTGACTTAATCGAGAGTGATTTATGGTGGACGGGACCCCCATGCTTAGTTATTCCTTCAAGTCAATGGCCTTCTAATACTTTGGAAAATTCAGGAATACCCGAAACCTCTGAAGAAAAAATAAATATCGTTTTAACAGTATCAGTTAAGAAAGCTGGTTCGCTACTCTAAACTTGTAATAAGTTCAGTTCTCTATTGAAAACTCAACGAGTTATAGCGTACATGTTCAGGTTTCTTCACAATGCCAGGAAGCGAAAAGAGACATTACATGGACCTTTTTCCAACTCTGACTCAGTTAATTAAATTAATACGAGCTGACGTATTTTCAAAAGAAATTTGCCTTCTGAAAATTAGGAAACCTCTTCCCAAATGTTTCAGGAAAATGGCCCCTTTCATGGATTCTGAAGGAGTGCTCAGAGTGGGCGGACGACTTGTTCATTCGTCTCTTTCTTTTGGAGCCAAACATCCCATACTTTTACCCCATTCGCATCGTTTCTCCCAGCTAATTATTGAGTACTCTCATAAACGATTTCTCCACCCACAAATTTACTCATCCAAAAATTTTGTATTTTTTCAGCAAAACGTGTCATTCAATCCGTGATTTCTGAATGCTTCAAGTGTTTTGGAGCAAATCCTCTCTCACAACAACCTATAAAGGGTAATGTGTCTTCCGCTCGAATTTCTCAAATAAACCATTTTCACATGCAGGAATGAACATGGCAGGACCCTTTCTAACAACTACAAG
The DNA here is from genome assembly GCA_958502065.1 of Chrysolina americana. NCBI lineage: Eukaryota > Metazoa > Arthropoda > Insecta > Coleoptera > Chrysomelidae > Chrysolina > Chrysolina americana. The sequence goes on from OY293416.1 coordinate 41,371,425, forward strand.
GAGAGCAAGAGGGGCTAAAAGTATCAAATCATATATATGCCTTTTTGTATGCATGTCAACCAAGGCGATTCATATCGAATTATATCTGACATGTCTACAGAGGCATTTCTTGCTACATTTCGCCGTTTCACAACGCACAGAAGCAGATGCTCTCATTTGTATTACGATTCAAGAAGTAACATCATAGGTGCTTCCAAAGACATTTCCTCAATATTAAAATCTGCTGCTAATACAGAGCAGATCGAGTTTCATATAAATTTCCCCAAAGCCCCGAATTTTGGCGGTCTTTGGGAATCGGGAATGAAATCCTTTTTTAGTTACATTTATACAGGATGATGGTACTCAGATTCTTACCTCTGAAGAACTATACACTGTTCTCGTACAAATCGAGGCTGTATTGAACTCTAGGCCTTTGTGTCAGATAAGTTCAGATCCGCATGACTTGCAGGCTTTAACGCCGGGCCACTTCTCAACGCTTGAGCTTTTGTGAATGCGCTACCAGATCCTGACCTTGGCAATATCAAGTTGGGGCGATTATCAAGATGGCAACTTCTGAATCAACTGCATCAATCTTTCAGGCAAAGGTGGCACGAGGAATACCTTAACACTTCACTGTAAAGAAGTAAATGGACTGCTCCATCTACTCCCTTTGTACCAAACACTCTAGTCATCCTCAAAGAGGACGGCACTCCCTCTTCGAAATGGACCTTAGGAAGGATTGAATGCATTCACCCTGGAGCAGACGGTGTGGTCACTGTAAGAACCGCGAAAGGAACTTATAGGCGGCCTACAAGTAAGGTTTGTCCCTTATCCAACAATTATTTTATTTTCATTATCCATTTTAATTTTTGGTATACCAATCTCAGTATTGGTGTGTTTACCTATATAAATATTTTATTTTGATGTTGATTTTAATTTTTGTTGATATATGATATTGTTTAATTTTTGGCAATATATGTCATTTTGAGTGAGCGGTATGTTTCGTCTTGGTATGAGTTGTATCACCCGGTGTATGTTCGGAACTCGATGAGTCTATATTCAGACAAAAAAAGTTCTCTTGCGCTCCCCCCAATGGCATATCTTTTTACTATCGACCAGAAGACGAGTCGATTTTGAATGACCGTGCGTACCGCTGCCCTTTTTATTATATTTTTTCCCCGTTTTGGATCGGTATTTCGACGTTACGAAGACAGATGGACATAAGAGGAAATTCTGTGCACAGAAGTAAAGATCCCGAAGTTACAAAAGTTTGGTCAATATTTTGTATTTAAGGTACCTATTCAAAAATTCAACAATTGAACACAGCAATTACAGTCCGCTAATCTTTTTTTCACGCCCATAAAGTTGTGGCCCTTCTTGCCGGATACACAATTTACTTATCCAATATTTTCGAAAGGTAGTGGATTTTCTTAAGAGCTATGACTTATACCGTCGCGAACTTAATCTCTGCCGTCGCAGAGAATAAGTTTTTATGGCAAAGTGCCACAAGTTTTTAAAAACTTCAACATAATAAAATGATATACCTACCTAGGTGAAAGAAGAATTTCGAATTTTCGATTTTTCCTGTATAACTCCAGAAATAAAAAAGCTGGATGTATTTTTTTTGGATTCACATAATCGACTTTTAAATTACGCTTTTTTCTTCCATTTATTATCATCCCTATTTGTTTTACCAATAACGACATCACAATGCATAGATTTGAATTTAAATAGCCCTGAATAATTCTATATGGCTTCTGTGGATTTCGTCTTACCATAAAATATCATACATTTCCATTTCTTCATTGAATATTTCGTGATGCTCTTCAACATGTACAACAAAGCTGAAACAATTCGATTCTGCAAGAACGAAGTCTGAAATTGCAATCTCGTAAATGATGGGCATGGATAGATAAATATTATATAAATAAACAAGAGAGTTTGTGTCTGTGATAAAAATATAATGAAGAAAATTTGCGGCATTCAGACAAATTTTTAAAATTCCAGAAAAAGTTTCTCCACGATCACCACAGAATTTGCTAATTCTGAAATTAAATTTGATTACAGAATGCTGGAATTCTCTCTATTGAGATTGAAGAAATATTCTGCAACACCTCTGCCCCCATGCAATTCAAATGTATTTACATTATCTCTCTTGTATAAGAATTTTCTCACACTGGTTGGCAATAATAACATTAGCTTTGACGCAGTTGATTGTCACCGTGGTGGCAAATTTCAGTAGTGTCAAAATTATTGCCGTCACGTTTTCATTCGAAAATATAAAAAGTATCATGAATTTATCCAGTGATTCAGAATCAGAGTGTGAAAATACACAACCTGAAATTACAAAGAGTACAAATAATATATTGGAAAGTTTACTGCCAAAACACCCGAATAATTGAGACTCGTAGTTTTCGTGGAAGAGAATGCTGTTAATATAATATTTATCAAACATATTTTAATGAGAGGCCGGATTGCTCTGATGGTATAGCATTGGCATAGTACACGAGAGGTTTTGGGTTCAAGCCACCGAAAAGGCATTTTTTAATTTAATAGTTTATTCTTAATGCCTTTTAGCGATAAAAAAATTAGTTCTGGTTAGTCCAGGATTACTCCTTTCTGATAAACAGTGTTTTTTAAATAATAGTTATTATTTTTTGTGGAAATTATCTTTTGTTCGTTTCCATTCAAAAATATTTTGAAATTTTTGATCGTGGAAAAAGTATAGTCTGCTAATCGGTTAGAATGAAAATTCGTGATGCTCGTGGTTCCTTCCGCTCGCCTTCGGCTCGCGCTCGAAACTTTCCACTCGCATCAAATTTTCATTCTAATCTTGTTTCAGAACATACTATTCTCCTCGAGCAGGATTCGAACCCACGACCTCTAGATTGCCGGTACAGTGCTCTACCATCTGAGCTACCGAGAAGACATGAGTTCCTTCTGCAAATCGGGATACCACTTTTTCCTAGAATTTTCGGTGTTAGTAATGTCACCTACAAACGCCGTAGTTTGTAGGTGACATTCTTGAGGTCGTGGGTTCGAATCCTGCTCGAGGACAAACTTTTTTCTGGAATTTTAAAAATCTGTCTGAATGCCGCAAATTTTCTTCATTGTTATTATATAAATATTTCTACTTCATCCAGTTTTGTTTTACCAACAAAACATTGTAGTTGATATTACAAGAACATTATCCGATTGCACTTTTATCTAAAATCATGTCTATTCAGGTAGCATCCAACCAAAATATGAATTGATAATTGAATATGAAATATAAAGCAAGAATGAATGTTTCCCTTGACAAAAGCGTAATTCATCTCTCAGATTAGGTACTGACGAGTAACGAACCAACGAATCACGAGTAGAAGTTAATTGAAGGGGCAAGTGGAAGAAGGGGTCAAGTAACATTTTATGAAAATATTTGGTTGTAAATGAAGAAGGTGTTTTGTGCCTATGTAACTTGTCCCGTCAGGATTTGCTTCTATTCTTCATATCTGAGCAGATACACAGTGGTAGAAGAGGCGATGTTACATTAAACATCAAGGACGCTAACTTTACTAATACCTATTTTTCTCACAAACACATATTTGTAACATAACACCTTCTTCCACTTGCCCCTTCAATTTCGATAACAGTTCTCCATTTTTACGGTTAGATACTCGAATAAATATTCATTCGAGAAACTCGTGGCTCCTCTGTCGGATTAGTTTGCCAAGCCTGATCGAATGGAAACCTCGAGTCAGCGTCCATTTCATCAACGAGGACCCACCGGGCCACCCGTAACTAGAATATTTTATTATCAGACTGACAATGCCGTCCCGACATCGTATGTACTCACCCAACAGGCCCCGGGACCCATAACCCGGAACCAACCGCAGTTCAGGCACCACTTGATCAGGGAGAAAATGTCCCGATCGGTTTCAGGCCGGATCATCATGAATCCTCTACACTGGCGGATGAGTGACGTAGGAAATTGTTCCACGTGTATTTATCATTTGTCGACAGTGGTTACTATAGTTCCATTGGCAACAGGCTGTATACTATATTTCCATTGGCAACAATAGGTATACCTAGTTACCTAGGAATCTTTGATTCGGAGACCTTGGCAAGAGAAATAATGACTGGACACACTTCATCAATAACATAGATAAATAAACGTTGCGTCAACAATCAACAACAATGTTTCTCTGTAGAATCGTCTCTATACGAAACATATAGGTTTAACTGTTTACTAACCTTCCTACACCAAATAGTTATCGTAATACTGTTCACTGTTAGTAATTCTGTTTCAGCTTAATCTTTTCATGAGCTAAAAACATGTTCCTTCTTGACCAGGATATTAAAAGCTTATATAGTCATAGTTACGTTATCAATAAAGAGGGCCATAACTCCCTTGGGACATTATATATTCTATAATTCCCTCTACCTTTCACAAGTAAAAATAAAATAATTAATGATAATATAATGTGTTTACATACTAATGAAATGAAAACTGAACCATATTTCATTTATTCACGTCATTACAAATAATAAATGTACAATTTTGAAATGTGCCATGAAAATATCTTCAGCCACTGGAAACAATTTTTTCTTTTGTATGGATGGAGCTTTTGTTCACTACTGTCGAGGTACCTGCCTCTTCTTATGGCAAAGTAGACAACATACGCGCCGTTTAATTTCTCAATTCGATGCTATCCTCCAAATACCCCTCCGCCACCGTGGAGCTTTTCCAACCTACGTGTCTTTTTTAGTTAGTCATAGTTGCTCCTACATCAGCTAGAGCAGTAGTGCGACGAAGGCAATGTCCCGTATTGGAAGATGGGTTTGGTAATGCCAAATACATTGCGATTTTGCTGTGGATTTTCCAAACATAATTGGCTGAGATGTACATTTATTGTAAAGGAAGCTCAAAAAAAGTATTCAATACCTTCAGCATGCAAAGACATATGAAATATTGATAAAGGCAAAGCAGAGAATTCTTTTTCATCCACAACTGTGAATTTCTTCGATACACCAGTTTTTCTTTCCGGTACGTTCACTACCATAACGGAATCCCGGTCCTCTATATCCGATATCACCATATTCAAAAGTTCCAGGCCATAATCAAAACAACCTATAACAAAAAAAAGGAAATCAATACACACAGGAAGGAAAATAAGAAAAAAAAAACTTTATGCAAAAAAATGTATTTCATCTGATGACATCTTGAGGAGATAAAACGGCAGACTTTTTCGACTTATAACTCTTTATTTTTCATTTCAAAAATGCCTCTAGTTCATTGAACTTGAAGATATCTTGATTCTCATGTATAGTCACCATCGATTTGAGCATTGATCATTCAGACCACGGAATAAACGCAATGACTACCAAATCTACCGAAAAACATAGAAAATACTTTATTAGTTCTTGAAATTATGCCAGAAATACATTTTTAGTGTCATCTTTTGGCATATAATTTTTCCGTGTCAGCCAGTCCACTGTTGTATTCGTTTTGGTATACTATAGCATTTATTTTTTTCCCCAGTATATCAAATGAAATATCAAAATGCTATTGTGTTTATACCTAAACCATATGACAAGTACCTTGTATAGCACGAGTTTTGTTACATTGTTGGTGATCAGTATGATACTCCATTCAGTTATTGATAAAATGGTTTTTATCTCTACATTTCTAGATAAAATTCTATTTCGACTTATCAAAATTAAATGAATTCCGCAGGATTTTTTCACTTTATTCTTTTGATTCCATCATAACCTGCAATGAAATCAGCTGTTAATTTCCACCCACTGTATATTTATTCTCATCATCATCTGTTCGTTCAGCTACCAAAGTTTCCTATCAAAACTATGCCTTTCTTTAAAGTACACAGATGCGTTGAATTGTACCATCGTCCTGAACTGAACAACAATTACTTATATTGGGGTTGTTTCTGTAAACAATGAAAATCATTTATTCAGTTTTTGTTTACTTATTATACAATCATGATGCTGTACATACTTCATCTTTATTTTTCCATTTTATCGTAATGTGTTATTCATATTTTTTTTATATAATTTGTTATTAATTTCAGAGCCTCTGATCATATATCGTGATGGTAATATTTTGTTATCATTTGTCAAGGTTAGAGGTTGAATCCGATGGCGTTCAGACAGTAGATCCAGCGATGGATAGTTTTATTTCTCTAGTTAGGTGTTCGGAGTGAACTCCGACGTGATCCAGTATTCAGTGTTGTCGCGTATTTCGTTCTGTGTTCTTTTGAATACGAGATATGTCATTTTTATTTTTCCACTATTGGTAACACAGATTGTCATGCTTTCTGGTTGAGAACGTTTCCGGGAAAGTTTCTTTTTCAAGTCGGTGGTGACCAGAGAGACATCGAAAAGAGGAGTCGTCCTTCATACTCTCGCCGCATTTTCCAGTTTAGGGATCTGCCCTTTTTGGGGCCGTTATTATAATGTCAGTTTAAACTCGTCAAACCGTAAACCAGTTTATCTTCAAGTTCAAACCAAATGTGGCAAAAAAGTTGTTTTATAAAACAAAACAGATTTTTGTTTTCTCTACCTTTACACATCTGTCACTTGACGTTATGGTTATGGTGTTTTGTGGTTTCACGTGTTTCACTGTTGTTTTGTATATTGAGTTGAGACGAATTGAGATTTGAGATATATTTTTCGATGTGACATTTTTAACTGATGATAGAATGGCAGGTGAGTTTTGATATATATTGGGTATATATCAGTTTTAAAATGAGATACATGTACAAAATATGTATACATGTACATTTTCAGATATGGAAACAAAACGAATAAGCAATTTTTCAAAATTGGAAACTGAGACCCTTCTAACCTTAGTTAAAAAATACAAAGATATAGTAGAATGTAAAAAGTCCGACACAGTTAAATGGAAGGAGAAGCTGAAAGCCTGGGAAGAAATAAGCAAAGAGTTTAATTTGATCCTTGGCCAAAATACACAGAGAACTTCAAAAAATCTCAGAAATAAATATGAAAATATAGAGAAAACTTCAAAAAAAAAAATTGCCATGGAAAAACGAGAAATGTACAAAACTGGGGGAGGTACTCCTGTGCCTGTTGTCATTACAAAAACAGATTTTGATGTAAAAGAACTGTTGGGAGTTGCAGTCACAGGGTTGACTAATCGCTTTGATGGTGATTCATGCAGTCATCCTGAACAAGTTATTGAGGAAATCATTATTGACCATGATTACATTCAGGATGAAAATTTTAATGAGTCTAACTTGGATAATGGAACAGTTTGCAGGGAAATATCAGCTGAATCAAACTGGACATCTTGGAATCCTTCAGATCTACGAAAGACAACTTCATCTCCCCTCAGGGTTGAGAGTAACTACCTAATTGAACCGTATTTAATTATTAAAACATCATTTCATTTCATGATGCTCTGTCACAAATAATTCAAAGATTTTTGAATTCCAGGCCATCAATAATTTAGTGGCGCTCAAGGCAATTTAATGTAATTTAATGTAACATTTAATTCAATGCAACTATCACTTTTGAAATTTCTATTATTTGAACCACGACCCAGTGCCGCCAGACGAAGAGCTGTCGTTCACCGTTGGCAACATAAAAATATATGTGCCATAATACTGCTTCACTTTTCCATGAATTTAATGATTATCTTGCTTTTCAAGCTATTTTCAAAATATCCTACATTATATTTGAGGTAGAAAATACACCTTGATAACAAAGTTATGTTTATAAACAAGTAACATAGCAACAACCTAGTAAACAAAAAAACTCGTATAATCAACGGTACCTGATTCAAATATAGCGGGAAGATAATGAATTATTCCGTTTTAACAATTAACTCTCCCTCGGGACGAAAACTTTGCCATCTATAATTAAGGCCATTTCAATTCCCTTGATACATAAATAACTATTATGTGACGAGGTGAAATAAACTCAACCTACATTAATTACTTCACAAAATATACCAATTTTCATGCAATATCGAGTTTTTTTCTATAAGAAATTAGTCAGCAATTGACTTATTGAAGTTATGTATACCTACCACTCATTCCCCATAAAACAAAAATTAACGATTTCAATCAATTTGAAATATTTCAAAACCCAAATTAAATGATGGAACTCTTCTGACTCTTTCGTTTCAATGCAGATGCCAACACAAGTTAACCTAGTTTGACGAACAGCTATACTATCGATAAAGTAATCTTGTGAATAAATATTATCATTTATCATTTCAAGAGAACGTATTGCCATTTTTCGGTCCTTAAAAAAATTGCATAAATTTCTGTTGAAGATGGCAATCTCCCCTAAATGAAACCCGTTTCAAAATACTCTGAGAGTGTAGATATTGTGAAGTGAAAAATTATCAGGTATATTATGCTTTAAAATGGCCGACCCTCCCATAAATATTACCGTTTAACCTTAATTATTCACTTTAATTTTATCGAAGTGATTCTGGGTTCGTGCTCGTTTGATATTATTTTTAATAAAGGAGAAAATGTGCTTTGTGTGCGTTTTATCTCGTCCCTAATGGAGCAGTGAAGAATTCCATGATTCCGTACAATGACATGCGTACTTTCAACGGTTATATACCGCTCGGGATAGTGATAATCAAACATGAAATATGATGAAGGGTTCACTCTATTTGATTTTGTTTAAATATTCTAATGAAACTGAAATCTGGTGAATCTGTTCTGAGAAATAAAAACATTGGTTGTAATCACTTTTGATATTTGCAGTTTCCCATTTTTATGAACGGTTCATTTAACTTGTTTTTTACAATATGTCATATGTGTGGACGACACCTTTTTTATTCTTCAGATAATGTGAATGAAATCGCACCTTCCTCTTAGAAATAGTTGATATCAAAAAAGTCATGATATAAACGAGGCATAAGAGGCTAACTCATTTTTCCACTGAATTGACATTCATATGTTGATGATGCTAGGCAAACTCAATAATATCACCAACTCAGACACGCTTCTTTCACCTTGTAGTTTTCATTTTAATCCTTAAAAAAAAGTTCCAGATGGCAGAAAGTATCATTCGAGAAAACACTACCAACTATACATTTTTGAATTTGGGATTGTGCCTATTCTAGCATCAGTATGTATTCAATGTATTCTTTATTAGAAACAAAACAATATTTCATAGTATTTTATATTCATCATTCTTTCTTTCTGTCTTGTTATTGTTAAAAAATATTCATCAATAAAATAAAATGATACGAATTGAGCAGAAATGCCAATCCCAATACTAGTGGATTTTCTGTATTCTTCAGATCGTTGGTTTCACATCTGCAGTGGAATCGGATAAAAAAAATCTTATTGATATTATCTAAATGAATTCTTACAGGCAGGTACTTTGATCTAAAAATTACTTCATAAAAAGGACTGTCAGGGTAATCTAATGCCAATTATCAACCTCAGATTCGCAGTAAAGGACCACTTCTTCAGTAGTCTTTAGTCAAGGTGAAATAATGGCCATTACCAACTCTAGATTTGCAGAGGATAACAGGTCATGAAAGCACTACCTAGCTCAATTCAATCAGAGAGGATCCTGATCCTGCTCATTGGCAGTCAACAATTTCAAATGTAACTATCATAACATGGAGTGCTCAGCCTTTATTTTTTTTTTTTTATTTGCAATCAACAGGCACCTGGCCCAATCGCAGATTACAATACAATATCTAATAAATAGAAAAATTCAAGTGTCACACAAAAACCTTTTGAATTCTAATAATTTTTCAGTATAAGAACATAAAAAACACCAACTCAAAATGAAGATTGCAATTGTAATATTTCTTTAATTTGTTTTTTGAATACAGAAACTGTGTCAAAGAATACATCCGTACTATCGAGATACTTATTAGCTAGATTACAGAGTCTATAAATAGGAGCATTTTCGCTTAAATTTGAACCAGGTGTTGAAAGACCGAAGAGTACAGATTAATTTCTTTTATTATATTGTAGAACTGAAAACCGTAATCTCGATAAAACTTGAGTACAGTCCGCATTACAATTGATGATCTTGTAGTTAAACATCAGACCTGATATTATCTTTCTAGTTTCCAGTATTTTGAAACTGAATTCCTCAAGTAATTCTATGTATGGTATGTCGAATCTATATATACATATTGCTCTCTGTTCATTAAGTATGACTTGCAAATACTGAAAAGGTTACCTGTTACCCCCATATAGTTTAACTTCTTCAGCAGTATGTAATAATTGACCTTATCAAACGCTTTGTCAGAATCTGAATATATGACATCTAATTGAGCTTGATATTCCTGTACTTTATTGACAATTTGAGTGAAACATATCCGGTTAGTTGTCGTTGACCTCATATTCATGAAACCATGTTGTTCTTCAATAATTTGGGGAGATATATGAGAGTAAAATCTGCTGTATGAAATAAATTAAAAATTTTTACGTGGTTTACATATTGACGATACTGGCCTATAATTTGTGATCAGATTTCTTTTATCTTTTTCAGAGATTGTACAAATTTTTGAACATTTCCACCTGTAGGGATATGTGTCCGTTTCTGTTTTTTTGAAAATTATTTTAAGGGAATCTAAAAGAAATTCAGAGCATCCTTTAAAAACATAATATGCTGGAATATTATCTGGGCCCACTGATTTTTTTGGTTTCAAATTTTTAATGGCATTCAACATTTCTTTTTCGTTGATTTCACCTATGCCCACCGATCGATGGATTGATACATATGTCCGCATGTTCAAAACTTTCATAACTTCTTCATCATAAACACTTTCGAAAAAGTTGGCAAATGCATTACTTACATCTTCATTTGATTTTAATGTTTTTGCTGTTAAGAACGCTCCTGTTAGATCCTTCAAATCTCCAAATGACACCATTGTCATTTTCAATATTTTGCTCGATATTCCCAACATATTCTTCGTATACTTTTTGTATGTCGTATTTTGTTTTTCTTCTTATATATTTGAATTTTTGTTCATGATAAATGCTCTCTGTTTTCTTGAATTGAGTTCTATGGTAATGTGTTCGCCTTAGTTGAGATATAATATTGTAATAAAACCAGGTCGAATACAATTTCTTAGATTTATGTGCTAGAGGAACCATTCTTTCAACACCCCTTCAAATATACTGTAAAAATGTTCTACCGTTGAATCAATGTCGCCGATATTGCGCAAAGAGCTCCAATCAATTGATCCCAACATATCGTACATTTTTAAGAAATCTGCTTTTTTAAAATTGTATTGGGCATGGAAAGTTTTTAAATTTTTTGAGAAACCTTCTAGTAGTGTAGCTATGGGCGTTTGAATCCACCTTGAACTTTAGACTCTCGGTTCGTCGCTGGTCTGCGTTCATCGTGTGACGTAGTCGAGAGAGATCCCTTAGATTGATAACAATTCTCCAGTACCGCGCGCTGCTAAATTTCGGTGCGTCGTTGTATTTGGCGTCGTTCATCGAGTCGCGATAGATCCCTTAGATTGATAACAATTCTCCACTACCGCGCGCTTATAATATATTTAATAAGAATAATAATTGTGGATGACATATTCAGACTCAAAATACAGGATTTAAGAGAAAAAAAAACATAGCGGCTGTCAAATGTTATACCAGGTGGCTCAAAATACAGTATTTAATAGAAAAAAAAATCATGGCGGCTGCCAAATGATATACCGGGTGTCTCAAATAACAATATTTAAGAGAAAAAACATATCAGCTTAACGGAGGTCGTCACCTTCAATGTGCGATACCCATTGGAGTATTCAGAGACACAGTTATGTTTACTAAGTACACAATTTAATGTGCTATACCCATTTACGTTATTGTTTTCGTTTTTCATCACTATCATCAGGTGGGAGGAGGGAAGATAACATTATTTTTGGAAAGTATGTGTGTGTCATTGGGTAGTTGAAATAATCAGTAATAAAATGGCATCTAAAGAATACGGATGGAAGGTGGAGCAGTTTTGTAGACGTATTCAAGAACTAAAGTCAGATATTCAATTTTTCGAAGAAAAGGAGAACGTTTTGAAGCAGTTGAATAATTTGGACATTCAAGACAAAGTGTTCAATCGAAAATTGCCGCAAACGAGATATCCGTTAGGAAGAATCCAGCCTCACGCAATTTAGAATATGTCTCTGCGATTGAAAACAAATTTTATACTTTTGACAGCAATATTGAATAATGTTTTATACGTCAACGTACCAAATAGAGTGTAATACATGGCAATATGCGTGAAGCAAGAAGATTTCGATCGGGGTTGCAATAGAACTCAATGGAAAACAATGCATTTAACATCAGTCAATGGAGGGCAATTAGCAGTATTTGTTAGCCATGTTCCGAAGAATATAGCGTTCAAGTACAAGCTGAAACTGATATTTGAAGATCTTCGAGAAATAGACAGGAAAACTGAGGAATTTGTTCCAGCAGGGCGTGAGAAAAACAAATCCAAAATGGAATTTCAGCTTTACAGAATCCTCATCATAGTATCTACGATATTAGCATGTATATTGATCAGAATTGTGAAGGAAATAATTGTAGTGGACATTACTTTTTTTAAATAAAAAATGTAAAATTGAATTTCAAATTGTATTTATCGAAGAGTTGAAAAATATTTCATTATAGATATAAATACCACATTCAAAGGAAATAGTTGAAACTGATAAAGAGTTTCTGAACCACATTCGAAGGAAATCGTTAGAACTAATAATGATTATCTCGATGCCACAATACCAACTACACCGGAAATTCACCCTCGTTATCAAATCCGCAATTAAAATATTTTTCCGTTACTTGAATTATATCGGATTGTTCTATGAAAAATACGTCCTTATCTCGCATTTTATAAAACCGAAGTGCACACAAATAAGCGTATCATTTTGTTCGTCGAAAGCACCAGTTAACGTTGTACCTGTGTCGTGCATCAAATAAGTGAGAAGTACGTACTTTTTTATTTGCTTTTCGGTTTGATTGTGATATTTGAAATTTTTGAAAGTCATTTAGCGTTTTTCATAAGATTTTTTGGAAAAGTCGTTTAGCGTTTTTCGTAAGATTTTTCTGCTTCACAAACGTTTTGAAAATTTTAGTTGAAAATAGTTCTTTTTCAAGTGTGATTCCACAATTCTGTTTTTTCTTACGCTCTAATATTTTTTTGGAAAAGTCATTTTGTGTTTTTCATAAGATTTTTCTGCTCCGCAAACGTTTTGATAATTCTGTTGAAACGAGTTCTTTTTTAACTCTTTTTACAATGGAGAATGTTTTTTTTATTTTAGATGGATCTATCGAAAGTTAATTCAGTGTGTCTTCTCAACAGAAAACCAATAAAGAAGTTAGCTGACCTCCCAAGAAACACTCCTCAAAAAATATCATCAGCTAGAGTAACCAAGAGCAAATTTGGTGAGGCTGTGCTCCTGGAGTTGGCCGATTGTATCATTTTTCTACCAACCCGTGTTACCGAAGTAATCAAGCCTAACATTCAATATTTCTGTGAGGGAAAATACTCCATCATTTGCAGAGAGTCCCAAGATTTGGGGAAGCCAAACCTCGCTCAGCAGTTCGAATTCATAGAAAATTAGCGACCACGGAAAAAAAGGCCTATTGTAAGTTATACTGTTGTATTACATTATATTACAATGGCTGATTTCTCGAAAACTATGTCGAAAATTAACGAATACATCAAAATTATCAGAGATAACTACTCTAGTGCTCTTGCCAAACAAGTTTCGAATTTCAATAATCATCATATTAGGAAGTGTAATTCAGCGATGAAAAAAATTAAATTTTCTGTGGGGGAAAAAATGAAAATTATTTCAAAAATTGGGGAATTAAAACGATTCAGATCACTTATCAAAATTATGGGGTGTTCAAAAATAGGTTCAGGATTGAAGCGAAGCAGTAGAGTGAAATGGAAAATGTTGAGGCTATTTTCGATTGTAGAGTTGAAACAGGAGTAATTATCAATTTATCGCATAAAGACGCGAAAAATTTTTTGGAAGATGCTTTTTTTCCACTCCAATCAAAAATATCTAAAACTTTGAAGCGAATGAAATGCCTGAAAGTAAATACAACATTATTGGGGGATTTTGTAAAAAAATCGAATGATGGTGAAATAGTTGATAGGAAATATTCTAATACTCCCAATGCCGTCATAGACCAAGGTACTAACTTAGCTGTTTGGTATAATAAAAATGTTGTAGCAATTATCTTAAATAAATTGAGCGAGTTTGAAGAAAAAGAAAGCGGATGGGCTTTAAGTGAAGTTGTATTATTGGAAGTAGCAATAAATAAATTCGAAATTGGAAACAACGGCACATCCTTCATTAGTCTACCTAACCAAATTGTTAAGAAACGAGCGTTAACGTTCATAATAATGATGAAATGTGCTTCTATTGGTGTGTTGTTAGCGCATTATATCCTGTAGCAAAACATACAGAAAGGCTGTCAAAATATCCACATTATTCTACAGATTTGAATACTGTAGGGCTAGACGCTCCAATGAAGTTACATCAAATTTCAAAATTTGAAAAACTAAACAATATTTTAGTAAACGTTTATGCTTTAGAAATGAATAAAATTAACGAAAAATCATTTTATGTAGTAGTGCCAGCAAGACTGACGAACAACAAATTACAAAGACATGTTAATTTATTACTCATTCAGGATGAATATTTTCCAAAATTAAACGACTATGACGCCCCACCTGTTGACAATGAAAATATTGATATAAAATGCCATTATGTTTGGATAAGAGATTTGTCTAGACTGATAGGAACTCAAGTAAGCAAGTCTCATCGTAAAAAAGTTTTGTGCGATCGGTGTCTCAATTATTTTAATTGCCAGCAAAAATTGAAAGATCATGAAGCACTTTGCAAAAATTCGAATAATTGTAAAATTTCTTTTCCATCATACGATTACGTTGAATTCCGTAGTCATGTTTATAAACAACAATGTCCTTTCATCATTTACGCGGATTTTGAATCAGTTTTGGAAAAATGTAACAAGAAAATTTCTCAAAAGACGAAAAAATATCAAAAACATAAAACATTAAGTGCGGGCTACTTCCTCAAATGTTCTTTCAATGACAGCTTTTCACAGTTCAAAAGCTGTCGAGGTAAGGATTGCATACAATGGTTCACAGATGAAATGGCTAACATTGCCAAATTTGTAGAATCAAAAATCAAAAATATTGTGCCAATGACATGCAATCCTGATATTGTTAATGCCAGAGTGTGCAATATTTGCGAAAAACCCTTCAGTAAAGAAGATATCATTGTACGTGATCATGACCATTTTACAGGTAAATTCAGAAACTTCGCTCACCAAGCCTGTAACTTGAATTTTCGAAAGTTGTTTGTTGTACTTATTGCTCTCCACAATCTCTCAGGCTATGACAGCCACTTCATTATCAAAGATATTGCTAAAAAGGGAAACGTTAGCATACTTCCTTCAAATAAAGAAAGGTACATTTCATTTACTCAATTCGATGCCGATACCTCAATCAAATTCCGTATCATAGATTCTTTTCGTTTTTTGGGAGCCAGCTTAGATGAGCTAGTTTCCACGTTGAAAGTGAATGATTTAAAAATATCGAAGAAAGAATTTCAACAATATGACGATGAGAAGTTCACCCTTCTCACTGAGAAGGGTGTATTTCCCTACGATTATGTCGATAATGTAAGAAAACTAGAGGAAACTGTGCTTCCATCACAGGAACATTTCTATAATAAATTGAATGAGGAAAATATTTCTGAAGAGAAGTATGCTCACGCTTTACATATTTGGGAAACTTTCGAAATTCAAAATTTGGGGTCGTACTCAGACTTATACCTCAAGACCGATATTCTGTTGTTGGCCGATGTATTTGAAAACTTTTGAAAAAATTGTATAGCAACTTATGACTTGGATCCAGCATGGTTCTACACTATGCCCGGATTCACGTGGGATGCTATGTTGAAATATACTAAAGGCAAATTACAAATTTTGAAAGATATCGATATGATAATGTTCATAGAAAGGGGTATAAGAGGTGGAATTTCAGTTTGTTCAAACAGATTTAGTGAAGCCAATAACAGGTATATGGATGTCTACGATCCCAATAAACCTTCGAAATATATTTTATATTTGGACGTCAACAACCTTTATGGCTGGGCGATGTCAGAGTTTTTACCTTACGACGGCTTTCAGTGGGTACATAATTTCAATTTGGATATAACTGATATCCCAGATGACGTATCAGAAGGGTATATCTTAGAGGTAGACTTGGAATATCCTGAGAGATTGCACGATTCCCATAAAGATTTCCCTTTTTGTCCTGAACACCGCGCTCCCCCAAATGCTAAACAAAAGAAATTAATGGGTACTCTATACAACAAATCCAAATATATTTTGCACTATCCGAATTTGAAACAGGCATTGCAAATCGGTTTGATTCTAACGAGAATTCACAGGGTGTTGAAATTTCGACAGTCTGCGTGGCTGCGACCATACATCGAGTTGAATACTCGTCTAAGGGCTGCAGCTACCAGTACCTTTGAAAAAAATCTCTTCAAATTAGCAAACAATGCAGTTTTTGGTAAAACGATGGAGAACATCCGGTTGCACAGGGTAGTTAAACTTGTCAAATCTTGGAACGGGCGTTATGGTGCCAAAAATTTGATTTCAAGCCCTAGGTTTCAGAGTAGAACCATTTTTGATGCAGACTTGATGGCTATTGAACTGAAAAAGGCTGAACGAACATTCAATAAACCTATGTATATTGGAATGGCTATCCTGGATATTTCAAAAATGTTTATGTTTGATTTTCATTATGATTTTATGGTACCCATCATGGGAGATGGATGTAAGCTGCTGTATACTGATACAGACAGCTTCATTTATGAATTAACTTGTGATAACGTCTATTCCGAAATAATAAAAAATCATCCATCAAAATTCGATACCTCTGATTACTCTCAAAATAATGAATATAACATCTCACTTCTAAACAAACAAGTACCAGGTCTAATGAAGGACGAAGCTAATGGTAAAATAATAACACATTTTGTAGGTTTAAGATCCAAAATGTATACATACAAAGTCCAGGGTGGGAAAGTAACAAAAAAATCAAAGGGGGTGAAATACGGTGTGGTAAAAAATAAAATTCAATTTGAAGATTATGTCAATTGTCTTGAAAATTTTAAAGAAAAATCGTCACTTAAAATACCATTCGCTCATTTGCTCACAACGTTTTCAGTATCGAGCAGACTAAAGTCGCCCTGAGTCCTTATGATGATAAGCGTCAACTGATTCCTCAGTCATTCGATACTTTACCATGGGGGTATCGAGCATAGTTTTCGAGAATTCAACCATTGGATTATATATTTACAACTGTATAACAGGTCTAAAGTATCCTAAAAAGGTTACAGATTCAACATGGCTAATAGGTGCGTTACACCAGGAATTGAAGGAACACTATCTACTCCGCCAAGTCTACAAGAATTGTCTGCAAACGCAATTTATTGGACTCCCAAAAATCGTGCTTCGTTTGATGAAAAACTTCATATTGAAATTTGGTATTCCAAAAATATGCCAAGTACTTGTTATTTCATTATTCCAAAAGAATTCAAAGAATTACTTAATATAAATTGTATTAGAGAACTGAAAAAACAAATGAGGAAAAATTACTATTTTACTGATTCAGATTGGCATAAATTTTTGAAATTTAAATTTGTAGCTCGCACAAGGTATAGATGAAAATTTGAGTACTTATATGTAATAAAAAATATATTTTAAAAGTTTATTCCAATTATGTATAAATCTGTAAACATTTTCCTGTTGACGCACTGTAATTTTTTTAATGTAATAAAAAATATATTTTGAAATTTGCTTTCATTTATGAACGATAACTACTGCTTTCAACGAATAAAATGATCATTTAATTATATATTCTATGTAATAAAAAAAGAAAAAAAAATGCTTTTATTTAAACATCATTCATAAAAAGAAATCATTCTAGAAAGGAAGGTTTTCAATCAAAATCTCCAAATTCCACTCTGAAATTATTTATATTTGAAGTAGGTATTTCCAGCATTTGCTGTAAATACCTACTTCAAGTATGGAGAATTTCAGAGTGGAAGTTGGAAATTCTGATTGGAATACCTGTAATAAAAAATATAATTTGAAATTTGTTTCCATTTATGAACGATAACTACTGCTTTCAACGAACAAAATGATCATGTAATTATATATTCTATGTAATTAAAAAAAAAAAATGCTTTTATATAAACATCATTCATAAAAAGAAATCATTCTAGAAATGAAGGTTTCTAATCAAAATCTCCAAATTCCACCCCTGATATTATTTATATTTGAAGTAGGTATTTCCAGCATTTGCTGTAAATACCTACTTCAAGTATGGAGAATTTCAGAGTGGAAGTTGGAAATTCTGATTGGAATACCTGTAATAAAAAATATAATTTGAAATTTGTTTCCATTTATGAACGATAACTACTGCTTTCAACGAACAAAATGATCATGTAATTATATATTCTATGTAATTAAAAAAAAAAAATGCTTTTATATAAACATCATTCATAAAAAGAAATCATTCTAGAAATGAAGGTTTCTAATCAAAATCTCCAAATTCCACCCCTGATATTATTTATATTTGAAGTAGGTATTTTCAGCATTTGCAGTAAATACCTACTTCAAGTATGGAGAATTTCAGAGTGGAAGTTGGAAATTCTGATTGGAATACCTGCAACATCTAAAATTAATGACTTTTTCCAACACATGCTGGAAATACTTACTTACGCTTCGTTTTCGTGAAACCGCAGCGTTTAAAATATTACAATGAATTATTTTAGATATCCATGTACCTGCAACATCTGAAATAAGTATCTTTTCCCAGCATATGCTTGAAATTCATATATTTGAAGTAGGTATTTCTAGAATATGTTGGAAAAAGTCATTTATTTCAGATGCTGCTGCTGCTACATACATATCTGAATAAAATATGCATTGTATATTTTTCAAAATTATTTCAATAATCGTTAAACAAAAAGATTCATTTTATATAGAGAAATGAACAAGTGTCTCAAAATTTGTTTTTTTGAAAGATTAGAATATGAAGTATTTTCTATGGAGGGCAGTGAACCCAGGCTTTGTATAGTGTTGAGCAAAAAAAAAAAGTAAGTTGAAAATGTTTTTATGTTTGAGTGTCTGCAATGTAATAAAAATTTAAACTTGAAATTAAACACACAGAATTCATTATTCTCATTTATAACATAAATCATTTACAAATTTTTGTTTATAATAAAATAAATATTCACGTAAAGCATTAGCCAACATACTATCTAAACATGCTTACCTTAGATTTTACCAATACACCCAAAGCTTGAAATAAACTTGTTATACTCGTTCGGGTTGATGAATGGTAGGTTAGAAAATTGAGGAAAATATTTGGATTTCACTATGAGTGTAGGCTTTGGGCTGTCGCCCGGTTTAGCGAAGATAGCGAGCAAACTCACACTTGCCCCAAATTCACACTTACCCGAGCTTACCTTACTTGAAGTAAGTATTTCCAGAATATGCTGGAAAGAGTCATTTATTTCAGATGTTGTTGCTACATGCATATCTGAATAAAATGATCTTGAATAAAATATGCATTGTATATTTTTCAAATTTTTTTATTAAAATATGTATTGTATATGTATTGTATATAATAAATTTTATCACATATTTTGCACTATCCGAATTTGAAACAGGCATTGCAAATCGGTTTGATTCTAACGAGAATTCACAGGGTGTTGAAATTTCGACAGTCTGCGTGGCTGCGACCATACATCGAGTTGAATACTCGTCTAAGGGCTGCAGCTACCAGTACCTTTGAAAAAAATCTCTTCAAATTAGCAAACAATGCAGTTTTTGGTAAAACGATGGAGAACATCCGGTTGCACAGGGTAGTTAAACTTGTCAAATCTTGGAACGGGCGTTATGGTGCCAAAAATTTGATTTCAAGCCCTAGGTTTCAGAGTAGAACCATTTTTGATGCAGACTTGATGGCTATTGAACTGAAAAAGGCTGAACGAACATTCAATAAACCTATGTATATTGGAATGGCTATCCTGGA